>OY757015.1:84075670-84480670 GCA_963580285.1 Lucinisca nassula | reverse complement strand
AATTTTGAAATAGACTCCTGCTATATATTAGGTGGAAGATTCCATTGGTACAAAACGGGTTAATGAAGCTGCACGAGTACCAACGTTCATCGTTACTCATTGATCTTAACCCAGGGTCACTCAGATGTCAAAATAAACTTAAAAAAAAAAGAACAGTTGATGAAGCCTTTATGGATTGGAGGAACGAAAGTTTGTTCAACTGGTTTAGTTTGCATGACCAAGGTGGCTGCCATGGTAAAAATAAACACTTCAAAAATCTTCTTAGAAACAAAATGGCTAAGCAGATGCCCGAATATGCTGATAGCAATCTGTTTAATACTTTCCACGACTTCTGGTCGCCCCCGATCATCGGGGCTTGAAGGAATAGATGGGCTGCATGATGCTTCCACGCAGAGCTGAAACCGACCCGCACACGAGTACTGATAAACCGCTTAGAGGATCTAAGTCTGCCCAGGCAAAGCGGTGCGAGTCGGTCCGTCCATGCTTATTAACCCTATTAGTTTCATCGGGCGGCAGGGCTTAAGATGTCATTTCATCTCAATGTCGGAAAAAAGTCCCACAAAATTGGAAGCACCGTTTCAAAAATGACATTTACAGTGATGACGGGGACGTTAAACCTCAAATCAAACAAATTCTCGACTTGTGGATGTAAATATGCTTCTGTCAGTGAACGCCGTCGCGTTTTCTCATGGCTAAATATTGACATTTTTGTCAAACAATCGTGAATAAAATGCATTTTAAATGTCATATGATACACAGAATCTTGCATTCGTGCTAATGTATTATTAAATTTTATTAAACTCGTTGAGGAAACGAGATAAAAAGCTCGGCAAAGCCTCGCATTTAATCTCTTTTCCTCAGCTCGTTTAATAAATTCAATATTATTTGAGGAGTCTGGAGCATTAGGGCCAGGTACACTTTTATATCTTTTGATAGGTATCTCCAAACTTCGACTTAATAACTCGAAATTTCGACTGTATCTCGAAATTTCGACCTAGTAACTTGAAATTTCGACTTATTAACTCGAAATTTCGACTTATTAACTAGATGTTTAGCCCAATTAAATATGTGAAAAAGAGGATCTTACATGACTGCTACGGAAGAGCATTAAGGCCATGTATGCTTTTTTCTTTTGATAGGTATCTCGAAATTTCGACTTAGTATCTCGAAATTTCGACTTCGTAACTCGAAATTTCGACATAACTCGAAAATTCGCCGAAATTTCGACCCAGTATCTCGAAATTTCGACTTAATAACTCGAAATTTCGACCTAGTATCTCGAAATGTCGACATTATAACTCGAAGCCCACACACACACACGTGGCTAGAACTGACCAGTCATCAAATTCAACGTCTGACCGACGGGATGAAACGAAGGGTCTAGGAATCTGCTGCTCTATCAAAATGATACATCTTGAACACGCAACGTATTCTGGTATTAAATACTGCATTTCCTGGCCGGTTGTCGCTTTGTTATGTTAGTTACGGTGTTCGTGTTGCATTTTGTTTGTTTCATTTGATTTTTAACGTCCCCATCAACACTTTAAAGGTCATTTTGGAGGCGTCGCTTCCAGTTTTGTGGGACTTTTACCCGACATTGAGATGAAATGACATCTCAAGCATGCTGTCCAATGCAACCAATAGAGTTTATAAGCATGGACGGTCCGACTCGTACCGCTTTGCCTGGGCAGGCTTAGATCTTCTAAGTGGTTTACCAGTACTCGTGTGTGGGTCGGTTTCAGCTGTGCGTGGAAGCATCATGCAGCCCATCTATTTCTTCAAGCCCCGATGGGCGGGGCCGTGTTCGTGTTGCACCTTTTACCATCTTTTGGGTCGATTTTTTTTTATCATTCGACCCAAAGTAACTAGCTACAGAAGCTTCTCGCCTGCTATTGTCCACGTGACTATCGCTGAACATCTACACCATGAAGGTACCGATTATTTAATGAAGCTCTGTTCTGCGGCGTCTACACTGTTTGCAATGACCATGTTCACCGACCCAGTCTACATGGCTCATTGACGTCACACGAAAAGACTAGCGCTGCTATAAATAACTGGTTCATGGATTTTTAGCATGGTCAGTGATAGTCACTTGGACAATAGAAGTCGGGAAACTTCTGTAGTTTGTAACTTTTAGTCAATTATTGATAATTAATCGACCCAAGCGTGGCGTCTGATCCGGATCTACACGTTATGCTTATAGTATAGGAATCTCAAAGGTTAAACGAAACATGTACCAATCCACACTCGAAGACAATTGACCCACCAGTGCTGTCAGTGCTTTGAGCAATAAATGATTTTACAGCAATCATTTCATGAGAAAGTTTGATACCGAAACCACCCTAAGAGCTAAAACTGTCAAATATGACTTTTAGCCCGCTTTCATTTTACTGAAACGGGATTGAATGCGTGACGTCCTGATGAGCCAGAAAACCCTCTGTCTCGGGCTTACATGATACATGTTTGGGGCCTCTAGTATTGTAGTTCTTGAAAAACATTTGATAAAAATTAACATTGGCCGAAGAATGAAAGAATATATGACAAAATACACCGAAAAAAGCCATTGGCTTTTACACGATACACGTAGGACGATGGTGACCATAGTCTCTATACAATGTTATCACATAATTTGCATAATCTGCTTCTAGCTTTTATGGACAGATGTAAACCAATATACTCGCACTTTTTTCAAAGCGGGGGTATAATGAAACGGCGGTGTTTAACATTTACTGTGTGTATAGGGTGTAATATCTCGTAATGACTAGATATAATGTCGAAATTTCGATTAACTAAGTCGAAATTTCGAGATGGTAAGTCGAAATTTCGAGTCGAGTTATTATGTCGAAATTTCGAGATAATAAGTCGCAATTTCGAGATAATAAGTCGAAATTTCGAGATACTAAGTCGGAATTTCTAGTTAATAAGTCGAAATTTCAATTTAATAAGTCGAAATTTCGACATAATAAATTTCGAGTTAATATGTCGAAATTTCGAGATACTAAGTCGAAATTTCGAGTTAATAAGTCGCAATTTCAAGTTGAAATTTCGAGATACTAAGTCGAAACTTCGAGTTAACAAGTCGAAATTTCGAGTTACTAAGTCGAAATTTCGAGATACTAAGTCGAAATTTCGAGATACCTATCAAAGGAAAAAAGTATACCTGAAATTTCGAGTTAATAAGTCGAAATTTCGAGTAAGTATGTCGAAATTTCGAGATACAAAGTCGAAATTACGAGCTAATAAGTCGAAATTTCGAGATACTAAGTCGAGATACTAAGTCGAAACATCGAGTTAATAAGTCGAAATTTCGAGTTACTAAGTCGAAATTTCGAGATACTAAGTCGAAATTTCGAGATACCTATCAAAAGAAAAAAAGTATACCTGGCCTTAATGCTCTTCCGTAACAGTCATGTAAGATCCTATTTTTTACATATTTAATTGGGCTAAATATCGATGTTCGATGCAAGTCAACCGTTCTTTCACTTTTACAGTAAAAGATAAAAACCTAAACGGTTGCCTTTGGAAACAAAGAACACAAAAAGAACGATAATCGGAGACTCGGTTTTATTGAGTCTCTTCATGCACAGCAAGTTAGTTTGCAAGGCTGCATGCGCCTCCTAGCACCGGCTTAATTGATATTCGATTTTCAAAGTAACCTTGGAGAAATAGATTGGGCAGCAAGATGCTTCCACGACCACACACGAGTACCGGTAAACCGCTTAGAAGGACCAAGCCTGCCCAGGTAAAGTGGTGTGAGTCAGACCGTCAAATGCATTTAAGCCTTTTGGTTTCATTGGATCGGGTCAAAGTCCCATAAAATTGGAAGCAGCGTCTCCAAAATGACTTAAATAGTGTTGACGGGGATGTTAAGCCTCAATTCAAACGCACAAACAAACAAGCAAATAAAAGTAACCAGAATGGACTCAATGATCCCAAAGGAAAAGAAAATATAATCGGCACTATGACGAAGCACGGGGAGACTTTTTACGGCCGCCACACGCCACTTTACACCAGCTGCAGTGAGGTAAAATAAAAAGCTAAAAGGTTGCCTTTGGAAACAAAGAACACATAAAAGATAGAACATCGGAGACTCGGTTTTATTGAGTCTCTTCATACACGGTAATATAGTTTGCAAGGCTGCAAACGCCTCCTAGCACCGGCTTAAAACCTTTCGTGCGTTCTTAAATTAGCACAGAGCAGCTGTTACGAATTACAAAGGTGAAATTCTTGGTTAGGGTGTTCAGAAAAGGATACTATTAACTGCATGTAATGATACTACGCAATGCAGACGGCACGAAATTATGGACACCGCTGGCGCGAAATCCACAAATGCAAGATGGTTATATCAACCTTATGGTCAGGAATCGATACAATTACCTTTCGCCTCTCGCCAAAAGATACCTACGGGAAAGAAGGCGCAGGATAAACCAATGCGGAAGCATATACATCTTATTAGATCAAGACTTATATGCCGTCATCTTAGAACATTTAGTACTGAGAAAGATATTTATTTGTCTGAAAGTGAAGAAAAATATCTTCACTTGTTTCTTTATACATACGAGTATGTATTCTCGATAATGTCTGTAAAGAAACTACTCGTACAATTGTGCATGGTATTTATTGCATTTCGAATAAAGAATCACCTTTTATCGTTCAATAAAAGATGCTAATATATAGAGGATCTTACACGAGTGGTAATTTCATAGAATATTTATGAAAAGAGCCCACGAGTGTAAGATTGCTTATCATATGACCACTTTAAGTTGAATTTTATCGCCTTTAAATATAACATTTTTTTTCCTTAAAATGCATTGGTGACATGGACGCAGTCATGACGTTACTTAATCCCGCCAAAGTGTTACTACACTGTCGCCATAAGATTTTTACTGCAAGCCGTTATCCACGGCTTATCAACGACGTCATATGTTAAATATGTTATAAATATATATTTGGGTTTGATATTATATTTCTGAAAAACTTTTGAAATTTCATATTATGTTATCCACATATTAGTGGTCATTTTAAAATGACGTACCCATTATCATGAAATTTTACAGTAATGAATAATACCATTCGGCGATGTGCAGAAGACAAAAACTATATTTCTGGCTTAAAGTTTACAGCTTTTAGAACTATGGCCCTGTGAACAATGAAAAAAGTGGTTTTAGCTGTTCGTTTTATATATTTTCATAAACCTTTACACACATATGAAAAGCACTATGAGACGAAGTCGATGTGCAGAAGAAAAGAACCTTAATTCTGACTACAACTTTTGGAATTATGCCCCGTTTAGCATTGAAACTAGTGGTTTTGTTTATTACTTGTGTTTCATATGTAATTTTAAAGCATTCTGAGATATTTAATGACATTTTACAGAAACGTAAACCTTAAGTCGAGATGCAAAATTCAGGAACCATAACTGATTTTCCTACTTTAAGGAGTTCTGGCCCTCTGAACATTTGTAATAGTTATATTTCCCTGTGCTGTTTTGTAACTTGAGATTTTCATGTCAAAAGTATTAAAGCCAGAGTTATGGTTCTTGTATTCTGCACATCAACTCAAGTTGTTTCACACGTATCTGCTCAATCCTTGACACTTATCTAACAATAAAAAATACGGCCCCGCCCATCGGGGCTTGAAGAAATAGATTGGCTGCATGATGCTTCCACGCAGAGCTGAAACCGACCCGCACACGAGTACTGGTAAACCACTTAGAGGATCTAAGCCTGCACAGGCAAAGCGCTGCGAGTGTTTTAGCCCTATCGGTTTCATTGGGCGGCATGGCTTGGGATGTCATTTCATCTCAATGTCGGGTAAAAGTCCCACTAAATTGGAAGCAACCGTCTCCAAAATGACCTTTACAGTGTTGACAGGGACGTTAAACATCAAATCAAACAAAAACGTCGGCCCAAACAAACAAACAAACAATAAAAGATAAGCTGAGAAAACGAATAGATACTGAGAAGTGATACACGCACGTTCTGGGTGAAACAGTGATACATGTAACCATTATCATTATGTCAACGTCGGTAAACACTTATCACCAGACTGTACTGATTATATGACCAGGATGTACTGATAACACCTGTTGCGGTATAATCCGAGCTAGTACACAACAGTGGGTCAACGTCGGCCCGACAGCGATGTTGCCACATCGACGTGAGTAGGTCATTCTTTGCTGGCTAGGACCGTTTTTATTTGGCATCACGAAAACACGCCTATATAATGTTGATCCCCTTGAAGCCCGCTTTTATACAGTAAAGTATAGATTGTGGGTACTCGTTAGAACCGCCTCGATGAGGCGGTTCTAACTAGTACCCTCAATCTAAATTTTTAGCAGAAATAAGAAAAATATTACAATTTTTCAACTTAAAATTTTCATAGTTTCGGCGATAAAGGTTACTATGTATTTGTATATGCGTGTTTTCGTTATGGTCAGCTGGTCTGGTTGCGCATATCCAAATTTTACGCGAGAGTCGCTACAAGCGAAAATGTGACTTCGAACTGCGCACCCACTGATTACAGCGTATATACCCATTCTGTATTGGTGCAATCTTCCAATGATGGACAACTCCATTGGTCAATTTAGAGGTGTCAGGTCTATTTCTTCAGGGTTTCATTCTATTTTTGATAGAAAACAGTGTAGATCCTGATCAGACGACGCTGATTCGGTTCAGCGCTGTTTGCCATTTGACCCGTTAACAGAGTTCAAATTAAGACTAGGTTAATAGCAGTAAATAGGGGATCTTACACGAGTGGTCATTTCATATGATACTTATGAAAAGAGCCTTCGGCGAGTTTCATAAATTTCATATGAAATGACCACGAGTGAAAAATTCTGTTTATCATATGACCACTTTAAATTGGATTTTATCGCCTTTAAATTTGACAAATTTTCCTCAAAAATGCATGGCTGACATGACGTTACTTAATCCCGCCAAAGTGTTATTACACGTGTGGTCATACGATTTTTATTACAAGACGTTATCCACTGCTTATCAACGACGTCATATGATAAATCCCTATTCATCATCGAAAAGGTTTGCCAAAGAGAGTGTGTAAACAAACAACAACATATATTCCGCTTCAGTTACAATCAATTATGTCGATTACCATGTATGTCCATTCGCTGAAACATTACTCAATATAGACACATTAATGAACAATAAAAAATGAATTTACACCCTCCACCCCTCCCACAAACATGTGCGTTTTGCCATATATCCTCAAAACGGGTGAAGCGAATGTCAATAAGCAGGTCTTAAAATGAGCTGGTAAAATCATTAGCTTTATACCGCAATCTCTCAAGTTTGTATTTATGCCAAACTAAAGGACAATTACTAAAATTGCATCTGAAAGAGTGTGTGTAGTTGCAAAAATAATCAGTGTTTCCAGAAAATTAATTTATGGCACAATCGGGTAATCAATCCTGAAGGAACCACTGTCGGGAGTCTGTGCGACACACAAATCTGTTTTGTGGTTATTTCACAACTTCAAAAACCCAAATAGTTGATGGTCGGATATGCCCTCAATTTGCCTTGAGTCCCACACGCACACGTATCGTCAAGATCGGTCTCAGTATGGAAGATAGAATTCCACACCTGTATGAGTATTAACCCATTTATGCTAGTGGACTCTTCCATTGCTATATGTGCGCAAGTCCATTTGTCATATGAGTGGTGGTAGGCCTATTTTTCGTTTTTTATTTTATTTTTCACGAAAAATTCTGCCAGCAAATAGTGCAGGACCTGGTCAGACGCCGCGTTCTGCGGCGTCTGATCTGGGCCTGCACTGTTTACCAAGGTACCCCTTTAGGGGTTTCCAGCCTGTCAGGGTTAAGCGTTGTTGGCGGCTGCGGGTGTCTACAACATGCCTATCCAGGGCGTTCAAAAATGCTCTATAGGAAATAGATCCGCAAGCGCACACGTCGACGTTTCTTGTTTTTTGTTTGTTTTGTTTTGTTTTTTTTTTTTTTTTTTTTTGGTTGAAGAAACACCATGTTGAGCCATGCTACATACGTCTGAGCGTTATCCTGTTGAAATGTTACGCTGTTCTGACGTATATTTAAGAAATGAATTTATCATATGACGTCGCGCCTGAGAATGTAATAACGCCGTGTAATAAATTCGATAATCCACTAGTGGATTAAATATGCAAATTAGTTAGATACGCCCCGCAACGTTACATGTACGACGTCCTTAGCGACGTCGCATTTACTAGTGGCGGAATATTGAAATTTTTGTTTAACAATCGTGATTGAAATGCATTTTAAATGTCATATGATAAATAGAATCTTGCATTCGTGCTCATGTATTATTGAATTTATTAAACTCGTTGAGAAAAAGGCATAAAATGCTCGGCAAAGCCTCGCATTTTATCCCTTTTCCTCAACTCGTTTAATAAATTCAATAATACATGAACACTCATGTAAAATTCTCTATATTAAGACCAGATTTGAGACCTTGAAGGGTTAAAAGGCCACTGTCGTGAAATTATAAGGCCAGTCTATGGCAAGTGGAGTAGGAACATGTCGCCCAGCGGGAAACGAGTCTCAAAGGTGATCTTTGACTGGGGGACAATGTATGCAGAAAAAAAAAAAAAAAAAAGAGAATGACTGCAACCTACTAAATAAGCCCTTTAAATTAGAATGAGTCTTAATTTTGGTGGTCTTAATAGCGGAATTTCACTGCATATAATACCTTTATTACTTATATTTGTATTATTTCCAATCCATCATATGATAAAAATCTTGCTCAAGGGCTAAAATGAAAGAAGAAAACAATTGCACGCAGTTTTCCTACGGAACAGCGTCGTTGGTGCCAAAACTTTGGACAATTAACCACCAATAGAAGCAAATGTCAATTTATCATATGACGTTGCGTCTGAGAGTGTAATAACGCCATGCAATAAATTCGATAATCCACTAATGGATTAAATAAGCAATTAGTTAGATACGTTCCGTAACGTAATACGTACGACGCCCTTAACGACGTCGCGTTTACTAATGGTGGAATATTGACATTTCTGTGAAACAGTCGTGAATGAAATGCGTTTTAAATGTATACAGTATATATGTTAAATTGAATCTTGCATTCGTGCTCAAGTATTAATGAATTTATTAAACTCGTCGAGGAAAAGGGATAAAATGCTCGGCGAAGCCTCGCATTTTATCCCTTTTCCTCGACTCGTTAAATAAATTCAATAATACATGAACACTCATGTGAGATCCTCTATTTATACCATGTTATGGTGGTGTTTTTTTACACTTGAAGCATATAGAAATTATGCATAGTTAAGATGAAAGTCAAGATGACCGCCTCTTGCAAATAACAGCAGTCAAGCCTTTTTTCAAATTCTAACAAGACTTAAGATTTTTTTTTCAGATTTCCTCATTCGCAAATTCTAATTGCAAACAAAAAAAGATTGTATTATAGTAAACTTGGCTTGTTCTTGCATATTCTAAATCCCTGATAATTTGAGCTAAACGAAATTAAGGTGCTGCCGAAACGGGCATTTACAGGCCAGCTACCGGTAATAACCCATATTTTTTATTTCTCCGCGGTAATAGGCTTTTTTTCTCGGAGAACAAGCGAGAAATGTTTCCGAGAAGAAAAAAAAGCGCGTTTCAAAGCGGTTAATTTCATCGCGAAATGCCGCGAAATATCTCCGCGAACACCGCTTTTTCTCGGAGAAAGCCAATTAGTACAGGTGAAGTCGTTCACGGTGTTTCTCCGCGAAATCTGCCTATACCTTCATGTATATTTGTTCATGTGCATGTTTTTTTTTTTTTTTTCATGCATTAAAATTTGGTACACAAAGTTTGAAGCATATGACGAAATGCATCGTAAAGTATGATTTTGATCCGGTTGGAATCATAATGATTTGCATCTTGTGCACTTTACAACGCAGTATGAACATGATGAATGTTTTCTGTATTCCTTTTTACTGTTGTGTAAACGCTTCATGAATTGAAAACTGTTGATTTTCTATCGGTTCACCATATTGGGAGTACTTTATTTTTTTCTCAAGTAAATACTTTAGAAAAATCAAACTCAATGTATATAATAACGGGGATCCTGCTTGTACATGTATGTGTAGGCGCTGATCTCCCTCTACATTTTGGTTAATCTTTTTCTTACACTGCGAGTAATTAAACATCACTGATGCTTACACTTAAGCTGAGACGTAGCCCGAGTGAGAGGTCTAATGTTTAAGAGTAGGCCACGGAGGCCCGCTTATGTTTCTTGCCTTTACAATTCAATTGTGCTCATACATGTACATACGCCCATTTCAGACTGGAAACCCCTAAACGGGTACCGTGGCAAACAGTGCAGGCCCAGATCAGACGCCGCAGAACGCGGCGTCTGATCAGGGCCTACACTGTTTGCAAAAAGTTCGGCCATTTTCCTAATTTTGAAGAAAACACAACCTGAAACCCCTAAATTTTGAAATGGACGCATGCTATATATAAGGAGGAAGATTACATTTGGTAAAAAATGGTTAATATGGGGAAATTGCGCGGCAAACATTCCAAGGCTGCATATAAGTCTGATCTCTAACATGGATCAGAACTACAAAATTCTCCAAGATAATTAGCGAAGTTTGTACAGACCTGCAACCTGGGTCTCTTGTTAATTCTATAGTTCACCCCGAAGGTAACTGGCCCCCGTGTCCTAATGGGTAAGAGCGCTGACTCTTTACCCATTCGGTACCAGAAACCCCTAAAGGGGTACCTTGGCAAACAGTGCAGGCCCAGATCAGACACCGCGGAACGCGGCGTCTGATCAGGGCCTACACTGTTTGCAAAACGTTAAGCCATTTCCCGAACTAAATTTTTTAGACAAAACAACCTGACACCCCTAAGTTTCAAAATGGACTCCTGTATATATAAGGAGGAAGATTCCATTTGGTACAAAAAGGGTTAATCATCGCGTCATTAGGTCTCTCCGCTGTGGTTTGCGCCTCGCTCGGGCCACATACATGTAGTTGGTAACGAGCACCCACATCCTACATTGGACGTCTAGGAACAGATTAAGGAAAATGTATACCTTGCAAACTCCAGTTCTCTCTATACATGTATGTGTGCATGTAAAATGGTGAAAAGAGGGTCGTTCATTTCATGGGCTTTATTAACATGTTGATGCACCACCTGTTTGCTCCAACTGGAAGTATTTATTAGTTAGGGGTGGGTAAGGGGTCGGGGAAGTAGACTTGGTAGCGCAAATAATGCGTGCGAATGCAAAGTAGCATGTCCTTTTTCACGCGCCTGCATGAAGCATGGCCCGATATAGGTGTCTGGTTTTTCGTCCGATCGTTCGCGACATAGACCTAGCCAGCGGTGGAATTCATGTGTTCCTCGTTAACTGGTCACTAACTTTGCGTTCAAAGCACCGCTTGCTGTACCAATTTGACAGTTTGTAATCATAAATAAATGAGGCGAATCTGAGCTTTTGGTTTTGTTTGTTTGAGGTTTTACGTCCCCGCCAACACTGTAAAGGTCATTTTGGAGACGTCGCTTCCAATTTTGTGGGACGTTCACCCAACATTGAGATGAAATTACATCTCAAGCCCTGCCGCCCCATGAAAGCAACAGGGTTTATAAGCATTGACTGTTCGACTCGCACCACTTTGCCTGGGCAGGCTTAAATCCTGTAAGCGGTTTACCAGTACTCGAATGCGGGTCGGTTTCAGCTCTGCGTGGAAGCATCATGCAGCCCTTCTATTTCATCAAGCTGAGCTTTTGGTAAATGTCACACATCATTATGTTGTTAATAACCTACATGTACGACTCATTATGAGAACTTGCCTATTCAAATATATTGTAAAATTTTACCACTAAAAACGGAAAATTTTCGGGCAAAAATTCTGGCATTTTTTCATATTTCTGCTCAAGATTTTGGGTACACTTTAAAACGACTCGACGAGGCGGTTCTAACGAGTAACCACAATCTATGTGAGCAGAAATTAGATAAATAATGTATACCCATGTTAACCCCAGTTAAAAGTGGGGTTTAAGTGGGTAACAAATAAATAGGCGTATTTTCGTGATGTGAGTAAAAGTTGTCTTGAGACTTTTAAAAAATAAATTACTAAAAGAAATTTTTAGTAACATGAAAGAATATTTGATTATGATTTAACAATGACTACAATTTGCCTTTGTTTACAACGCCAAACAAACGAAGAAATAATAATGAGCCGAAAATTTCACGTAAGCCCAGTTGTATTTTTTCTCCGCGAAACGCCGGTAATTTCATTTTCAAAGAAAGCAATCGGTCAAATTTTCGCCGAGAATCTCCGAGAATTTTCTCCGCGAAACCGGGAGAAATTTCAGCGAGAAATTTCTCGCTCATTTTATCTTTTCTCGCTATTTTGCGGAGAAAATAGCCGATTTCGCGTTAGGCGGTTTCTCCGCGAAACAAAAAATATGGGTTATTACCGGTAGCTGGTCTGTACATGAGAAAAACACATATTCTAATGCACTTGCGAATGTAACGCGACGTCTGATTGGAATACGTCACAAATTTGTCATATGGTCGGAAACCCGACGTCCCGTGCAAATAGGTAGAATTTTTAACAAAACAAGCGAATGCGTGCGTTAGAATGGGGATAACTGTATTCAAAATTGTCATTTAAGGAGGTAAATCGTCGGTTTTACGGTCTCAAATTACGTTTTACGGCTCCGCTGACACGTCGCCGTAAAACGAAATCTCCGACCGTAAAACCTCCGATTTACCTCCCCAAATGACAATTTTGAATACAGTTATCCCCTAAATATTCTACATATAAGAGTGATAGTCAAGGGACAACCAGGACACGCTGGTGATATTACTGGTGCTGTGAAACTACTCAGCATGGGGTCCATTATTAGCTGAACAATATATTTATAGTTTCAAATATGGCTTTAGTGTCCCAAATGCTATCTTTTGCGCCCCATATTTGTTAGATAGCCGCAGGCCGTGCCAGCGCGGGAAAGCCGAGCCGTGGGTAACGGGGCTATAGTTACAGATCGCACGAGACTTAAATGATGATGGATGAATGATCGGAATAGGTGTAGGGACGTTTGGTATATCCCATTGCTGGATGCGCCTATTATATGGTAAAAGGTGGCGAAAGGATAGTCCCCCGGCCTCTAACTGAAAGCATATACGAAGATGTCAAATTTGAACCCAAGATATTCTAAAATTCAGACTGACTTGGGTAAATTCTGCCTTTGTCAGACTGAGAAAAAAAGAGACTCTAAGATCTCCTCCACCAGGTAGTACATTGTACATGTGAAGATGGCAATACAACATTAGCGAAAAACATCCCGCTTTTTGCAAGCATTAATCAGCTTCCTCTGATTTTAGATCCAAATAGGTTGAATGAGGGTAATGGTATTGAAGACACTTTGAGGACAAGAAATGCAAATGTCCCGAGTCATGTCGGCTAATGTTCAATAAAACCAAGTTAGAGAGAGCACAGAAAAGAGCAGGACGCACACCAGCTGTTACAGAGAAAAGTCAATCTAACGTACGACGAGGAAGCATTTTAAGCAACAAATATGCCTTTTTTGCGAGAAAGAGGACGATCCAGAGTCCTCTTATTATAGATAAGCTATGACTACAGATCTAATCGACAGATTGAAAGAAGTTGTCAAAACTCTAAATGATTGAAAACTCCTGATAAGGTTGGTTGGTGGTGATATTGCAAATGAGCTAAAGTAAGGTAGCACAATAGATGTTTGACAGCATTTTACAACAGAGAAAGAGAGCTCATCTTACAGCAGTTGCTAAAAGGAAAACAGATGAGTCAAGAGAAAGCAGAATATACAGTGAAATTCCTATATTAAGATCACCTTTGGGACTGATTAAGACCACTTTTGAACAGTCCCAAAGGTGGTCTTTAAGACCACTTTTGAACAGTCCCAAAGGGGGTCTCTGACAAGAGGACACTGTATGCAGAAAGCACAAAGACAAAATAACTGCAACCTACTAAATACGCTTTGAAAAGAAGAGAGTGTGTGTGTGTGTGTGTGTGTGTATGTGTGTGTGTGTGTTTGTGTGTATGTGTGTGTGTGTGTGTGTGTGTGATTTCGGGTTTAACGTCACTTTCAACAATTTTTCAGTCATATCACGACGGTGTCTGGTTGCGACAGGGAGCTCAATGCTCACTTTTATAAGGCTGCCTCACTGAAGTATCATGTCCCAGACACATTACATGATACCACACCCAGTCACATTATCCTGACACTGGGTCGACCAGTCCTAACTCTACCCCGTAAATCTGAGTGCCAAGCGAGGAGCAGCGTGTACCATTTTTAACGACTGGTATGTCGCGGCCCGGGTTCGAACCAGTGACCTCCCGTTCCCGGAGCGGACACTTTGAAAAGAAGAATTAGTCTTAGTTTTAGGTGCTCTTAACAGAGGAATTTCACTGTGCCCCCCCCCCCCCCCCCCTTTTGTTTTTCGAACTTCTCGCCTACATAGTTGAATCAAAAGCAAGCACTGAAGGTGTAGCCATGATCAGGCTTGCAGATCTTGTTAAACTCTATAAGCAGCAGCTTGAACAATTTGACATAAGGAGTAATTATTGACAGAAATTCCTGATTTGATTGAGCGAGTGTTTGAGTTTTACGTCTCACCAACAGCTAAGGTCATACGGAGACGCGACCTCGGTTTAAAGACTCATCCGAAAGTCAGGAGAAGCCCGAGATCGATCCTGCGACCCCTGGTTTACAAGGCGAGTAGCATAGCCACTACACCACGGATGCTTCTGAAATTCCTGACTTGCAGGAATGAAAGTTAGAGGGAGATATTCTTTTGGTGTTAAAAAATTATGTTGGATCGGTCCTTTCTCAAGCTTCTGATTATTCGGAGTCAATCAATCTTTCCAAAGCCACTAAGATTCTTAGACGTCATATGCTGAAAAAGGAGAGTTCACATTTGAACGGCAATTTGACGAAAGATGTATACAAGATGCCATTCAACTGGCACTTCTTGAGTTCGTCTGCATGACAGAGCATGGCGTTGACATCAAATCTCAGATAAGCTTTGGTGCAACAAAGACTAACCATTACGCTAACACACCCGTGTGACATAGTGCATTTTTCACACTTCCAAAATGGCTACTTTTCTTATGAAAATCCGCGATATTTTTCTTATTTATACTGCAAAGATAGGTTGTGGGCGCTCGTTAGAACCGCCTCATTGAGGCGGTTCTAACGAGAACCCACAGCCTATGTCTTGGAGCAGAAATGAGAAAAATATGGCATACCCCCTTAAACTCCAGTTTTCTCTATGTAAAGTGGGGTTTATGGGGCGGGGGTGTTCATTTCATGGACTTGTTCACGTGATGCTTAGCTATGTCACCGTTACTGCTTTATAATTGTTATACTAAATCCCGACCAAAGTCAACAGCTCAAAGACACTCAAAAGACCGGGAAACTCACTTGCCAGTCTTTAGCGGAGTCTAACTGTTGGTTTTCCTTTGCTCCAGCATTTCAGTGGTTTCTTGCTGTCGAGTCCTGACCGTTGTTTCATCTCTGTGGTTGGTTGATTATTTGTGTTCACGGAGATGTTGCACTGATGAGTTAGGAGGCCTTCATGCGGACTGAACAAATTATTTGTCTAAATCGCGACGACCCCCCCCCCCCCGCCTCTGATGGGAGCTGTGGGTTAATTTATCGATTCCTGATCATTGCCTCCACTTCTATTTATGGTCATATCCGTTCATGCAAACCCGAAAGAAGGTTCTTGTAGAACTTCTACATAACCATGGTCTCTGTTTCTCACCGACCGTGTCCTGGAAGAGTCTGATCAACTCGGAGATGCAGCTGTTGACAGATATATAGAGGAAGGAGTGGTATGTCCATCTGTTCTAAGGAAAAGTATATTTTTATCAGTTACCCCAAATATATATTGCATTGTAACGCTATGACCTGATAAACATATGCTATCTCAGGACAAGAGAGCTACATATGCTATCTCAGGACAAGAGTCAACGTGACATTGCATTTTTGCGAATGAACCGGACTAGTGGAAAAATGACAAAATATTATTGTTAATGGGAAAATGAAAAAAAAAAATACCTGAAAAAAATATCATAGGAAAATATGGTCAGCTGATACTAAATATATCGACCGCTAGAATGCTCGGATGCACTGAGGATCATCAATAACTGATCGTAAAGCCGAACGATTTTACATGCGTTCTCGAAGCCGAGCCTGATAAACTTGATATCAAAAGACACGAACCTGGTATTCTGTATATAACATTACCTGTGGATAATATTGATTATAACCCAAGGGAAACAACAGCGACAACGTCTTTCCACGGAACGTATATGTAGAGAATAACAGGTGAGTGTCTTTTGATATCAAGTTTATCAGGCAAGGCTTCGAGAACGCTTGTAGAATCGCGAGGCTTGCCGAGCGATTCTACATGCGTTCTCGAATCCGAGCCTGATAAACTTGATATCAATGACACGAATCTGGTATTCTATTTATCAGTTTATCCCCTTTTACACTCTTAAATTAGCAATTTACGGTCAGTTATTGATGGTCCTCAGTGCGTCCAAGCATTCTGCTGGTCGATATATTTTGTATCAGCTGACCATGTTTTCCTATGATATTTTTTTACAAGGAATATTGCCATTTTTTGTCATTTACCAGTAGTCCGGTTCATTCAAAAAAGTGCAATGTCACGTTGACGTGATAAAGCTCACTTGTCCTGAGATAGCATATCTTTATCGGGCCAATGAGCTGCAATGTAACTGATATAGAGGGTAACTGATAAATGGCTCTTCCAACATCCGGCCTCAGAGAATGAAGGTGAAAAGACAGAAAGGCTAAGATGGTTCCATAGCTTCCTGAAGGTTTCACAAGTAATCACCCGGCGGTCTTCGCATGTTTACAAGAATCCGTTACCTCGAACACTGGACCAGTCTGTTCTGGTTAATGCAGAATTAACAAAACTTAAACTTAAATGCGAGTATGAATGGTTAGAGAAAGTAAGCAGTGCTGAAAGCTTTGAATTAAGTACTGCCATTTCTTGGTCAGGCTATCATGCATCCAAGAAGAGAGGCCCTGCTTTTGAAATGAGCATTACATCTTTGTTACCTCTTCTTCGACAGCAAAACAGAAGTGAAGGCAATGATCAGGAATAGATACAATTAACCCACAGCTCCCATCAAAGACACCAAAGGGAAAAATACACAAGCATGAAACAACTAGGCACTAATGGAAACATCAATAACGGAAAGCCAAAACAACAGTTACTTTCCCACAAAATGGCCAATTGGCTATGCAAAACAAAAAATATTAGCGATAAACACACTCAAAGACATACAATAACAAAAATAAACCGCGACAGAAGAATACCCTTGGAATGGTCAGTGAAACGAATTCCACTGAGGGGCTTTAATCGATTGTACACTGCTGCAATCCGCGCCCTTACTTCCGTCGTGATTTAGACAAATAATTTGTTCAGTCCGCATGAAGGCCTCCTAAATCATCAGTGCAACATCTCCGTGAACGCACAAATCAAACATCCACAGAAATGAAACAACGGTGGACTCGACAGCAAGAAACCACTGAAATGCTGGAGCAAATGAAAACCAACAGCTAGACTCCGATGGGCCCGACCAGAGATAGAGCATCAGATACCAACAGACATTACTTAAAATTAAATTCGCTCGAATTTTCAGTAAGCCTTTACGCTGTAACCGTCACAGAATCTGAGGCCTAACCCACTCCTACATAAAGCCCATCCCATTACCACAATACGACGTGTAATGGACAAGGTGAGACACACAGTTGCATACTTTATCCTGGTCAGGTGCCTGTAATCGCTGTTTATAAAACAATTTATTCTGTTGCAAAAAGATGCAGTGTCAATGGCCTGAACAGTATGGTGAAGAGACGTTTTGATCATGGTTTGGTGACTTACATTGCGGTAGCTGCACTACAGTCTCTTGGTACTCTTCTGGAGTCAAGTGGCTGGGCTCCTGAGCCCTTGTTGAGGCAGATATTGCAACAGCAGGAACTGCAGAGTCATACCTGTTTGCGTCTCCTGTTACTAGAACCTAGAACATGGCAAATACACCGGGGGCCAGTTGTTCAAAACCTAGTTAGCTTAACGTTAAAGCCTCGCTAGTGGTCAAATTTTAACAATTCTAGCAAGTACAATAGCTGCAACCTTGTTATTTTTTGCTGAAAAAAATGTGAGCAGCTTTTCACATTTTTCGAGCAAAAATATTAGTATTTTCCCTATATTGAATGATCAACGTTTTAAAATAACAATATTTAAGCTATTTTGAACAACTGGCCCAAGGTAACAGCATGCAGTCTCTATAAACATAAAGCCAATAGTGACTATTGCTCCAATGCTGATGATCCAATCGAAGGCGTCATTGGCTTTTAAGAATGCTGTGCTAAGCGCACAAAAGAAAGCCCACAGTATACTTTCTGGCATCTTGTGTTATCAATGGAGCTCACAAATCTGTCCCTTGTGAGAGCATTTCAAGAGGCAAATTTTACATTTTCTGTCAAGCTCTATCTGCCATGAAGCTGTTCTTTTTGCCAACAGCAATGTGAACTATACAAGGTGGCTGCCTGTCCACCTCAGCGATATGTTGAACCTAGAACAGCGACATCCTGAACTGCATAGGGAGTTTTAAGTTGATCGAATTTTCATTTTTAAATCCAGTCGACCAGTTTGCAATGGATCAGGCACACGAACAGGCAAATGCCATTATCAAATGCGAAGGAGATGCGGTCGGTGTGACAGAAGATCTATCAGCACTCAAAAAGTTGGATGGTGGCTTGGCCTGAAGTTAGCCGCATGGTTTCAGAATATGAATCAGTTTCTGAGAATCAGGATGCTCAAGGGACGATAAAACATCATTAGCATATTGAACAATAAAACGAATATTCTCTGAAAAGTCAATAAATTACAATTAAGCTATCCAAGATCTAGGGAATCCGTTTCAAGAAGATACTTCAGAACTAATAACGCTTGCTACTAAGGAAGTTCCCAGCTCTGAAGTTGCTCAAATGGTTGCTCATCATTATGAGAATGGCAGAACTCGGTTCGAAGAGTTCATGGCATGTTTATTTAAAGAAGGAAGAGGACCATTTTACGAACCAATTAAGAAGGATACATTGGATTTCTTCCATCAGAAGCCAGAACGTGCCAGTGGTGACTCGAAGCAAAAGAGTTTGAAAAACGACTGTCGCCTCTTCTCAAAGTAGTAGTAAAACAAAGATCAGGAATCGATACAATTAACTTACTCCACCCATCAAAGACACTAAAGGGAAAGAAACACAAACATTAAGCGACCAGACCATAACGGAAACCTAAACAAAGGAAGGCCATAAGGACAGTCACTTTCCCACAAAATGGCCATATGGCCATCCAAAATAAAACGACACAAGTGATACACACAGTAAGTAACAAACAACAACATAAATAAACCGCCACAGAAGAACCGCCTTGGACCGGTCAGTGGAAAGATTTCCACTGGGGGGCTTAAATCGCTTTTACGTGGCCACAATCCTCGCCCTTCCTTCTGTCGCGATTTAGACAAATAATTTGTTCAGTCCGCATGAAGGCCTCCTAACTCATCAGTGCAACATCTCCGTGAACACAAATAATCAAAGAACCACAGAGGTATGACAACGGTGAGGACTCGACAGCAAGAAACCACTGAAATGCTGGAGCAAACGAAAACCAACAGTTAGACTCCGAGCTATTTATGTCTTGTCAATCCAGAGAATGTGACCTCTTGGAATTCTTTCGACATGAAATTCAGCCTTTTCCAGCTGCATTAAGTAACACCGGGAAACTTCACAGCTGTCAGAAATCTCGACTTTCATCAATCCCGGAGACCAATATTAAATCTCCAGATTAACAACCAGATACTTCTGCCATAATTATTGATGGGTCAGCTTTGATTAACTCGCTGCCACCACGTTCACAAAGAACGTTTGGAGAATATGCAGCTCTGGGTGTTGTTCCAAAGGTACAAGCATACTGTAGGGCGTACAAGCGGTCTGACATTGTATTTGATGTCTACTGGTCTAACAGAAGAAAATCTGAAACAATGGGCAAACGTGGACAAGGAGCTATGCGGAGGGTGACTGGCAAAGTGAAAATTCCATCAAACCGGTATTTTGAGGGACAGTGACTACAAAACAGAGCTTTGTTAATTTTCTGGAGGACAGAATTATGGAGATGTGTAAAGAAAATGCAGTAGTAGTTACCAAAAAGGTAGAATCTGTTTGCAACTATCAACACAACTTGAAGGAACTAACACCTTGCATTCATGAGGAGGCGGATACTAGGATCTTTCTGCATGCCAAACCTGTTATGATCAAAGCAAGCGATACTGATATTCCAGTGAGCGCTGTTTGAAAAAAAAAACGCTAAAAGGTTGCCTTTGGAAACAAAGAACACATAAAAGAACCCAAATCGTAAACTCGGTTTTATTGAGTCTCTTCATACACAGCAATTTAGTTTGCAAGGCCCCTTAGCACCGGCTTAAGCGGTATTCGATTTTCAATGTAACCAGATTGGGCTCCATGATTCAAAAGGAAAAGAAAATCCAATCTGCACTTTGATGAAGCACGGGGAGACTTTTTTACAGCCGCCATATGGCACTTAACACCAGCTGCAGTGAGGTAAAATAAAAAGCTAAAAGGTTGCCTTTGGAAACAAAGAACACACAAAAGAACGAAAATTTAAAACTCGGTTTTATTGAGTCTCTGAAAGCCTGAATGAGACTGGTCTGTAGAAGTTGTGGATTGGAACAAACCTCCGTTGAATATCTGTTCATGATATCTGCAAAACCATAGACCCTGAGAAATCAAAAGGAATTCTTTATTTCCATGCATTCTCTGGATGTGATGTTGTGTCTGCGCTTTGTGGCAAAACAAAAAAGGCTACTTCGCAAACGTGGAATGTGTATCTGGAAGTATCTGCTGTATTTCGTATCCACCAGCAATTACTGATGAAGATCAGCGCATTTCGGAGAAATTGGTGATTATAATGTATGCTAATATATCAAGTTCTTCAGAGCCATTGATGTGGCCAGACTTAAGAAGTAAGGGCAAGATGGCGGCCGCGTAAAATCGTTTTAAGCCCCACCCCCTCCCAGTGGAATTCGTTTCACTGACCGTTCCAAAGGCGGTTCTTCTGTCACGGTTTAATTTTGTTATGGTTTGTCTTTAAGTATGTGTATCGCTTATATATTTTGTTCTGGATAGCCAATTGGCCATTTTATGGGAAGGTGACTGTCCTTTTGGCTTTCAGCTGTTGGTGTTTCCATTAGGGTCTAGTTATTTCATATATGTATTACGTTCCCTTTGGTGTCTCTGATGGGAGCTGTGGGTTAATTGTATCGATTCCTGATCATAGCCTTCACTTCTGTTCTGACATGTTTGCCTGAAAGCAGCGCTTGTATGATGCGGTTCCTCCAACCCACGGTGCTTATGTTGGTGGTTCTGATTCTTTACTTAATTATATATGTTATTACCTTGATGATTCTGATTCTTCCTCTGCTTGGTTGACCATGTGTAGTTCAATTTGTTCTTACAGTTTAAGGTTTGTCATTCAGATTATATATTGCTCCCGGTTAGTTAGGTTTGGATGTTCTGAATCACCGCCTGCTTGGGAAAGTGCTGCCTGTGGTCCGTTACTTTCTCTCAAAACGGCCAACTGACTATCCAAAACAAAAAACAATACACACACTCAAAGACAAACAATAACAAAAATAACAAAAATAAACCGCGACATAAGATCCGCCTTGGAACAGCCGGTGTAAAGAATTTTACTGGGGGTGGGGGCTTAAAGGCATTTATTCTTGATTAATGAGGACGGTTATTGCATTTCGTAATATAATGCAGCCCTTAGTTATGACTAAAGAGAAGTCTACGGTCTGCAACAGGTAAGGAGCTTTCTGTGTGTGTGTGGGGGGGGGGGGGGGGTGGCGGCGGAGGAATAAAAAAGTTTCTAATTGTTCCAACTGCGTACAGTACTCTCTCGATTTACTGATCACCTCTACGATGAAGCGTGATAGCCGCAGTCCTCGTCCTTGATTTCAGTCCGCATGAAGGTTTCCTAACTCATCAGTGCATCATCTCCGAGAACACACAATTCAAACAACCACAGAGATGATAAAAAAGTGAGGACTCGGTAGGAACAAATCACTGAAATGCTGTAGCCGGCCAACAGTTAGACACCGATGGGCCCGACCAGAGACAGAGCATCAGGCACCAACCAACATTACATAAAATTAGATTCTCTCTAATTCTCAGTAAGCCTTTATGCTGAGGTCGTCATAGAATCTGAGACCTGACCTACCGGCGTGTAAGTAAAGCGGGAAGCGAGGATGTCAACCATGATTTGATTAACTACCATGCATGCCGTCTGTCGTATAACATTTATGCTGTATCCAATCTTTTTATATCGAAGAATGATTTTACAAAATTGGTTGCTGAAGATATTGCAATTACATATTTTTCTGAATTTATATACTAAGTCACCATAAAATTCGGGTTCCAATAGACCTTGTTGCAGAAGAGATTTAAGTCTAATTTGAGTGAATTTTGAAATTAAATCGGAATGACGTCTATAAAATTTTGAAACGGCTTTGCGTAGTTTATGATAACGATAACCATGATTAAGTAGTTTGGCAGTTAACAATTTGTTACAAGTGTTGAAGTCAGTTACATGATTAGACACTCTGGCAAATCGAATTAATTGCGAAATATAAATACCCTAGTATGCCGCACAAGGAGCATCATGATCCAAGAAAGGAACATTTACAATCACAAAATCAAAATCATCGCGTTTATCATAAAATTTGTAAGAAACAAATCCATCAACAATAGATAGGTCTAAATTCAAAAACGGGGCCTCGGTATCAGAAGAATCGGAAGTATGTATTTTTCTGAATTTATAAACTAAGTCACCATAACATTCGGCTTGCGATGGACTTTGTCGCAGAAGAGATTTAAGCCCAACATTTAATTTTGAAATTGGATTAGAATGACATCTATACAATTCAGAAAGAGCTTAGAAATTTAGAAATTGTGACAAAGGTAAGGGCGAGGATTGCGGCCGCGTACAATCGATTTAAGGCCCCTCACCACCCCCAGTGGAATTCGTTTCACTGACCATTCCAAGGCGGTTCTTCTGTCGCGGTTTATTTTTGTAATGGTTTGTATTTAAGTGTGTGTGTCGCTTGTATTGTTTTCTTTTGGATAGCCGATTGGCCATTTTGAGGGAAAGTAACTGTCCGTTTGGCTTTCCGCTATTGATGTTTCCATTAGGGTCTAGATGTTTCATGTTTGTGTTTCTTTCCCTTTGGTGTCTCTGATGGGAGCTGTGGGTTAATTATATCTATTCCTGATCATTGCCTTCAATTCTATTTTGCGTAGGTTATGATACTGATAACCCTGATAAAGACGTTTAGCAGTGAACAATTTATTACAAGTGTTGAAGTCCGTAACATGACTAGACACTCTGGCAAATCGAATTAATTGCGAAATATAAATGCCCTAGGATGCTGCACGTGGAACATCACCATCCAAGAAAGGAATGTTTTACAATCTCAAAAGCAAATCATCGTGTTTATCAGGTATTTTGTAGGAAACAAATCTGTCAACAATAGATGGATGTAGATCCAAAGACGGGACCTCGGTATCAGAAGAATTTGCTTTTTAACTGAAGTTTAAATATAGAACAAATTTGAATAAACGATGGAATGGAATGATTGACCAGGAGCAAGTTGTAGTTTTCTTACATGCTTTTCAATGATATATAGAGATTTCTCAGTGAAATTGAGGTCGATGCTGTCACTGTTTCAAACAGTGAAAATACGATTTTTAGTTTCACCGTTTGTGAATTTGTTGTATCATCGAAAAAATAACATATACTTTCTGTTTGCTGTAAATGGGTGTCAGAATTACGTCACGCACATTTTCACGTCATCCGGACGTTGATTACGTCACTTTTAGCACCTACACAACGTAAATAATGCACGCGACGCCAGACAAGACATTATGGTCTGGTCGCTTAATGTTTGTGTTTCTTTCCTTTCTTCGGTGTCTTTGATGGGTGGAGTAAGTTAATTGTATCGATTCCTGATCTGTGTTTTACTTCTACTTTGCAACTTCGGATTTCATTCCAATGCAAATTTCAAGTGAACCATTTGATAAAGTTACTTTCAACGCTATTTTCCAGGTGCTAACTTTCAGTTTATCCCGAACATTATACCTAGTTAACACGGTGAACACCTCTAAATCGACGCGGCATCGCGCTGGAAAAAAGTTTGTTCTGTGTGATGGTGGCTGACATTTTGAGATTGCGTTACAAATAACAATGTAAAGCATGAAACAGTAAATTTGATTTATTTTTCAGTGTAAGATCATTTTTTATTTCACTCATGAACAACAAAAGAAGTATTTTAACCCTTGGCTTAGCCACTCATGAAAATAGTTCTTTCGGTGTTCATTCGGTGAAATAAAAATCGATCTTAGACTGAAACAATCAAATATCCTCTACGTCTTTGTTTGAATCTAACTTCTTCTAATTTGTGCATGGAAATGCGGGACTTTTTGTACAATGTATCTAGCGGTTTCATGAATGGACTGGTATTAATTGATAAAATATCAAATCATTTCGCGCTACCTTAAACATCATGTTCAAACAAAAAGTTTACTACATGACAGATAAAGTAACGCGCGTATCTATCTTCCGTGTTCAAAGGGCATATACCCTTTTTCATCAAGCATTTCATAGATCAAAGAAAACTTGATGAATTATAATGGACAAACACTGTACGGTATTTGCCCTTATTTTTCTTTTGCCGGGAATTTGGGCGATTAATACATGTAAGTAATGAAAAGTCTTTGTAATGTTGTAAGAGTAAGTGTGTCTACTATATTCTTTTTATTATATACTCAGAAAATGTTCCGATAACTATGTATAGAAATAAGTGGACAGTATGTTTACGTACTGTGCATAGTCAAGTACATATTGTCCGTAGTCAAGTGCATATTGTCCGTAGTCAAGTGCATATTGTCCACAGGAAAAACATATAGTGTGTATTATTCATTAGCAAGTGTTTATTGTCCGTATGCAAGTGCATATTGTCCATAGGCAAGTGCTATTGTCCGTAGGTAAGTGCGTATTGTCCGTAGACAAGTATATATTGTCCGTAGGCAAGTGCGTATTCTACGTTGGTATAGATTTTCGTTCATAGTGAAACTCGTATTTTCATATGTATGTCTTAAGATAAGAAATAGGTACACACACTACTGGAGGCCAGTAACATTTATTTTTTCAGGTGTTTTTAGGACAGTTAAGCTTAGAAATGGAACAGCCTCGATACAATGTGAGACAAAAACATTCTATACACTGTATCTTCTGGTATTTTGAACTACTCTTCAGATACATCTAGTTCAGATTACTCAAGATTTGAAATAGCCCGAGTAGTACTTCTTATCACATAATGATGATTGTCCTGCTCATTAACATTTAAATGCAAACATAATGAGCCGGGACATAGCATTTCCTACAATTTACAGGTGCGCCAAGCGAGGAGTCAGATCAGCTTGTGCATCCATATAGTCTGACTAGAGACCTCTGCGTTGGGCCATTAACTATCCTTCTGAGTCTTTGCTGGGCACAAATGTGTCCCTGCTCTTACATTTTTAAGCTGGACAAATTTTAAGTTCGTGTGAGTTAGTTTATACTAATTTATTTTAGTTCGATTGCGATGAAAGCTTCAAGCTTATTGACTCGCTCTCGAACACTCATTCCGGATGTTTTCACGCGCGCGAGAGGGAGGCAGTGGCTTTTACACCACTGCTACCCATTTGCACCTGGGTGGAGTGGGGCAGTGTCATTACGTGTCTTGCCCAAGAACACACCTCGATACCGGTGGCCGGATTCGAACGCACAACCTCTCGATCATAAGTCGAACGCGCTAACCACTGCGCTATCGAGGCTGACTATCGTGTGAGTTATAATATATATAATAATAAACAAGAAAAGATATGACGCAACGTGCCATATCAAGTGACTCGATTGCGATTGCACTGTACTTTAGGCAATGTTATCATTATGAATACCATTTGTTTTAGTCCAGTTATAGATTTATTTACAAGAATAACTAGACTGTGTTGACACGAACGCTCAATCTGCAGTTGTCGTAATCTAAATTGACAGTTTGAAGCTTTTGGAAACCTATGTTGAATTTAACAGAGTCGTCTGTCAACATTTTAAATTATCTTGTCCTCTGAAACCACTGGGCCGATTGAAAGCAGATCTCACGTGGAGCATCCATGGGATGGGGGAACGGAAGATTTTTTTACGGGAGGTCACATGACCAAGATGGCGGTTATGCCCATATATTCTAAAATCTTCTTCTCCGGAACCAATAAACAACATTAGTATGCAACATTGGGGACTCGAGCCAATCACAGTTTGTTCAACGATAATCATTGGATGGCTTTGACCTATTTAACGCAAAGGTCAAATTGGGTCGCATAGGCATTTGTATGTGATTTTTTTTCAGAAACTAATGCAGCTTGTGATCTGAAAATTGTTAGTTGCAGTAGAATGAGTTAATGAAACTACACTAGTAATCATTATCAAGTTCATTCCTTGACCCTGGCGCAATATCATTCAGATATGAAAATTTAATTTTTTTTTTTCAGAAACAACTGGGACATTTGTAACCAAATTTCATATGGAAGCTTAAATGAACAAGAAAACAAAAATTTATTGATATGGCTGCCTTGCCCATATAAGTTCGAAACCGTTAAAAATCTTCTCCGGATTCAGCAGACCCATTATCATGAATTTTGGTATGGGGCACTGGGTATACAAGTTATTCAACGTATGTTCAAAGCTGACCCCTTGGTTGCCTCGACCTATTTCAGGCCATGGTCAACTTTGGATGCACAGGCTATTATATGCTTGTCCTTGGAACAAGATCAGTCATATATCATAAAACTTAATATTCATTAAATGCTGCGGGGTAAAATGAAGTAAAATTTCATATGAAGCTTCTGTGGGATGACAAAAAACACCAACTGGTCCCTGTCACATGGTCTAGGTTGACTTTGGCCCATGTTATACCAAGGCGAAATATGGTCACTTATGCTTCTGTTTGGGACAAAAAGTAAACAATATTAATTAATTTAAAAGGTGTTATTACCTGGTATATGCAATCAGCTAAATGAGTTTCGTGAGTTTCAAAGGTCATTAATTCTCAGATATCAAAACAAACTTAAAAAACAGCTGTGCAAATTTAAGTCAAATTTCATATGAAGCCTTTATGGGATGGACGAACAAATGTTCAAATGGTTTACGTTACTTTACTAAGAGGGCTGCCATGGCATAAACCTTCAAAACTCTTCTTCTCAGAAACCAAATGGCTCCACATACCCACAGCATACAGGTCAACGGTCGAGGAACATTGGTCATATGCTTATCATTATTATTATTACTTTTATTATTATTATTATTATTATTATTATTATTATTATTAAAATGTGTACTATTATTATTATTATTATTATTATTATTTACTTTCCTACAAACAATACAGGGGACCTTCTTTATAACGACGGCATTGGTTCCCTGATATTGTGCCGTTATAAAGAATTTGTCATTATGAATAATCCTCAGCCTCAGTGAGGCGATTCTAACCAATGTCTACAACATTTTTTTGTTTCTTGGTGTATTAGATAATATGAATCTTTTATGACTATGGATTCAATATGTTTTTTTTTTCGATCCGAAGGAGGACATAGCCGATCGGAACCAACGCTTAGCTTTTAGCTAGGGATTCAGTCCATTGGGATTGTCGTTATGACCAGTTTTTGCGTGATAACGAACTTCGGTATAAAGAGGGTTGACTATATTATCTAGTGTTTACCCTATTTATTTTTGTCACGGTTATAATACGTATAAGCAATAATAATAATAATGGTAATAGTTGTTTTTGTAGTAGTAGTAGTAGTAGTAGTAGAAGTAACAGTAAGAGTAAAATTATTATCATCATCATTTTATTTTAAATGATACAGCGCATGACAAAATCTACAAGAAGTTTTGAGCGAGCAGCGCAATCAGCCTGCGCATGCGCGCAGTGTGATCAGAGTTTTCGCTGATCGATGTACATATTATAGGCTAATATCTATGCAGAGACATAAGCAAAAGGTCTTGTCATAGTGGGTGCGCAGGTTGATTTCAGTCTGTGCTGGTCGCACCGGTCTTATTGTAGGTTTTGTTATGCGCCGGCTCAAATAAAATCATTATTCTAATTGTTATTATTATAAGTAGTAGTAGTAGTAGAAGTAGTTGTAGCAGAAGTAATAGTAGTAGTAGCACTAGTGATATTACGTTAACGTTCTCCTGAGAGGCATAAACGTACTTAAGAAATAATTGTTTGTTTGAATTGAGGTTTAATGTCCCCGTCAACACTGTATAGGTAATTTTGGAAACGATGCTTCCAATTTTGTGGGACTTTTAACCGGCATTGAGATGAAATGACATCACAAGCTCTGCTGCCCAATGAACCAATAGGGTTTATAAGCATGGACGGGCCGAATCGCACCGCTTTACCTGGGCATGCTTAGATGCTCTAAGCGGTTTACCAGTACTCGTGTGCGGGTCGGTTTCAGCTCTGCGTGGGAGCATCATGCAGTCCATATATTTCTTCAAGCCCCGATGGGCGGGGGACGTCAAGAAATAATGAGGAACGCAGGTCATAACCAAAGTATTTAATGTGAAACAGTTTAACCGCTTATCCAGTAAAATGTAAAGAAGGCAGATCCTTTCTTGAATAAATGACTTTTAGCCAGCCACACGGAAAAGTCTAGTGTAACATAAAACAAAAATCCACTTTAACCCTGGTAATTCCAGAACGTAGACGGCCTAATCCAGTCTATCATACAGCAAGTCGCATATTAAAAGATATATATGTAACTGTGTGTCTAACATCCTGAAATACCCCCTTTATATTTACATGTTATGATAGAAGTGGAAGCAATGATCAGGAATCGATACAATTAACCCACAGCTTCCATTAGAGACACCTAAGGGAGAGAAACACAAACAGGAAACAACAGATCCCAATGGAAACACCAACAGCGGAAAGCCAAACGGACAGTTGATTTCCCACAAAATGGTCAATCGGCTACCCAAAATAAAATAATATAAGCGACACAAACACCCAAAGACAAACCATGGCAAAAATAAACCGCAAAAGAAGAACCGCCTTCGAACGGTCTACGGAAACGAATTCCACTGTGGGGCTTAAATCGATTTTACGTGACCACAATCCTCGCCCTTACTTCCGTCGCGATTTAAACAAATAATTTGTTCACTCCTCATGAAGGCTTCCTAACTCATCAGTGCAACATCTCCGTGAATACAAAAAAAATCAAACAACCACAGAGATGAAACAACGGTGAGGACTCGACAGCAAGAAACCACTGAAACGCCTGAGCAAAAGAAAACCAACAGTTAGACTCTGATGGGCCCAACCAGAGACACAGTATCAGGCACCATCCACGTTACATTGAATGAGATCGCTTTAATTCTCAGTAAGCCTTAACGCTGGAACCGTCATATAATCTGATGGAAGCAAAGTTGTCAACCGTGATTGGGTTAACTACCATGCATACAGTATGTCGTATAATATTTATGTTGAACCCAGTCTTTTCATATCGATGCATGATTTTACGAACTTGGGTGCTGACCGCCATGCCGAAAGTACCCTTTTAGGCATTTGTTGCCTCCCTAGACATGGTCATGAAGCATAACAATACGAGGGCCATTTGGAAATGACTAATAGAATATGTTCTATAAAAGGGTTATCCTTTAGAAGCAAGGAATACACCACAGAACTGAAATATATGGAGTGTTCATGTTTTCTGGGCCAGACTAGCTAGTTTCGGCCAATTAGGCCTCATCAGTGACCCTAAGATATTTTCAAAATTCCACAATGGAATCAATGATCCCAAAGGACAAGAAAATATAATCTACACTATAATGTAGGGCAGGGAGACGTTTTACCGCCGCCACACATTCCCACACACCAGCTGTAGTGAAGCTAAACATGTTCTATAAAAGGGTTATCCTTTGGAAGCAAGGAATACACCACAGAACTGAAATATATGGAGTGTTCATGTTTTCTGGACCAGACTAGCTAGTTTCGGCCAATTAGGCCTCATCAGTGACCCTCAGATATTTTCAAAATTCCACAATGGAATCAATGATCCCAAAGGACAAGAAAATATAATCTACACTATGATGTAGGGCAGGGAGACGTTTTACCGCCGCCACACATTCCCACACACCAGCTGTAGTGAAGCTAAATATGTTCTATAAAAGGGTTATCCTTTGGAAGCAAGGAATACACCACAGAACTGAAATATATGGAGTGTTCATGTTTTCTGGACCAGACTAGCTAGTTTCGGCCAATTAGGCCTCATCAGTGACCCTCAGATATTTTCAAAATTCCACAATGGAATCAATGATCCCAAAGGACAAGAAAATATAATCTACACTATGATGTAGGGCAGGGAGACGTTTTACCGCCGCCACACATTCCCACACACCAGCTGTATTGAAGCTAAATATGTTCTATAAAAGGGTTATCATTTGGAAGCAAGGAATACACTACAGAACTGAAATATATGGAGTGTTCATGTTTTCTGGGCCAGACTAGCTAGTTTCGGCCAATTAGGCCTCATCAATGACCCTCAGATATTTTCAAAATTCCCTAATGGAATCAATGATCCCAAAGGACAAGAAAATATAATCTACACTATGATGTAGGGCAGGGAGACGTTTTACCGCCGCCACACATTCCCACAAACCAGCTGTAGTGAAGCTAAATATGTTCTATAAAAGGGTTATCCTTTGAAAGCAAGGAATACACCACAGAACTGAAATATATGGAGTGTTCATGTTTTCTGGGCCAGACTAGCTAGTTTCGGCCAATTAGGCCTCATCAGTGACCCTCAGATATTTTCAAAATCCACAATGGAATCAATGAACTCGTATTGCGTACTGGTTTCGAAGGTTTTGTACATTTTTTCAATCGTGCATAAAATATCTAACCTTTAATCACTTGACCGAATTAAAATCTGCACGATTCGTATGCTTTCAGTGAAGTAGAGCTGTCATTGTAGATGATCATGCTTTGACACTGGGTGAAAATATAGCTGAAAATAGCAATGTTAAATTAGATGAACAGAGGATGTACTGCAAAGTGCGTGCATTGCCAGACGTGTCGCCATTGGAGATCGAGACGTGTCGTGTGCGGTCTATTGTTTGACGGCGGTGGCAATGTGGCCAGAGTACCAGTACCCGTTAACAAGAGTGTCACAGGATTACTTTATAAGGACAAAATACTTCTGCTCGGTGTATCATGTTGCAAAGCATCCACATGTCTTCATATTCTTCATGATAACGCCCCTGCACAGATATCAGCCATGGTGACCGAATAGTTGGAGGAGTTAAACATTAATTGACATCTCTATACAGTCAATGCCTTTCTCTCTTTGGTTTCTGGCTCAACCCATATATTAAAACATGAATGCCAGAATGCCGTTTTGAAAGCCGCAATGTCGCGCGTTGTTCCAGGGTATTAACCGTATACCCACAAGAGGTCTGAGTGGATAAAAAGACTCAAAAAGTGCATACAGGTCAAGGGAGAATACTTTTGGGGTCTCCACTAGTTAGTGTTTACTAGGTAAGCCTCATATTTACAAGCCACAGCCACTATTAATACTTTTCAAACGCCCCTGGTAAGAGCAAAATTGTGTTTGACAACAAAACATCCATATCAATAATAATCACTCTCAGTGTTTGATTCCAGACATTTGCTGTTACAATATGTTTTAATAGTTTCTCCTCATATGGAGATTATGATTAAATATGTTATCATGATTTTGATGACTGTAACCTTACGATATGACTTTACCCAAAATTCAAACTTCTTGCAGATTAAAAAAACAACACCTTCTTTAAATATGAAAGAATATTTGTTCAGTCATTTATGTATGCGTTTTTCACATGGTAATATTGCTAAATTTAGAAACAAAAATTCACTGTATGCATTATACTGCCATGTCATTTGTATGTGAAACCAGTGCTTCAGCTGAAGTGCACGACCCGCCGGATGCTTTTAGCTTTATGAGTGTTACCTAAATGGGTATGGCGGCCATTTTGGTCATGTGACATGGACCTAAAACGGTTCCCCCAATAAATGCGCCTTATCGTAAGGAGCAAAAATATATCTTATACTTTAGTACTGTATTCTGAATCGTTTGCAGGATAAAATGCATTCTCACTTTTCCAATACAAAAGCATATGTGTCAAAGTTTGACCCAGGCACAAAGAAGGTCAAGGTTAACCCAGGGTCACCATTTTAGCAATTTATGATAGGCCTACGTCCCAGATGCTATTTATCAAGTTTCGTGGAAATCTGCCCAGTGGTTCTGGAGAAGACTATTTTTGAAGGGTTTTTACCATATATGGCTTGGCGGCCATTTTGGTCATGTGACCTGGACCCCATGAGCAAATTTTGGTTTCCTCCATCCCATAGAGGCTCCATATGAACTTTGATTTCAATCGGTCCAACGGTTTCCGAGGAGAAGCAGTTCGAAAATTTTTACATTTTTCGCCTCGGCGAGGCACTACTAAATGGAATGTAATATTTCGCAAATTCATTGGTTAGATCTCATAGATATCTATCTGTATGCCAAAAATTGTTTAAATATTCCAAGCGGTTAAGTCACTATCACCAATTTTCACAAACGGGTTACGGACGGACAGACAGACCATATATGGCTTGGCGGCCGTTTTAGTCATGTGACCTGGACCCCGTGAGCAAATTTGGGTTTCCCCCATCCCATAGAGGCTCCATAAGAAATTTGACTTCAACCTGCCCAACGGTTTCCGAGGAGAAGCATTTCGGCGAGGCTATACTAAATGGAATGTAAAATTTCGCAAGTTCATTGGTTAGATCTCATTGATATCTATCAGTATGCCAAAAATTGGTTTAATATTCCAAGCGGTTAAGTCACTATCACCAATTTTCACAAACGGGTTACGGACGGACGGACAAACTGACAGACTGACTGAATGACACGGTGATTTTAGGGCACTCTTAGAAAATCAACCGACTTCAGTCGGTCGCTTTTTCTGCGGGTCGTGCAATTTACAGCACAACAGCTCTCCCCTACTATTTTGATTTTGGCCTCCAAAAATTTTCTCTAAAATATTTATGTTTGAAAGAGGTATATATGCTGTAATTTCTCAAACACAAATCTACATTTTATGATTTATACAATTTTAGTACCCTATTCGGTCATACCTTTTTTCTAAGCACATTATTTCAAAGTGATCCTTTATATTACAGTAAGCACAATGCCTGAAAAATGACCCACAGTCTTCTGGTTTATTGCAGTAGGTGCCATCACATCATTTGTACACATACAAGTGTGCAGTGTCCTCTTCTGAAATATTTTTCACACACAGAAACTTTTGCTGGGCCCTGATTTGATTGATGTGACTGGCATAGACAACCGCGTCGGTGACATCCCGACCCTCTGTCAGATTTCCAGTAGACTGTGTAACTGATTTTGGATTACTGTGTTTATTCCATATTGTTTCACTAATAGCCGTTTTTGTTCCTGAATTTTAACAGTGAGTCCCGTCTGAGACTTCAAATTTCACAGAGTTCTTATTTCTGCTTTTAGGCTTTTCACTTCCTTGCAATGTTCTTTCCTAATCAAATCATTATTTTCTACTTCTCTTTTAACTTTTCTTCACACATCTTCCAACTCTTGACTCATAAGTTCTGTCTCTTGAAAATGCAGCTTTTTCTATAACGATCTCCTGTTTAAGGCATGAAAGTTCCTTTTCTGTGTCTTGTGCTTTTCCTTGCTTCCGAACACCATCGGGTTGTACCTATACAATCACATTTTCAGCATTAGTTAGTTTCTCTTCCTGGTCACAAATAGACGTGAAATCGATACAATTAACCCACATCTCCCACGAGAGACACCAAAGGGAAAGAAACACAAACATGGAATAACTAGACCCCAATGGAAACATCAATAGCGGAAAGCCAAAAGGATAGTTACTGTCCCACAAAATGGCCAATTGTCTATCGAAAACAAAATATATATAACACTCAAAGACAAACAGTTTCAAAATAAACCGCGACAGTAGAACCGCCTTAAAACAGGCAGTGAAACGAATTCCACTGTGGGACTTCAATCGATTTTACGCCCCCGCAATCCTCGCCCTTACGTCCGTCGCGATTAAGGCAAACAATTTGTTCAGTCCGCATGAAGGCCCCTTAACACATCAGTGCAATATCTGCGAGAACACAAAAATCAAACAACCACAGACATGAAACAATAGTGAGGACAGCAAAAAGCCACTGTAATGCTGGCGCAAAAGAAAACCAACAGCTAGACTCCAATGGGCCCGAAATTTTAAAACAAAATTTCCATTTTCCAAATCATCATATTCATAGTTTTATGAAGTATTGTATATCTTAGATCAGCAATAGTTTAGTTAAAATGACTAATTTCTTTCTGCAGTTATGAGATGTTGTTTGTAGAGTACACTGAAGGACTTTGAAAGCGCAAAAATTGAAATGTGTAAAATAATTTATTTATTTATTTATTTATTTTTTGCTCATTAATTCAGTTGAAAATAAAACAAAAACGAACATCTGATTGTTAGCGAACCTTACTCTAAATTTCAACCCAAAATATTGAATAATGTAAGAGTAACAGTATATCCAATATCAATACCCTTACATTCAAAAGTAGCAATTAAGAGCGAGTGTAACTGCCATTTGCCGCTATGCACGCACTATATCAAGGGGTTGTTAAGTTCATTTACGTTCCTGTGCGGCTGACGTTGCGAGCTAATGAGTCTAGCCAGCTTATCCTAGGCAAGCTCAATTGTAGACATGTCATGAGACAAAGACGGTCAGTCTAGAAATGGAATCTTATTTGTTGCCAGAAAATAGACAGTGAGGCGGGCGCTATGAGCTGGGGGCATTGTCATGTTGGTATATAAAGTAGAAGTAAAACAAAGATCAGGAATCGATAAAATTAACTAACTCCACCCATCAAAGACACCGAAGGGAAAGAAACACAAACATGAAGCGACCAGACCATAATAGAAACCTAAACAAAGGAAGGCCATAAGGACAGTTACTTTCCCACGAATGGCAAAAATGGCCATCCAAAATAAAAAGACACAAGTGATACACACAGTAAGTAACAAACAACATCAAAAATAAACCGCCACAGAAGAACCGTCTTGGAACGGTCAGTGGAAAGAATTCCACTAGTGGGGGGGGGGAGGGCTTAAATCGATTTAACATGGCCGTAATCCTCGCCCTTACCTCTGTCACGGTATACACTAATTCTGTTTAGTCCGCATGAAGGCTTCCTAACTCATCAGTGTAACATCTCCGAGAACATACAAATAAAAAACTAAAGAGTTGAAACAAGGTTGGGGACTCTACAGCATACAACAACAGAATTGCTGGAGCAAAAGAAAACCAACAGTTAGACTCCAAGGGACCCGACAAAAGACGGAGCATCAGGCGCAAAGTTACCTCTCATATAATTTTATGGTCAAAAGGTTAATGCCACAGGACGAAGAACGTTATCAATGTAACGCCTAGCATTTACATTTCCATTTAAAATAACAAGGTAAGTTTTGTTAAATTGGGTTATACCAGCCCTGACGTGAACACTGCCACCACCACCACGGTTACGTTTCTGAACACGGTTCTCTTAAAACCGCTGACAGCGTTGACGGTACACACGAATACGGCCGTCGCAGTTTTGCATATTGAACTTGGATTCATCTGTAAATAAAACTGATTCTCCGCTGCCTGCGATTCCATCGTAAGTGAGACCGAGCCCAGTTTAACCTCACCGTTTTATATCTGTTGGTTAAAATGCAACCTTTTTAGGTCGTGGTAACGGAGCCCAACTTCTCGAATTCTCTGCCGAACTGTACGAGAATGGATTGGGCGTCTGCCATGAAACAGTTTAAAATTTTGTCTAGAAGTTTGGTCGCGATTTAAAGCAATTGTAATTAAATCGTTTATTACAAACATGGAACAACTTACCCTTGGAGTCCAACTGTTCGTCTGGCACTAACGGTAGCCGGTCGGAATGGAAACCTTCGATGCTATCGACGTAAGTTGGCGTCTGGACGTCGGGGAGTTATTCTTCGCTGACCAGGCCTGCGTCGATCTTTAACTGACTCAGTGGCTAAGAATAGTTGACGGATGGCAATTATATTGTAGCGCGACGTCAGAAACGCGTAGCCCTTTTATGGAACATATTTCACGTCACTACAGCTGATGTGTGGGAATGTGTGGCGGCTGTAAAAAGTCTCCCTGTCCTACGTCATAGTGTACTTTTTATTTTCTTGTACTTTGGGATCATTGATTCCATTGTGGATTTTGAAATTTTTGAGGGTCATTGATGATGCCTAATTGGCCGAAACTAGCTAGTATGGCCAAGAAAACATGTACACTTCATATTTTCCAGTTTTATGGTGTATTCCTTGCTTCCAAAGAATAACCCTTTTATAGAACATATTGTAGTATTCAGATTGCACCAGATCGTTCATGTTCGGACAAACATGACGTGATTAATAAATAAATAGAAGTAAATAAAAATAAAAAATGAGTTCTTTTAAGAGCAATGAAAACATTCATAAGAAAGAAGATGGGTCATACTACGTAGTTTCGGCTAATAAAGCCTCATCAGTGACCCTGTAATGATCCGGCAAAGAAAGCCAGAGGAAACATACTGTAATTTTGCGATTTCGAATAGGCAGTCGAATCAAAGACTGATATAAATCAAAATGGGGTCCAAATAATTAAAAACCTGTCTAGAATATGAGTCTAAACCAATAATTTATTTCTGATTTCTCAGAATATTCACGCTGATCTCAAAGGACCAAAAGTAAAATATAAACTGCACTATGGTTGATGTACGGGGAGACGTTTTACGGCCGCCACACGGCACAACACCAGCTGCAGTGAAGGCAAATTAAAATAAAAAATGAGTTCCTTTAAGAGCAATGAAAACATTCATAAGAAAGAAGCCAGTTTTTTTTATATGTATGTAAGTCTACAAGGTACACGTGGAATGGTAATATATTTTGCTTAATAAATTCGTGGTTGTTCCACGTGCTAAACCGAGTGAAATAACGACCGCGTAGCTCGTGCTGGCCAGTGCCTTAAAACGACGGTATCTAATGCAGCTATAAGCAGGCTGTCATTACCAATCGATTTTACACATTAACGAAGACTAAAAATATTCGTGGTGCTAAAAATAATTTTTCATATTTGTCGTTTTCAAAGTCCTTCAGTCTATGATTTCTGCCTGATTTTCCAAAGAATAAAATGAAAATAAAGAACATACATATTTCCGTTCATGATCCCGGTGTGTCTGTTTTTGCCTCCTCGTTGTTTTGTTGGAATAATGCTGTGCATCTTGATTGCACTGATCGGCAGGTAAAGTCAAATAGAGCACCAATGGAAGGCGTTGTGAATTCATATTACTTTAAAAAGTAGAAGTAAAACAAAGATCAGGAATTGATACAATTAACTTACTCCATCCATAAAAGACACCAAAGGGAAAGAAATACAAACATTAAGCGACCAGACCATAATGGAAACCTAAACCTAAAAGCTCCTGTTAAATCAACAAGTCATCACTTGATTGGTATGTCTTTATAATAATATAGGGGAATTTGGCTTGGCTATCTTGCAAGAGGTACCAGAAGTTTACGTTCCCGGATTCTCCATTAGATATTACTCACTAAATAATAGGCACAATGTTCTTTTTCAATTTTAACAGAATAAATAATAACACCACAAGTATAACAAAAAGTTAATTGAATATAATATTGTAATGATGATTTCAATAACAAAATTGTCCAAATTAAAGGTTGACGCAGGAATCTTCGTAATAGATGTCAATCAGCTGCATTCCAGCTTAAATAATTTCAACATAAAACAGAAACAATGTCATGTTATAAACAAGAGGGCTAAACCCCACTCCAGAAAGATTAAAATCTTTAAACAGACGATATAGTCCAATCTTGTTGCTTAAAACTACATAAATGGTACCATCCTTTTTTATAAACTGGGTAAAATGCCTTGTATACATGAATCATCATGTAAGAGTTAGTATTTCCTTCTCAGATGTTTTGACATCAAATAAACTCGTTTATACTTCATATTTCTCAAGATATGGTAATCAAGCATAACAGTGACAATTGAGCCCCGCCAAGCGAATTTGGGTCTTCGAGCATTCCGTCATGGCAAATTTTAACTGCGCATGCCCAGCCATTCAGAGGGGCCAGGGATATGGCTTTCTGTCTGAAGGTTCCTCTTGATTCACTGCTTGTATGAGCGAGCAGCGAAGGTTCTGGCGAGACTGCGCGGCTGCGCGGATGCCTGAACCTTCGCTGCTCGCATAGGCGATAAGTACCAAAATCGCTTGACTGGGCCCAATCAATGGTGTGTTGATAGAAAAAGCCTTACTCACTAAACATTGTTTACATGGGTTGATTGGGGTGATTTGTTGTCAGCACTGTTTTGACTCCTTCTCACTTCAGAATGATAATGTCAAAACACCTTTTTCCGGTTTTGATATGGTTTGGGGCACCATGTACCTGAGACAATGAACACATTTTGATTAAAAATTATTTTGATAAAACAGCTTTGATTTTGTCTCAAAAGGAAACATATGCACGAACAATTTACCCAATAACCCTGATTAAGAAGTTTAGCTGTTAACAATTTATTACGAGTGTTGAAGTCAGTTACATGATTACACACTCTGGCAAATCCAATTAATTGTGAAATATAAACGCAATAGGATGGCGCACGCAGAACATCACTATCCAAAAAAGGAAAGTTTACAATCTCAAAATCAAAATCATCGCGTTTATCATAAATTTTATAAGAAACAAACCCATCAACAATAGATAGCTGTGAATCCAAAAAACGAGGCCACGGCATCAGAAGAATTTGCTTCATTTAACTGAAGTTCTCGGGGTGGGGTAAATTTGATTTATCAAACCATCGAAATAGGTATTATCACCATTTAATAACTCATCCAAATATCTTAAAGATGGGGCTAAAAGCTTCAATGATTTCAGACTGGTTATCAGCAGAAAGGGACATCATGAAATCCCTCTCATAAAAAAACAAAAACAGATCAGCCACAAGTGGTGCGCAATTAGTACCCATCGGAATACCCACAACTTGTCACTATAAAACACCTAACTTTTATTTATTTATTTATTTATTTATTTATTTATTTATTTATTTATCTATTAGCTCACCTGAGCCCAAGGCTCATAGGTGAGCTTATAGTATGACACGGCTCCGTTGTCTGTCTGTCATCTGTCTGGCAACATTTTTCAATCATCTTCTCCTCTGCAATCACTGAACCGATTGAAATCAACTTTCATATCGAACTTTCATGGGATGGGGGAACAAAAATTGGTTTGCGATGTCCAGATCACATGATGGCCACCATGCCCATATATGGTAAGGTCAAATTTGGTCGCATAGACATTTGTATGGGAAACAAGTTAGAACTGTGTATTTTTTGGACACTTTTGCAGCCTGTGATCTGAAAATTGGTAGATGCATTTAGCTAGTTGAGTGAATGACACTACATATGTGAAAGAACAAGGTAATTCTCTGACCTTGGCCTAAGGTCATTCAGGTCTGAAACTTAAAACTTATGTTTCACAGAAACCACTGTTCCATTAGTAACCAAATGTCACATGAAAGCTTTCAGGAACAAGCACATGCAAATGTATTAATATGAGTTTGGTCGATGACCAATATGGCCACAATACCCATATAAGTTATAAACTCTTCAGAAATCTTCTCCGAAACCAATTGGCCAATTATCAGGTCACATGACCACGATGGCTACCATGTTAAAAACCCTTACAAAATCTGTTCGGAAATGAAATGGCTCCATAATCTCTCAACACTCAGTTGAGCGACCCAGGATCATTCTTCCTCTGGCTGATTTATAAGAATAGTTCTTATATCTGATATAAGAAGCACCAGTTATGATAGTACACATTAAAACATTTCCAAAACAAATGAACGAGAAAGAATTAAAACAGATAAAAAATCTTGATAAAGAAATGGATTTTCAAATTATTGCTTACAACATAAAACCTGTAGAAGTAGTAGTAGAAGTAGTAGTAGTAGTTGTTGTAGTAGTAGTAGTAGTAGGAGTAGTAGTAGCAGTAGTAGAAGTAGTACCAGAATTTGTAGTTAGAGTATAATTATTATTAGCATCGTTTTTATTATATTAAAATTTTTATTATCATAATTATCATTTTAATTATCATTTAAGTAGATGTAAAAGTAAAAGTGGGATCATTGTTATTATAGTTGTTTTTATTATTATTGTTATTATTATTAATATAATCTACATTCCTTCAAACAGTATTGACTAATGTTTATCCAATCAATTGAAAATGCTGTCTATTTGATCTTCTACTTATCGTTAGATCCTCATCGTTATTTCATTATTCATTTGATTATTATTATGGAAATAGCCCAAGCATGATATGAGAACTAACAAAAATAGCTGTGTTTCCCCTAACATGCCGACAAAAGGTATTGATCGGTAGGTCACTAACACTTTAGTTAGATCCTCATCGTTATTTCATTATTCATATTATTATTATTATTATGGAAATAGCCCAAGCATGATATGAGACCTAAGAAAAATAGCTGTGTTTCCGCTAACATGCCGACAAAGGTATGGATCGGTAGGTCACTCACACTTTTTATCTTTTGTCAACGTTTTACTTGATGGGAAAAAGCAAAATTCAGTTTAAAAAGGGATAATTCTATCTATATAACCGTAAATCATTCAAATAATGAGGTTTAAAACATCAAAGAAGCAAATAAACAGGGTTTTATTTATTAATTTTGCGATTTTATAGTTTTATGAACCTTCATCAAAAGTGCTAGAAAATATTAAGGTCGGTAGTTAAAAAAGAATATCTATTTTTTCTGGATGGCAATAAAAATTGCAGGGTCGGCAAGAAAAATCAAGGTCGGTCTGGTTAGCGGAAACACAGCTATTAACCCTTGTCCTGCTGAATATTCATATATGCCACACCCACGACCGATTATCAACCAATCAGATTACTTGATGCAAATTATTGCAACAACTTCACAATCAGAATGGCAAACAATGTCGATCCTGATCAGATGGCTTCGTCAGAAGCCATCTGATCGGGATCTACATTGTTTCAAAGATAAGGCATATCCGGGATTAGCAGGACAAGGGTTAAATTTTGAGGCCTAAGAAGGTAGGGTATTTTATTCCCGAAGGGTCTATGCAAAACTTTAATTTTTCTCAATCAAAATGTGGCATGCAAATACTTTTCTTGTTTAACTGCTAGTGTAGGAATTCGTGTGAAGCAAAATTCACAGTTCTATTAATAGATCAAGTAAGCTTGAGGTTTCCTCTAAATTGACCTTAACACGGCGTTTTGCAGAATGAGAATCACACGATTTGCTTCTTTCAAACTAAAAGCCTGGCATCAGTGCATGTGTCGGAAGCATCATAGTCTGCTTTGAAGCTAAGGTGAGAAAAGATAACAAACCGCGCAATGTCGTTGAACTTCTTTCAACGGCAGAGTTCCGTAAGAACTTTCAGTCTATTTTGAAACCAATGAGCGAAAGTGTAATTAACCGCGCAATGTCTTTGATGTTTCGTGTATTTATTTGCGTATGCATAACTGAATAACGTTCAACAATCAATATAGCACATAACTTTTATATGTAACATGTAGGGCTTTAATTAAAATCTACAACTACTCTTCAAACTTACTAAATGAGCATATAATTCAAGTTTTAACAATCATTTCCTTGCAATTAAACCTTTTAAGGAAGAACTTTTAAGCAATTTAAGAATGTTGTGTGCCCACTTGTGTTTCGTGTGCACAATTGTGTAAGAATTGTTCCATGTAATCGTAGGGAACTATGATAATAGTGACTACATCATAGGTTAAAGAGGTAAAGTCAAAGAAAATTTCGATGCACAATAAACACACACACACACACACACACACACACACACACACACACACACACACACACACACACACACACACACACACACACAAAACAACAATACAACCTTGGAGAGGAATTAGAAGGATATTCAATATGAAAACACGCCTATACAAATGCATTGTAAATTTTACCACCAAAAAAACGAAAATTATCAGATGAATAATTATATGTTTCTTTTTTCTGCTCTAAATATAGATTGTTGGTTTGCTTAGAACCGCCTCATCGAGGCGATTCTAAACCGCCTCAACGAGGCGGTTCATACGAGTACCCGCAATATCTATTTTAAAGCAGAAATAAGAAAATAAGGTTTACCCTGTAAAACCCAAGTTGTACTGCAATGAAGAGGGGTTCAAGAGGATCAAAATTATATAGACGTGTATTCGTGATGGTTAAAGCAAAACCTAGCGAGGTATCCGAAATAGACTACATTTAAATGAAATAATTTGCCTCCAGCCCATCACCAAGGACATGGAGGAGGCATGATTGAAGTTACCTATCTTTTGACGAATATTGTAATTAATATGCGCAAATGGTCCGTTGGTTAATGAATACTCTTTTTGCGTTTAGCCTGGTGGAGGAATATCATCGTATGAGCCCCATCAAGCAAATTTGTGTCTTCGAGCATTCCGTCATGACAAATTTTAGCTGCGCATGCCCAGCCATTCAGCGGGGCCAGGTATATGGCTTTCTGTTTGGAGGTTCCTCTTGATTCACTGGCTTGTATGAGCGAGTAGCGAAGGTTCTGGCGAGACTGCGCGGAAGCGCAGGCTCGCCTGAACCTTCGCTGCTCGCATAGGCGATAAGTACCAAAATCGCTTGACGGGGCCCGTATCATTCTAGACGTATACACTTGGGGTAATTTTCATGTAAAATGCCATAATGTCTTTCAGATTACCTCGAAAACTATTGTGGAAGAATTACCAGAATTTCTTACAATCAACAAATACGTGTTATGCTGACGAACAGATTGTATTACCAGAACAACTATGATTGCAATGTGACTTTTGATACAGGTTATGGGGTACAAATGAAGGTCTTTATAAAATACTTAGACATTGAGCCTTGCTGCGACTGGGTTAAGTTTTATGATGGATATTCCTCCACTCCGTTGCTTGGTAAGAAACTTTACAGTGAAGTTAAAATGGTTCGAACACCATTGAATCATGAACATGTTTTCAAAATAGGGGTTGTTCGAGCTACTGAAGGTAAAATTGGGGTTTTAATCATAGCGTCGCCTCTGGAGACATAATAGAGAATGTTTACGGGTAACATTCCGATATTCTGTACATATATATTGGTTGTGTTTTACCGAATTAAAATTGCCTCATCGAGGCGATTCTAATGAGGACAAACATAATCCATTTTCTTACAGTTCTGAATTTCATGGTAAAATATGAAAAAGAACAGTTAATATTTGTTATCTGTGGCGATTGGAAAAATTTCCTGTGGACACAATAATGAGTTCGAATGAAGCATAAACAAGGCATCCGTGTTCAAACCATTAGAGTTTCACTGTAATTCTTTAGCACAATTGCATCGTAATAATGATCGATCCATCAGAATAACACACAAAGTAGAAGTAAAACAAAGATCAGGAATCGATACAATTAACTTACTCCACCTATCAAAGACACCAAAGGGAAAGAAACACAAACATTAACAGACCACACAATAATGGAAACCTAAACAAAGGAAGGCCATAAGGACAGTTACTTTCCCACAAAATGGCCATATGGCCATCCAAAATTAAAAGACACAAGTGATACACACAGTAAGTAACACACAACAACATAAATAAATCGCCACAGAAGAGCCGCCTTGGAAAGGTCAGTGAAAGATTTCCACTGGGGGGCTTAAATCGATTTTACGTGGCCACAATCCTCGCCCTTACTTCCGTCGCGATTTAAACAAATTATTTGTTCAGTCCGCATGAAGGCCTCCTAACTCATCAGTGCAACATCTCCGTGAACACAAAAATCAAAGAACCACAGAGGTGAGACAACGGTGAGGACTCGACAGCAAGAAACCACTGAAATGCTGGAGCAAAAGAAAACCAACAGTTAGACTCCGATGAGCCCGACTAGAGACAGTGCATCAGGCACCAACCAACATTATCTCTCTAATTCTCAATAAGCCTTTACGTTGGAGCCGTCATAGAATCTGAGGCCTGACCCACCGGCGTGCAATTAAAGAGGGAAGCAAAGTTGCCAACCGTGATTACGTAGTTTCGGCTAATAAAGCCTCATCAGTGAAGTAGAAGTAAAACAAAGATCAGGAATTGATACAATTAACTTACTCCATCCATAAAAGACACCAAAGGGAAAGAAATACAAACATCAAGCGACCAGACCACAATGGAAACCTAAACAAAGGAAGGCCACAGAAGAACCGCCTTGGAACGGTCAGTGGAATGATTTCCACTGGGGGGGGGGGGGGGGGGGGCTTAAACCGATTTTACGTGGCCACAATCCTCGCCCTTACTTCCGTCGCGATTTAGACAAATAATTTGTTCAGTCCACATGAAGGCCTCCTATCTCATCAGTGCAACATCTCCGTGAACACAAAAATCAAAGAACCACAGAGGTGAGACAACGGTGAGGACTCGACAGCAAGAAACCACTGAAATGCTGGAGCAAAAGAAAACCAACAGTTAGACTCCGATGGGCCCGACCAGAGACAGAGCATTAGGCACCAGCCAACATTACCTTGAATTAGATCTCTCTAATTCTCAATAAGCCTTTACGTTGGAACCGTCATAGAATCGGAGGCCTGACCCACCGGCGTGCAATTAAAGAGGGAAGCAAAGTTGCCAACCGTGATTGGGTTAACTACCATGCAGTCTGTCGTAAAACATCCATGTTGTACCCAATCTTTTTATGTCGAAGAATGATTTTACGAAAATGGGTGCTGAAGTCATTGCGGTTATATATTTTTCTGAATTATACACTAAGTCACCATAAAATTCGGGTTCCGATAGATCTTGTTGCAGAAGAGATTTAAGTCCAATATTAAATTTTGAAATTAAATCAGAATGGCGTCTATAAAATGTTGAAAAGGATTTGCGTAGTTTATGGTACCGATAACCCTGATTAAGGAGTTTAGCCGTTAATAATTTATTCCGAGTGTTGAAGTCAGTTACATGACTACACACTCTAGCAAATCGAATTAATTGCGAAATATAAACGCCATAGGATGGCGCACATGGAACACCACCATCCAAAAAAGGAAAATTTACAATCTCAAAATCAAAGTCATCGCGTTTATCATAAATTTTGCACGAAACAAATCCATCTACAATAGATAGATGTAAATCCAAAAACGGGGCCTCGGTATCAGAAGAATTTGCTTTATTTAACTGTAGTTCTGGAGGGTAAATCTGACTGATCAAACCATCAAAATAGGTATAATCAATATTTAATAAATCTTCTAAATATCTAAAAGTGGAGCTAAAAGCTTCAATAATTTCAGATTGGTTATCAATGGAAAGCGACAAAATGAAGTCTCTTTCATAACAATACAAGAACAGATCAGCCACAATAGATGCGCAATTAGTACCCATCGGAATACCCACAATTTGTCTAAATAACTTAGTACCGAATCTAATATAAATATTGTCAAGTAGAAAGGTGAGGGCATCACACACTTTCTGACATGACCAAAGTGTATAATTCTTATGCTCTTTTGAAGTGAAAAATGCATTTCTGACATTACAAGCAAGATAGAGAGAATCTTCTCTGTGAAAAGCCAATTCAATTAAATCATTAAGCTTTTCTTTTATACGATTATGAGGAATTGTAGTGTAAAGAGTGGAAAAATCGTAAGTAGACAGACTAGAAGCACGAAAATGTCTGGATTTCAATTTATTTGAATCCTCATTCGAATTTTGTATAGACAGATTTCTTCCTGATCTTTCAAAGACTTTATCACAATATTTAATTACATGCGTTTTAATAGCAGTAAGACAGGAAGTTAATAATTTAGAAAGTTCAGTGGTAGTGCAAGAGCTAGAATTTGCAATAAACCGTGCTTTGTAAGGTCTTTTATGAAGTTTTGGTAACCAGTATAGCGTAGGAAGCTTGTCTTGGCCTTCGTTAACACACACAGCAAACTAGGTGGCTGAAAGACAAACATGTTTATCTACTATAGCTCTCTCTTTAGCTAAAGGCTGAAGCTCATAGGCCTTTGTAAAACCAAGCTCCTGCTTAAGCGTGTTAACATAGTGGAGCCGTCACACAACGACGACGTTGTTAGCGGCCTTGTCTGCAGGGGCCAAAACAAACTTCTGATGAAATTCTTGAATACCTAGTTTAAGATGACGTAAAGACGTCTTGGGCTTAGGAGGTAATAAGTTAGTATTTTGAGAATAGAAAGAAATGCATTTATTCACTAGTTTTAAAATGCTAAGTTTCCAGTCCTTAAGGGCTTTATGCTCAACATACTCTAGCTTACACCATCGATTACCGAATTCATTCAAGGAAGCAGCGATTTCATCTCTACATTTACTGAAATCCATTTTAGAAGGAAACCGATATTTCGGTCCTTTAGAAATTATATTCCTTATTCTAGAATCAGGAATAATTTTCAAATTGCCAGTAATTACATGACCAGCAGCAGGATAGCAATACTTTGAGTTTTTACAATCACATGAATCAGGAGTATTAGTATCAATATCAAGATCTGAAACAAGTTTATTGAAATTAAAAATGATAGATCTAACCGGTTTGTTATATTTATAGCAAATTATAGGTGTTTCAGTATTTTGAAAATAAGCAGGAATGGAAGAAAGCACCGATCTCTCACGGAAGATACTGGGCAAATCTATAAAATCCATACCCTTATTAATGAAGGATATTTTGAAGAAATGGCGTTTATGATTAATTTCAGAATCAATGTAAGGACGGAGAGTATTCTGAGTATAGCATCTAGTTAAGAGAGCCGCATCATATAACTGATGGGAACTATCGTAGAATTTATTCGCCTCGGTGTCCAGAAGACGTAAAACAGAAACGGGTAATGAACTTAAAAATGAAAGCATAGAATGGCGTCCATGATTTAATAATATAATTGACAGTCACTTCAGTCTAGTATTGTTTCGTTTAAACGCACGTGATTTACGTTTAAAGTTACCATTTTTCCTGGTGCCGTGAGATCTAGTTCTGCGTTTTCGACATTCCAGGAGTGTGAAAACATCAAAGTCCGGCATTCTGGAAATATTACCCATATGATAAATGTTGTCATTAAATCCCAGTGGAAAAGGGGTCTGTAAAAATTTAATCCATTTCAGTTCAGCTTCATGTCTTTTGATTATTTTGAATCTAGATGTAGAATTTGCATCGTAATAAAGTTTTTCCACCGGTTGTATAACAATGTTATTTACAGAATGACCTGTACGTCGAAAGTGACGGTACAAGAAAGTGTCAGTTTTCTTAGGCTTACTCATTCTACGATAATGCTCGTTCAATCTAGTTTTAAGCATGCGGTTAGTTTGACCGACGTACTTCATATTACAGTTTGCAGCACGTCAAGTAATTAGATAAATTAAATCTGTAGACTGTCATGTCAAATCAGACATGTTAACTACAGAGAAGCGTCTACCGTTTACAGATGAAGTAACAGTAGACCCTGTGCTAAAATGCGAATAACATCTGCACCTCTTGGCATTGCACTTAGAAATACTAGGATACATTCCACTTCTTTTCCACGGATTAGTATATTTTCGAAGGATGGGCGATTTGAGAGGAGATAGTCTTATACGAAGACTTCTCCAAAAACATTGGTATTGCCTGCTCCATTGAGATTAGCTGAAGTTACAGAAGACAAATTTAAGGGTCTAACCAATACCGAAGGCAACATAGCATTAAAGTTCTTAATAGAATGGGGAATCCGTACAGAAGAAGCAGAGTGTAACCTAAGGGGTGATATTGATATTTTAAATGTATTTGTGATACTCATGTGGGTTTAGAAGGTTTTAGTACCGTCAAAACTAAAGCGATCTTCATTACGGTCATTATGTAAAACAGCATATAAAATACTGAAGATAATTCCTTCGAATAGAAGGCAGGTACAACAAAAGCCCACAAAACATCTAAGTCTACTTAAAGTTCAGGGATGTCAAACAAGCAGGTGTTATACAACGAGGAACGAACATCGGTTTAATAATGACCTTCAACAGGTATCTAAAGGATGTCAATTGATGGAACAGTGAATGCAATTGCATAAGCGTTAATATTAGCCAGTAGTCTGCGCGTCAACACCTACATCTTGGCTGCGCGCAAACACTTACATCTTTACTATTGTATCCACCAGGCCATGACTGCAACCCTAATGAACAAAACGAGAAAATTCTAATATAACTGGGCCACCAGAAAATGTAAACTGGGCCAAGTTGTTGCAAGCATCGTTAGCTGAACGAGCATGTAAGTGGCCAAGGGCCAGTTGTTCAAAACTAACGACGTCGTAAGTTAAAGTATCGTTAAAACTTTGATTATTTGATAAGGCAAATATGTTAATATGTATGCTTAAAAGCAAACGCTGCTCACATTCTGCACCAAAAATATCATAATTTAAGATATTGAACTTGCTAGAACAGTCAACAATATGACCATTAACGAGCTTGTTAAAGGCATTTATTCTTGATTATTGAGGCCTTTCATTTCATTACATAATATTATGTACCTCTCAGTGCTGTCTAAAGAGTAGTTCTCTCTGCACAGGTAAGGGGCCTTCTGGGGAAAATCAATTATTGACTAACTATTAACATACAGTGTACCTTATTGATTTTCCTCTTTAGCGCCTCTGTCAGGGGATTCAACAGGAGCTACGAATCATCCTATTAAAGGCCACCTTTGATCTGCCATAGCCAGTATATCACAGGGGGCAATAAAACAATTATGAACACACGGTGTGTCCTACTGTCTTAGAATAAATGCCTTTAAGCTAACGAGGATTTGAACAACTGGTCCGATATATCCAATTGTTACAAGTACTTAGAATTGTGCTTAGAAGATGAATTGCATCTGGCCGAGGAAAGATGGTATGGATCAATCTGTAGGTATTGGCATCTCACATGTCACCTGTGACACCAAACTGCTGATAAAAGATAATTCAAACTACAAGCGTCTACTACGATATGTCCGGTACGATAACCTATAATCAAAACCGGATATTGTTTGTTTGTATTGGAGTTTAACGGGCCAGTCAACACTATTTAGGTAATTTTTGAGCCGGTCAGTTTACCTATCCACACTTCTCCTTGCCAGGCTTATGTAATGTAAGAAATGCCTTTTCACTTCTGAAGAGCATAAAAACTATACTTTATGGTCATGTCAGAAAGTGTGTGACGCTCGCACCTTTCCACTTGACAATATTTAAATAAGATTAGATACTAAGTCATTTAGACAATCTGTGAGTATTCCGATGGGTACTAATTGCGCACCACTTGTAGCGGATCTGTTTTTGTTCTGTTATGAGACAGACTTCATGATGTCCCTATCTGCTGAAAACCAGTCTGAAATCATTGAAGCTTTAAGCTCCACTTCTAGATATTTGGATGATTTATTAAATATTGATAATACCTATTTCGATGGTTTGATCAGTCAAATTTAAGCCCCCCCCCCCCCCAGTACTTCAGTTCAATAAAGCAAATTCTTTTTTATACCGAGGCCCCGTTTTGGGATTTACATCTTTCTATTTTAGATGGGGTTGTTTCTTGCAAAATTTATGATAAAAGCAATAATTTTGATTTTGGGATTGTAAATTTTCCTTTTTTTTGGATGGTGATGTTCCTTGGGCGCAATCCCATGGCGTTTAAATTTCGCAATTAATTCGATTTGCTAGAGTGTGTAGCCATGTAACTGACTTCAACACTGGTAATAAATTGTTAATGGCTAAACTTTTTAATCAGGGTTATCGGTACCATAAACTTCGAAAAGCCTTTTCAAAATTTTAAAGACGTCATTCTGATTTAATTTCAAAATTCAATATTTGACTTAAATCTCTTCCGCAACAAGGCTATCGGAACCCGAATTTTATGGTGACTTAGTATATTAATTCAGAACAATATATAGCCGCAATGACTTCAGCACCCAATTTCGTAAAATTATTCTTCGATATAAAAAGATTGGGTACAACATAAATGTTATAAGACATACTGCATGCATGGTAGTTAACCCAATCACGGATGACAACTTTGCTTTCCTCTTTAATTGCACGCCGGTGGGTCAGGCCTCAGATTCTATGACGGTTCCAACGTAAAGGCTTATGTTGGTTGGTACCTGATGCTCTGTCTCTGGTCGGGCCCATCGGAGTCTAACTGTTGGTTTTCGTTTGCTCCAGCATTTCAGTGGTTTCTTGCTGTCGAGTCCCCACCGTCGTTTCATCTCTGTGTTTGTTTGATTTTTTTTGTGTGTTCACGGAGATGTTGCACTGATGAGTTAGGAGGCCTTCATGCCAACTGAACAAATTATTTGTCTCAATCGCGACGGAAGTAAGGGCGAGGATTGTGGCCACGTAAAATCGGTTTAAGCCCCCCCCCCCTGAAACGAATTCCACTGGGGGGGGGGGGGGTTAAATCGATTTTACGTGGCCACAATAAAGCATCCTTCAAGCATTGTTGAGTGCATCGAACACATTTTTGTCCTTCTGTAATGCTTTGTGATGCCAGAAAATACAGCTTCACCGTCTAACGTCAAAGAATCTGCTAGTGACATAAACCTGCGGCCTCTTATTACGTTACTCGTCACGCTCGTCAGCCCAATAATTTGTTGCAGATTAAATTACAGTCCCTGTTCCGTTCTGTTAACTTAATATTGCGCGTTGTTTTAGACTGAAATTATTCACCACGATTTTCGTCATTTTATCTCGTGAACACACCTTAACTCTAAGCCTTATTTCTTAATTAATAGGATTTTATAGGGAGCAGGATAGCTATTCAAACTACAGAATCTATACAAATGGACGTTTCTTGACGGTATACTTTCACAGTGATCAATCTAGAAGTTACCAAGGTTTTGAGGTTATTATAACGCCTTTCCACACAGGTATGTTTTATAGATATTGGTAAACCACTTAAATCTTGCCTGGTGCTTCCAGTTGACCTGCCTCATGAGCTACGTCGGTCGGTGTGTGCTCGGAGGGGTTTGGGGTTTAGACACACTGATGAAGGTTAAATATCAGAAAGGCCTCTGTGTCACTAAATTTGGTATAGTTACGCATTAATTAGAAGGTATAAGCCTGCCCCGGCAAAGTAGTATGGGTCGGACCACCCTTAGCGGATTCTTGGGGCAGTATGGCTTGAGACGTCATTTCATCACAGTCTCGGGTACAAGTTAAACGTCTCCAAAATGACATAAATAGTATTGACAGGGACGTAAAACCTCAACACACACACACACACACACACACACACACACACACACACACACACACACACACACACACACAGGTCTTAGCTATAACAATGTCTATTTCTGTCATTCAGTTTACATGAAAAATATATAGACGGCAAAATTGCACTGTCTGAAATTATTTGGAACTGCAATTATCCAGTCTGGCATACGGAACAGAATAAATGAAATGTTAAACAGGATAGCTGAAGTTGATTTTTATCGTTTTGTCGCGTTTTTCGGTGGTAACTTTCTTTATTGTTGATCAACACGTCAAGCGAGAAAGTTTAGGAGGAGAAGCCAGGCTGACTTTTCGAAAAGCAGTTAGCCTCCAGAATTGTTTTTTTTTTATGATCAGATGAACTTTTAACATTTATTTAATTTTTCGATAAAAGCTAATCCCAATTCTGTCACTCACACTATCGAAATGTAAACAAATGTCATGCCGATTTGAAACGATATTTTATTTGGATATCACGTGCAGTCAACGAAGGTCCAAATGAATGCGGTTTCAATAAGCAAACCCTTAGTATAGACATCATAGATCATACGCTTTTGATCAATATTGTTTATATATAAACAAAAACTACACTAGTCATTGCGAATTTCTGTTTGACTGTCAAATCTGCACATTGTATACATGGAGACTGTTTGAATAACCCTCATAAGCATCCTTAAATCAAGCACTAAAAAGACGACAAATCGTCAACCATATCCATCAAAGCTGGACTTATGGAGACAGATTTTTTCCGCAAACTTGAAATTGCTGAAATCTTCATAGGCTCTCCGTTGATAAATTAGGGTAATGAAACCTTCATGAGAAATTGGTAGAGCTACTCTTGTGCAACTTTCTCGCTAAATGTGTTAATCAAAAATGAACAAGAAAAAAGTTATCGCCTACAAAAGATAACAATATCGGATTTATGAGTCGTTACATGTCATTGAACAACCGAAACAATACGCGGCTGAATATTTATATTCTCAGTGCATTTACAGAAAAAACAAACATTAGTTTACTATAGTTCATATCCAAATGAACACATTGGCTAGCGTGACGTCACATTATCACTGCTTAACGTCAAAATAAGCCATGGTTCTATCCATGCCTGGACGATGTCGGCGTTATGACGTCATCGAATCTCTTTCGCTGTTCATAGAAAGACTGCGTGCAATTATTTTCTTGTTTCAATCTTAGCAAACATATGACCCAAATTGCCCTTTTTGCACAAAGTTTGATACCTGGTTGTATGCTGCCAATGGAGAATGCAGTAGTAACCACATATTTATTATACATGTATATTGTTCTCTTGAAATAAATCGACTCTCGTTATCTCAACCGCAAACTCAAAGCATCCTAACCTACAGCAACGAAAGATCTTTGTTTTACTTCTACTTTACTTACGAGGATAGGCTAAAAAGTTCTGAGCCTGACCAAGAAGCAGGCATCGAACAGCCATGAAATTTTGTATTCATTAAATCCAAACCTTTATTACTTGATTTGACCCAAATGAGTTCAAGTTTACCTGCAATAACGTAGAAATTTTGGACTGAAAAGTGATACTAGCACGTTTTTGAGAAAATGGACAAAATCTGGCATCGTGTTTTCATCAAGTACCTCAATAAAAAGGGGTTAGCTCCTAAGGACATTCATGCCGATATGGTTGCTAGATTAGGGGATGATGCTCCTTCGTATGCAACCGTGAAAAGGTGGGCAGCAAATTTTAAGATGGGCTAGGACAGCCTTGAAGATGATGACCGGTGTGGACGACCCACAACGGCAACAACTGAGGAAACCATCAGCTAAGTGCACAGGGCCGTGATGGATGACAGGCGTTTAACTGTGAATCAGTTAGCTAACACTGTTGGCATCTCCCGTGAACGAGTAGAGAACATTCTACGCAGTGAACTAGGAATGTCGAAGGTTTCCGCCAGATGGGTGCCACGGCTTTTGACGCCTGACCAAAACTTGACCAGACTGAACCTGTCACAAGCCAACTTGGCTATTTTTGAAGCAGACCAAGATGGTTTTTTATGGACCGTTTTGTCACTCAGGCTGAGTATTGGGTTAATCACTTTGAGCCAGAGACCAAAAGACAATCCATGCAATGAAGCACCCTGGCTCACCCCCTCCAAAGAAGGCAAAGGCTGTCTCCTCTGCAGGGAAGATGATGGCATCAGTGTTCTGGGATGCCAAGGGTATAATATTCATAGATTACCTTCAAAAGGGCAGAACAATTAATGGGGAGTATTATGCAGATCTGCTTAAACAATTGCGAAAAGCAATTAAGGCTAAACGACCCTGAAAATTGACAAAAGGGGCCTTGTTCCATCAGGACAATGCGCCTGCTTATAAGTCGGTTGTCGCAATGGCTGCTGTGTATGACTGTGGCTTCACACTTGTCGATCACCCTCGGTATTCACCTGATCTAGCTCCATCAGATTTTTTCCTGTTTCCAAACATGAAAAAGCACTTGGCTGGGCAGCATTATCGGTCAGACGAGGATGTGATAGCTGCTGTGGAGGAGTTTTTCAGGGACCAAGATGAGACCTTCTATACCACTGGGATCCAAGGACTCCAGCATCGCTGGAGGAATTGTGTGGACAGGAAGGGAGACTATGTTGAAAAATAAGGCACTTTCAGCATGGACAAACCATTGGATCTTGGTCAGGCTCAGAACTTTTCAGCCTACCCTCGTAGTAACCTAAATGTACATAAATAAAAAAATAAAACAAAAAAGAGTACAAAACAACAATATCACGCCACCAAAAGAAGAGAATGACACAGCACCATTTAGGCATATCCAAAAACAAAACATCACATGCAACAACATAATAGTTTGTCAGCATTTGCTGACAATTACCAATCGTAAATACGTGTTAAGTGCTACTGTTTATTTGTTTCATAACGGTTGATAAGAATAATCCTTGCTCTGATCTGTCGGATGCATATATGCAAAAGGCGTCTAAGAAAGAAAGCTCTTTTGGTGATGCTTAAGCACTGGTTTTCTGCTGAGCACATTTCTGCTCGGATTCGCTGATTCGTTTTGTTTCATACTCACCAGCACAACTTCTTATTAGGCCTCGCGACTTTGATCGGTCCCGTGTAGTATTTTCCTGCGACTCAGTTGGAATGTGAAAGTCCTTAATGAAGTATCTGGAGATGTCCTTGTATCCCTTCCTCTGACCAAATTAGGGCGTTTTCCTACTTGAGGTTCTCAATAGAGGATTTGCCTTTACAAACGTTGGTTGGTGATTCGGATCATGACCTGTCCATCTGTAAGACTATATATACTCTACATCTCTGCCCTTGTCGAGACTTCTCTTTCTGGCTCTTGGCTTGTCCTAATTCTTCAGACGACAACTTGAAAGGAAGACGTTCAGTCGTATGATAATGTTGACAACATTACATCCCTTCAGACTTTCGTCATAGTGTGAATTATATTGTCTAGGCCATTGAGATAATTGATTCCATTGCGGAACTTGAAAATATCTGATGGTCACTGATGAGACCTAATTGATCGAAACTAGATTGTCTGTCCTAGAACATTTTTTAGTTTCAGATATGATCTGATCCTTTTTTCCAAAGAATTTCAATTTCATAAACCATATTTAACTTCAACACAGCTAGTGTTAAGGGAATGAATGTCTTCGAGCCCTTCATCTTAGTGAAGGTTATATTTTCTAATCCTTTGGGATAATTGATTCCACTGCGGAACTTTGAAAATATCTGAGGGTCACCGATGAGGCCTATTTTGTCGAAACTAGCTAGTCTGGCCCAGAAAATAACTGTAGTCTCCACAGTTTTCAGTTCCGTTCAGTAGTCCTTGCTTCTAAAGGATTACCCTTTTATAGAACATTTTCAATCCGTCTGATCCACTTCGATCCCAAATACGTCCAATTAGTCGGTCTAATTAGCTTCGGCAATCCTTACATTGATTTCATCATCAATGTGCAGAACTTTTTGACAATGTGCGTCCAAATTAGATAGTCTTATTTATGTACCACTTGTAACTGTTGAACTTTCACTGTGGTGGTAGATTCCTTGTACAAAGGGGGAGTTCCAAATCTGCCCACGCACAGATTTTCTTGAAACTTCAATTGTTGTTTACTTGAGGACTATCAACTATATATATAACTTTGTTTCATTTGATAAATTACTACAGGTCTCAGGAGAGCTCCCTGGGGTAGTCCCCTGTAGAGGTCATACACACCTGTAAACTTTTCAGTCTTAAATCAACAGGTATGATTATTTTCAAATTTTGTTGCTTTGATTGACAACAGAACTCTATAAGGATTAATCTAATATAAAAACTGTAAATGTGTCTATGTCTTTTAAATTTTCTGATAAATTTATTTACAAAATTTCTTCTACTTTTCATGAAAATTTATAAAAAATATGATTTTCATCATAAGTATTAGATGTGTTACTGATCTTGTCACACCAAGATATTGCATATAAAATAGGCCACATATATCCTCTATATAGCAAACAAATTTCAAAAAAGTCAGAAACCGGTAACATTGTTTTTTATTGCTAGATATGGTTTCAGGTCTATTTTTGTGCTAAAATCAGTTGCAATATAAGGGGACAAGATTTCCTTAAAGTGTATTTTTATTGTGTTACTAATGACCATTTAGTGCCACCTTATCATACAAAGCTTAGCATAGGCATTTATGTAATAAAAACTCACCCCCCCCCACACACACACATCCCCCCCCCCAAAAAAAAAAGGCACTGTTTACATACAGGAGTTTTGGTTTGACTTTTAAAAAGTAAATCAGATCATACATTAGCAAAGTACACAAGTTCAATCCAAACATTTTAAAGAGAAAAAATAAAATTCATTCATGCACTGTTCATGATGAATATTTGTGTTGACAGTATTGCAAAAATGATAATCCTCAAACAATTATATTAAGGAACAATAGGAATAAGACAAGGTGTTTTGTTTGGTCTTTCTGTATGTTTTTAAACCCTGCAATACAAAGACACTTGATGTCAGTAATACGCAATGACACATTGAATCTGCTTTATAAATTACTTTCATATTCCTATTTTTGTCATTAATTAATTTTGTTGTTGTCATTTTTACTTCTTTAAAATAAAACAGCAGCCAATAAATTGCAAACTGTGAAGGGACAGACTGATTTTTCGATTTGTTCCAATGACTGATTAGGCCCCCATCCATCGGGGCTTGAAGATAGAGATGGGCTGCATGATGCTTTCACGTGGAGCTGAACCCGACTGCAAAGGAGCACTGGTAAACTGCTTAGAGGATCTAAGCCTGCCCAGGCAAAGCGGTACAAGTCGGTGCATGCTTATTAACCCTATTGGTTTCATTGGGCGACAGGGCTTGATATGTCGTTTCATCTCAATGTCGGGTAAAAGTCCCACAAAATTGAAAGCAACGTCTCCTAAATGACCTATACAGTGTTGACGGGGACGTTTAACCTAAAATCAACCAACCAACTAATGATTGATCGGTCCATGTGTTGGTAATTTTTTCTTACATCACTTGGTCAAAGAGATTCACACTCGGCTCCCCACCAAAGGCTTTGTGAGATCCTGAAAACCATTTTCTGCATTTTTTTCTAAGTTCATTATAACAGCTGAATAGTTTAAGCTACAATGTCTTAGTCTTCAAAATGAATGCAGAGCTAGTCACACTTTAACCAGTTGTAAAATTGGCATTTGATATACACTTCCCTAAATGAAATAGATGGAAGGCAAGTAGCTGTAACTAATGCATTTGATAGCTGATATTATATTTAGATGTTGAAATACCATTCGCATTTTTAGTCATCTATATGCAGTACTTGTCATCTATGTTAAGCTTTCTAGCTCTGTAGTCATCAGTTTTTGAAAATGTCGTAAATCAGCTGTTAGCTGTACTATTAACATATTCTGAACCAAAATCTGCAGTTGGCTTTATACTTTTCTATAATACTGATAGCAAATATACTGTTTGCTCTTTTCTTCCTCTGAAATCGTTCAAAAGCTGAACTGAATAGTATTCTCGATTATACTATTTCATTATACTAAAAAAATAACTGGATCATATTTAAGAATAGTAATAATAAAACGTTCTGACACTGATTTGCACAGCAGGCAATTTTATGTATTTGTTTGTGCTTTAGTTGCGGGGGCATTTTTAGTGTGACAAAAGAGCCAACACACTTGTGTGTCCACTTTGTCTACAGTAATCTGTGTATACAGCGGGCCAAAAGATCAGAAAATATTGTCTGTGTTATTATGACATACCTGACTCAACCATAATAAAACATCATTACTCTTGGCCATTCAAGCAAGCTGTGTCATTCAGATATGACAATCAGACTTTTCAAACTTTTTAAGTAGACTGCATCAGTTCAGAGAGTCAAACGAAATTGTCTGGTTTACAGAATCATCCATTTTACTTGCCATTTCAAAAATCTTTGTCATAATAAGCTTCAGCAGGCTTTAGGATTACTTTAAATGCAAAAACGCCTGTTAAGAAATGAAATATTATTTTAATAAAATCTGACTGAAATGTTAATGAACCCTCAAAATTAATTGTGTTTTTGGTGTTCCCCAGGGTACCATAAGTAATACAAATGCTGATTAAATGAGCTCATACTATGCAATCAAGGTTTAAACATACATATATTCATGTGTATATATATATTGGTGGCAATTTCTCGATTGAAAATGTTATACCATATCTACAATGGTTTAAAAAAAATAAAAATCTGACCAGTACTGTTAAATGTTCAAATGCAGTATGTTACCGGTCTCAGATTTTCAAGAAAGTTTGATAAAATCTTCTACACATATATGGGCAATTTTCATATTAAAATGATGGGGTGACAAGAACTGCAACAATGTGAAATCAAAAGTCAAACATACTCCAAAAGATTTTATGGTTGTGAAATCTGGGGTCTGCTCCATATGAAATTGATCATGGTCTGTGGAACTTCAACTGAACAATAGCAACTGTGATACAAAAATAATCACAAATGACTACAGCTATGCCTGAGAACAAAATAACTCCAAATTATAAGTCGCTGTTATGTATTTATACACTTGTTTGAGGGTACCCCTATTTTAGGATGTGGAAATAAACAAAACATTGTAGATTTATAATGAAAACAGATATGAGAGTGAAATAGCTAAATAATGGACAGTCACTTACCAGGCATTAATTATGCACAATATCATGGAAATCTGTGCGTGGGCAGAACCCTATGGAAATTTACTATAGGCTGGAACTCCCCCTTTACAAGTGTTGGCTAATAACCCACCTCAGATATTTTATGATGACTGTAAAATCATAGCTGTCAGTTGAATCAGATATACCTGATCAACACTTTTTTGCATACTCTCTTCTGTTGGAACATCATTTGCTATGCCATTAGCAAAGGGAACGTATATAGCGTCTCTGTCTGAACATTAAAATTAGCTTGCAACCGTCTAAGGCGGAAAAGCTTCCCTGCAACGCGATACCTAATATATATTATATTGTCACAAGCCTGGAAAACGTCCATGGGAATGGCAGAAAACACCATGCCCAATAGCGTTGGCGTTAGTATACAGATTTTTAAACTCCGCTGACCGTTCCAAGGCGGTTCTTCTGTCGCGGTTTATTCTTGTTGGTTGGTCTTTGGGTGTTTGTGTCGCTTATATTATTTTTTTTGGATAGCCCATTGGCTATTGTGTTGGAAAGTAACTGTCCTTTTGGCTTTCCGCTATTGATGTTTCCATTAGGGTCTGTTGTTTCATGTTTGTGCTTCTTTCCCTTTGGTGTCTCTGATGGGAGCTGTGGGGTAATTGTATCGATTCCTGGTCTTTACCTGCACTTCTATTTTTCATTTGCCAATTGTAATTGATCAGAGACCTTATCATTCAGTACCCAGTCCAATATACCACCTTGGAAACCCCGTTCATTTCTATAACCTTGGCCGAACAACCATACTATGAATATGATTTTCCAAAGTCATTTACAGTTGAATGTGTCAAATGCATTGGTAAGGTCGACAAAGGTAACAAAAGGGTCCACATGCTGCTGCTTGCATTCCGATTGAAGCTACCTTGCCGTGAAGATCATGCCTGCTTCTTGTGTCTTCCTGAATCCACACTGGCTTTCTCGTAAAAAGACTGGCTGTTAAGGTTAAGTACGACACTTTCAATTATGTTCCTGGGAATTGTCCCAGGTGTACATTCTTTCGTTAAGAACTGACGATTGACCTTTTTCGATGTATTAAGCTTATTGATAGATTGCTCTTTCCCTGTAAACCCAGGTCGATATTACGGACAGATATTTTTTTCACACCAGATAAGGAATTCCGTGGTTTTAGCCTGGGATAGAAATTCTGTTCTCACCCTAGTGATATAACCCAGGGACATGGTAAAATCGAATACTCTAACGTGTTTGATATTTGCTGGTTGAATACGACCTTAAGGTTGACGTCACAACACCTTACGTGACGTCAATAAACATCACTGTAGTGTCATTATAATATGGCGGACGTCGACAACCGAAGTGACTGTAGTATTAAAATCCACGCTCAGAAATGGAAGGTATGCAAGAAAAAGAATACTACATGAGTGTGAGGGATGGATAGACAAATTTGTCCCTAGGGATCACTCGACAAGCCTCGTGATGCCGGACAGTGAACCTCAGGACGGATGGGTGTGAGGAATGGAATATATAGCTCGAATATTGATGGGTCGTTTGCCAAGGCTAATTTGTATTCCATTTTGAGTTACTGAAGAATTCTTACCATAATTCAAGATATCAAAATATGGAGGGTCCCCGCACATCGTGGATTTTGAGAAATAGATTGGGCTGCATGGTGCTTCAGTGAAAACCCGCACATGAGTACTGATCATCCACCGAGAAGGTCTTTGCATGCCGACGCAAAGTAGTGCGAGTCGGACCGTCGACGCATATTTTAACCCTCTAGATTTCATTGTGCGGCAGGGCTTGAGATGTCATTTCACCACAATGTCGGCTAACAGTCCCACAAAATTGGAAGCGACGTCTCCAAAATGAATTCAATTGTGTTGACGGGGACGTTTAACTTAAACAATTCAAAACACAAATCAACATATTTAGGAATAATAATGGAGGTTTTTCAGATTTTATCTTGAAAGGGTACGTCGTGCTCACTTATTAAAGTCACCTCACTGACGACGATTCTAATCAGTACTCACAACGTTACTTTGTTTTTATAGAAGAGTGAAAAGAAATTCTTTACTCGTCAGAATTATTGCTCAAGATCTGTCGTTTTGATTCACCCTAATTTTTCGAACTATCCCTATCTGGAATACCCTGTCATGGATCCAAAGGTATCAGAGTTATTAAAGTTTGACTGAATTGTTTCAATCAAAAACTAATGGAGCTTTCTTGCCTTAAACGCACGCGCTCGCGAGATACACTTCAAACTGCCTCCTGAGGCAACAAAAAGAAATTGCGTGAATTAAGCTTGCAAGGCCTGCTCGATCCACATGATTTGGAAGTTGAACCTCTTACGGATACTGCAGAAAAAGAAGTAGTAACTATATTGATCTTACTTGGATTTATTTCAAAACAACGCAATCCGGCACGCCGGTGTGTCAGAGGCCTCAGAATCGTTGACGGTTCTAACGTAAAGGCTTAGTGAGAATTTGGGAGTATCTAATTTTCTGTAATTTTGGTTGGTGACTGATGATCCGTCTCGGGTCGGGCCCCATCGGAGTCTAACTGTTGGTTTTATTTTGCTGCAGAATTTTTGTGGTTTCTAGCTGGCGAGTCATCACCGTTGTTTCATCTCTGTGGTTGTTTGATTTTTGTGTTCATGGAGATGTTGCACTGATGAGTTAAGAGGCCTTCATGCGGACAGAACAAATTATTTGTCTAAATCGCGACGGAAATAAGGGCAAAGATTGTGGCCACGTAAAATCGATTTAAGCCCCCCCCCCCTCTCCCCAGTGGAATTCGTTTCAGTGACCGTTCCAAGGCGGTTCTGTCGCGGTTTATTTTTGTTATGGTTGTCTCTTAGTGTGTGTATCGCTCATATTATTTTGTTTTGGATAGCAAATTGGCCATTATGTGAGAAAGTGACTGCCCTTGTGGCTTTTTGCTATTGATTTTTTTTCATTAGGGTCTCGTTTGGATGGCAGCTCTGGGTTAATTGTATCGATTCCTGATCATTGCCTTCACTTCTATTTAACACAAATGATATGATGGCCCATGATCACACACACCTGGGTCCATATGGCCTCTAAACTAGACACAATATTTTAAGAAATTTGCTCTTGAATAATGATAATGTATTTCTTCAAACGTGGTCCATATTTTAATCTGACCAAGAATATTATCAAACAATCATTATTTGAAGTTTCAAGAACAATAGAACAAAATGGTATCTAGAATATCTTGAGAACTTAAACATACGTACCCAAATTTCGACCCGATACGACCCTTATTCGAACTGTGAATTGAAGCAGAATTTGCATGTAGAGCATACAAAAGGTTTAAAAGAAATTTGGCCCAGTGGCTTAGATATTGATCCGACATGAACATACGGTTGTGATATCACCTGGCAAAATTTCATGAAGATTGCAGCGGAACTTTAACCTCTTGAAACTGAGTTTGACCTAGTGGCAACGCTTTGACCTGATCTGACCAATATTCCATTCCATCTTAAACAAGATATTGCCAAGACATAGAGAATATCATATGAGTGTTCATGTATTATTGAATTTATTAAACGCGATGGGACCCTTTTCCTCAACGAGTTTAATAAATTTAATAATACATGAGTACGAATGCAATTTACTTTTTATGCAAAAATGTCAATATTCCGCCATTAGTATACACGACGTCGTTAAGGACGTCGAATCTGTAGCGTTACGGGATGCATCTAACTAATTTGCATAATCCATTAGTGGATTACCGAATTTAATGTATGGTGTTATTAGTCTCAGACACGACGTCATATGGTAAAAACGTATATTTTGTCATGAAGATTTAAGCAAAGTTTTAGCCGCTAGTGAGCGAACAAGCCGTTAATGAGTGAGTTTGACTTTTACGTCTCAGCTAGGGTCATACGGAACGGGAGCCCGGGATCGATCCTGCGACCCCTGGTTTACAAGACGAGTTGCATAACCACTATGACATGGAGGCTTCTGAACAAGCCGTTAAGACATTTGACCCAGTGACGTAGTTTGATCTAACATGACGCCTATTCGAGCGAGAAGACAAAAAGTTCGGAATGTTTCACGAAGACTGAAACAAAACAAAATTACTGGTGCTTCCGCACAGAGCTTAAACCCACCAAACTTGGGCACTGATAACTCGCTTAGATGGCGTTAGCCTACCCAGAAAAAATGGTGCGAGTTGGACCGATCCTTAAACCCTAGCGGTTACTTTGAGCGGTAGGGCTTGACCGCACATGAGTACTGGCAAACCACTTAGGCGGTAAAATTAACAATGTACTGATATAGACGTGTTTTCGTAATGTTCTGTCGACATTGACATATAACCCCCTCCCCCTTTTTGGAAACTCATTCTGTAACCGGGGTAGGCCAGTTATTCAACAATGTCAATTTATTGAGCGTAAACTGTTGATGATTGCGTGATTTATTTGTTTGCTTGATTTGGAGTTCAACGGCCCAGTCAGCACTGTTTTAGGTCATTTTTGAGCTGGTCAGTTTACCTATACACACTTCTCCTGAACATGCTTATCCGTAAGCAGTTAACCAGTACAGTGTGCATTCTTTCGCCAGAAACTGACAACTGCCCTTCTTGAATCAGCGGGAGGGAGAGAATGACCGTTGAAAAGATTTCATGATCAGTCTCCACGAAAGAATGTTGCCGACCCCGGCAGGTATCGAACCCGCGTCTTCATGAACACCAGTCAGATGCGCATCCGACTGAGCTACCGAGTGAGTGAGTGAGTGTTTCAGTTTTACGTCCCACCAACAGCTAAGGTCATACGGAGACGGGACCTCGGTTTAAAGACTTATCCGAAAGTCTGGAGAAGCCCGGGATCGAACCTGCGACCCCTGGTTTACAAGGCGAGTAGCGTCACCACTCGACCATGGAGGCTTCTACTGAGCTACCGAGGCCGGCTGATGGTTGCGTGAGCAATGAGATATAAGCAACGTGTCAACACCGTTGCGACGGTTGCTGCGACGGTTGCTGCGACGTTGATAGATGTTTGCGTATCATTTTATGTCTGTTTGGGGAGTTGGGCATTCGATCTCGGCGCAGAAGGCAACTGGCTCGAGTTCCGCTCGAGCAGGTAACTGTAAGTTCTTTCTATTCACCATCGAGTTTCAAAAAGATTTAAAACTCCTGTTTCATTATGTCGGACTTCGCGCATCGGGTGCTTTTCTTTGGGAACATCTTTGGGTATACTTGTGTGAGCTGGGGTAACTTAGGATGACATGCTCTTAACGGGTAATTTCATGGAATCGCTGGGAAAAGAATAAGATGGATAATATGTCACCGTAATATTAGGAACTGTTTTAGCGACTCTGAATCTCCTTGTCACCCTGATGCCTACTATCAAGTTTCAGTTGAAGGTCCGATCAAAAAGAAAGTTGTTATCGCCCGGACATCATTTTCCCCATTATAAATGTATGGAAGGCAACAGGGCATATAACGCTCACATAAACAATCCAATCTGACCCAAATTCGACCCAACGATGTTATGACTGTTCTCAAAATCTGCAAGTTATTTAAGGATCTGATCAAAAATAAAGCCCGGACTATAAAAGCTAACGATTGACGACGGACTCTGGACAACCGGCCACGGCATAAGCTGTTCTTGATCTGGGCTCCAAGTGAGCTAACAATTAAACCATGTGATATCAAAAACTCACAAAAATACCCATCTGAACTAGGTCTGTCGTATGGTTTGCAAAATGTGTGGTAAAAACCTTAAACTAAAAACTGTAGCATATAATATCTTATCATATGACGTCGCGTCTGAGAGTGTAATAACGCCATGTATTATTTTCGATAATCCACTAGTGGATTAAATATGCAAATTAGCTAGATACGTTCCGTAACATTACATGTACGACGTCCTTAACGACGTTGCGTTTACTAATGGCAAAATACTGACATTTTTGTAAACAATCGTGAATGAAATGCGTTTTAAATGTCATATGATAAATAGGATCTTGCATTCGTGCTCATGTATTATTGAATTCATTAAACTCGTTGAGGAAAAGGGATAAAATGCTCGGCAGAGCCTCGCATTTTATCCTTTTTCCTCAACTCGTTTAATAAATTCAATAATACATGAACACTCATGTAAGATCCTCTATTTCATTCACGATCTTGATCTTCAGGTCAAGAGAAATATGGATATACCGAGTATGAAGCCGGCCTCGGAATCTCAGCTGAATGCGCGTCTGACTTGTTATCAGGGGGTCGCAGGTCCGATACAGCTATATTATATCGCAGCGACTGGTTTGAAGTATTTTCTGATATCATTCGCTCCCTGTCGTTGCTTCAAGAAGGGCAGCTACCATTTTCTGGCGGAAGTATGTGCACTGCACGAGATTACCGCTTAGGTGCTCGCCTGTACAAGAAAATTGTAGTTAGGTATACTGGCCGGCGCCATGTGACCTAAATAGTGTTGAGGGGGGCGTTAAACTACAGTCAAACAAGTAAACAGAACCCAGTATGAACCACTCTGTAAGCGTTGCTGGGGGTATTACTGAATAAAATCGTGGACCTATATCCGTCACCAAACCAAAAAATGAAACGTTTGTATCATATGGGTTTTAGAAAATTGAAGTCGTTTAAATCTTTAGCGTGGATGTGCGACGCTGACCCCGACGCCTGGGTCCAGTAACTCTTGCTGGATCTTAACCAAGGGCGAGTTAAATAACGAAACAAATCTGCATCATGTCCTAATTGGCAAAACTGGTGCCCATCAAGACACTAACTACTTGTTAGGCGCCATCATCGAACTTAGCCATATCAAGCCATGGAAAGAAAATAAAAACGTTTTCACACACAAACACACGCACACGCACGCACTCATGCGGACGCGCTCACACGCACGCACAAAAACAAAACAAAACAACAATACATATAAGTAAACCGACAAAATAAACATTAAGGCCATTTACATGCTTGTATAACAGAAATAAGGTAACAGTGCCTTGGGACGGGTTGAGTATTATAACAGTAACAAATGGGTGCACAAATGGATCGTAGCTCAGTAGTTAGCTACCTCGACAATGTGCACAGTAACAAAATTATACTAAAAGACTACATTGTCACATGTTGCATTAACCTGTACATGTAAAATATAATTTGGTCGAGATTTGAAAGTGATGTCATTGAAAGCTGAAATGTTTCCCCATCTTTTGAAAAATGTCAATTTTCAAGATTCCTTTTCTTTGCACAAAAACCGGAAGAGAAGGCAACGAACAACATTATGACCTTAAAATTTGCCTGGAGAAATGTACATTATGACATGTTTTATTACCCTGAGCATGTAAAACATAAATTCGTCGGGGGTTGAAAGGGGCGCCTTTGAAAATTAAACAGTTCTCCGTTCTCCCATCTTTCGAAATGTCAGTTTTCAAATATCGATAAAACACCTTTTCAAGAATCTTTGTCATTTTTGGGCTGTTTTTACAGTATGCAGAGCAGCAGGGAGGGTGAATGAACTTTTTGTTTCAGCCATGAAAGCACCATTCAACCCATTAAGCTTCCCACCTCATTTTGACCCCAAAAATCCTTATTTTGGCAAATTTAGGATATCGCATTTCCCCCAGTCTACCAGGAGTTCGTGCTACCTTTGCGGCAGGCGAATATAGTGCACACGATCGCAACTCGGTCCGACGCACACAGCAGCACGAATTTGGCCACGGTGGAAAGAATAGAGGCGGATATCGACAGGCTCTTGGAGGTGGAAGGAGGAGAGCGCCTTTTCCCCATTCTACCAGGAGTTCGTGCTACCTTTGCGGCAGCGGTTGTCTATCGGGTGGACCGGTAGTGCAGACAAACGCACACTACCCAGGTAGATCGAAATTTTGAATTAGACAACAGGTAGTGCAAAGCATCGAATACACCATCGATAGTGTGGACATATCGTATACTACCATAGAAAATTGAAGTTGTAGAACGAACCTTGCGACAGATGGGGCTCTTTTCCGAGAAATCTGTGGCAACCCATCTTCTCCTGGAAAACGCATTCGAGGGCAAGGTTGTTCCCGACATCTCGAAGGTGGACTACCTGGAGGGGTACTCGGGCAGGACGCGGCTGCGACCCCTCGAAGGCCCCCAACCTCTGTTGACGATGTGTACGTGTACGGATACGTTAGTAGGGAGAATTGCTTGTCCAGGGGCGGCAGAGCCTCGTGTACGACTGGGGAAGGTGGGTCGGCGCAGGTGGTCGTGGCCTCTAATTCTTGTGGCATTCGGGAGGCTCTGTACGGCGAGAAGCACATGCAGACGAATATACTGCACACGATCGCAACTCGGTCCGACGCACATGGCAGTACGATTGTGGCCACGGTGGAAAGAATAGAGGCGGATACCGACAGGCTCGTGGAGAAAAATGGAAGGAATTGCATGGGGAGGACCCATTCGCAATCTTCTTTGCGAATGTGGATGTTTCCGAGGTGGAGATAGACCGCCTGCAGGCAAGGCTTCCAAAGCTCCAGAAACTGCTTCTTGGGAAAGGCTACGACCTATATTCTATTGACTACACCCAAGATTTTCTCCGGGACGCTGGACCGGCAAATTCTCGTGGCCCACCTGGAAAAACTCGGATATAGGATACAAGAAGATCCCAACGGCGCGCTCGCGAATAGGGATGCTCCGACGGTTCTGGACAACACCAAGTCCGTGGGGAATCATGTCTGCACCTGGATAGGAACGGGCGCGAGCGGGTACACGGTTCGAACCAAGCTCTACAACAAGGTCGTCTCCAACTTCGAGGCTGGGGAGTTCGGGAGCATATGGGGGGCATCTCGCCGACTATGTGGACTGTCCGAATGAGCACCTGCGGAGGACATCTTGCACCCGGATGTGCAAGAAAGAGGATGCACAAGGATCGAGGTCTCCCTCTTTGCGTGCATGGATCTTTCCACGGAAACGGCAAAAGAGGTGGTCGAGGAGGCGCTTGGCGTCGTGTCTCCGGAGGAAGAAGATCTGTTTTTCGTACAACCGCCATCTAGGTTGTGGACAAACTTGGCCGGTAGCCTGGATAGATGTCTGGTCCTAGCCGACATACCCCAAGGGACAATCTTCGTGGCCTGGTATGCGCACACCGGGACTGGCAGGGTGGCCGGCATGCGGATACGCTCCACGCCACAAAGCGTGGACAACGATGACAGCTGGGAGAGGGCTGTGGAAGGAGCCACGGCAGACTTTGAATTCCTGAATTGCCCGATATTTCGGGCGGATATACTGGAAACCAGGCGAGGTGCGTGGGAGGACGGCCAGGATTCTATCCTATTCTCTACGCTTCGCTGCTACACCAAAAACGCTGGCTCCGCGACGATCCTGGCCGCCTGCAAGAAACCGACAGCCCTGCATCCAAACGGGCCGGATCCATCTATCCTATGTCCACCGACCGACAAGGTGTCCATTGTGTGGAAGGAAAAGAAGACCCATCGGATCGGTGTGGAGACCTCGCAGTTCCAGATCGTGGAAAAGCCGGGGATAGCCAATGGTCGCCGACTCTCCACGCTCTCTACGCGAGACAGAGACAGGGGGCTTTGGGATCTGTTGCAAGCCACCAACATAGAGAAGTGGATGCGGGAGGCGGAAAAACAGCTGGAAGAAGAAAAAGAAAAAAAAAAAAACAGGCGGTACAGGCGTGAAGAGCTAGAACAGATATCCAAGCTTGCCGCCGAGCTTCGGGAGTACATGGCTGCTTCGAGGAAAACCGAGGAGGAGGTGGTGGAGATCCTATCTCTCATGCAGAACAGCAAGATCTATAGCCTCCGACCGGATAGGTGGATCGTGCTGAGGTTTGTGGAGCAGCACATGGATACACGAAAGCCTAGGGTCGTGCTGTCGAACGATTCGACTCCTAGGATAGCGGTGTGGGCCACAGAGGGCCTGGCTAGGATCCTATCAAACTGCGAAGAATTCTTCGAGAAACGAGTGGACGACGGCTGCTACAAAGCCACATACTGGATGCCAGCGCTGGAGCAGAACGCCCTGGTGCGGGACCTGGAGATAGAAGTGCAGCCGAGCAAGAAGTTCTTTGGTAGGGGAGTGATGGAGGTTTGCTGGAATCCAATCCAAGTATTGCATGCCCCTGGGAATCTACGCGTAGAGACTCTCCAGAGGTTGGCAGAGTCGGAGGCAGGAATTTGTAGAAAAGGCTTCGTGTGTGCGACGGTAGGAGATCGCCCCCAAATCTACAGATCTGTGGAAAGCCGTGGATATGCTCCCAGGAGAATATCTCTGCAGACGGTTCTGCTCGCAGATGTTTCGGGGAGCCCCCAGAATGCTGCTATATGCGGTTCCCCTAGACGAGAGGGGAGTGCCGACGACGGATCTTGAATACCCAATGTACGGATACTTTCTGGAGAAGGAGATAGAGCGCCTTGGTGGGCCGGCAGAGCTGGGAAAGATGCGGAGGTCTATCCTCTGCAGATTTGTGGTAGAAAAGACGACGCCTACAAAGAGGAAGGACAGGATGGTCTCCATAGCCTCCACACCAGCCGTCTAGCGTACAACCCCTCCAAGATCTGTGCAGATTACGGAGCCCCACAAATTGCGAAAACGTACAAACTCCCGTGTTTTCCATCCCAACATTTCTCCTGCCATTTCGGGCGAGATCTCCCCAAAGATCTTCCAAACACACTTCTCCCTCGTCCATATCCTATCTTCTCCCTCGGGACCCCAATCCAGTGTGTTGGGAAGATCTTGGAGGAGATCTCGCCCGAAATGGCGGAAGAAATGTTTTGGTGGGAACACGGAAGTTTGTACGTTGTGGCCATTTGTAGAGCTCCCGTATTCTGCACAGATCTTGGAGGGGTTGTACGCTAGACGGCTGGTGTGGAGGCTATTTGTAGGCGTCGTCTTTTCTACCCCAAACCTGCAGAGGATGGAGCTCCGCATCTTTTCCAGTTCTGCCGGCCCACCAAGGCGCTCTATCTGCTTCTCCAGAAAGTATCCGTACGTTGAAGATTCCACATCCGTCGTCGGCTCTCCCCCCTCGTCTAGGGGAACCACATATAGCAGCATTCTGGGGCCTCCCCGAAACATCTGCGAGCAGAACCGTCTGCAAAGATATTCTCCTGGGAGCATATCCACGGTTTTCCACAGATCTGTAGATTTGGGGGCGATCTCCACCCGTCGCACACACGAAGCCTTTTCTACAAATTCCACCTCCGACTCTGCCAATCTCTACGCGGAGATTCCCAGGGGCATGCAATAATTGAATTGGAGTCCAGCAAACCTCCATCACTCCCCTACCAAAGAACTTCTTGCTCGGCTGCACTTTTACTCCAAGCCCCGCACCAGGGCGTTGTGCTCCAGCGCTGGCATCCAGTATGTGGTTTTGTAGCAGCCGTCGTCCACCCGTTTCTCGAAGAACTCTTTGCAGTTGGATAGGATCCCAGCCAGGCCCTATGTGGCACACACCGCTATCCTAGGAGTCGAATCGTTCGACAGCACGACCCAAGGCTTTCGTGTATCCAGGTGCTGCTCCCGAATCCCCAGCACGATCCACATATCCGGTAGGAGGCTGGAGATCCTGCTGGTCTGCATGGAAGGATCTCCAATACCTCCTCCTCGGTTTTCCTCGAAGCAGCAATGTACTCCCGATGCTCGGTTGCAAGCTTGGATATCTGTTCTAGCTGTTCTCGTCTATACCGCCTGTTTCTTTCTTTTTCTTCTTCCAGCTGTTTTTCCGGCTCCCTCATCCACTTCTCTATGCTTGCAAAAGATCCCAAAGCCTCCTCTCTCTGTCTCGCGTAGAGAGCGTGGATTGTCGGCGACTATTGGCTATCTCCGGTATTTTCACGTTCTGGAACTGCGAGGTCTCCACACCGATCCGATGGGTATTCGTTTCCCTCCACATCCAGGACACCTTGCCGGTCGTTGGAAGAAGGGTGGATTGATCCGGCCCGTTTGGGTGCAGGGCTGTCGGTTTCTAGCAGGCGGCCAGGATCGTCCCGGAGCCAGCGTCTTTGGTGTAGCATTGAAGCGGAGAGAATAGGATAGAATCCTCGCCGTCCTCCCGCGCACCTTGCCTGGTTTCCAGTATATCCGCCCGAAATATTGGGCAATCCCGGAATCCAAAGTCTGCCGCGGCCCATTCCACAGCCCTCTAACAGCTGCAATCGTTGTCCACGCTTTGTGGCGTGGGGCGTATCCGCATGCCGGCCACACTGCCAGTCCCGGTTTGCGCATACCAGGCCACAAAGATTGTCCCTTGGGGTCTGTTGGCTAGGACCAGGCATCTAACCAGGCTGCCGGCCAAGTTTGTCCACAACCTAGATGGCGGCTGTACGACAAACAGATCTTCTTCCTCCGGAGACACGACGCCAAGCGCCTCCTCGACCACCTCTTTTGCCGTGTCCATGGAAAGATCCCTGCCCCTGCACGAATAGAGGGAGACCTCGATCCTTCTGCATCCTCTTTCTTGCACATCCGGGTGCAAGAATCTCCTCCGCAGCTGCTCATTCGGACAGTCCTCATAGTCGGCGAGATGCCCCCCATATGCTCCCGAACTCCCCGGCCTCGAAGTTGGAGACGACCTTGTTGTAGAGCTTGGTTCGAATCGTCTACCCGCTCGCGCCCGTTGCTTTCCAGGTGCAGACATGGTTCCCCACGGACTTGGTGTTGTCCAGAACCGTCGGAGCATCCGTATTCGCGAGCGCGCCGTTGGGATCTTCTTGTATCCTATATCCGAGTTTTTCCAGGTGGGCCACGAGAGATTGCCGGTCCAGCGTCCCGGAGAAATCTTGGGTTTAGTCGATCGAACAGAGGCCGTTGCCGTTCCCAAGAAGCAGTTTCTGGAGCTTTGGAAGCCTTGCCTGCAGGCTGTCTATCTCCGCCTCGGAAACATCCACCTTCGCCACGAAGATTGCCAATGGCTCCTCCCCATGCAATTCCTTTCACATTTTCTCCACGAGCCTGTCGGTATCCGCCTCTATTCTTTCCACCGTGGCCAAAATTGTACTGCTATTGCGTCGGATCGAGTTGCGATCGTGTGCAGTATATTCGTCTGCATGTGCTTCTCGCCGTCCAATGCCTCCCGAATGCTCCAAGAAATAGAGGCCACGACCACCTGCGCCGACCCACCTTCCCCGGTTGTACACGAGGTTCTGCCGCCCCTGGACACGCAATCCTCCCTACGAAAGTATCCGTACACGTACACATCGTCCACAAAGGTTGGAAGGCCTTCGAGGGGTCGCAGCCGCGTCCTGCCCGTAATAACATTTCTTATCAAAACGTCTCAACATTATGCAAGCAAAGAACAATAAAAGGCTATTTGCTCTGGCCTCTTTGTATAAAGTGGGTGCGCTATAGACTAGTGATCAGGGGCGAGTTGTTCATAGCATCGTTAGCCTAATGGGCCAGGCAAGATAGTGGTTGCGGCCCCCGCCAATCGGGGCTTGAAGAAATAAATGGGCTGCACGATGCTTCCACACAGAGCTGAATCCGACCGCACACGAGTACTGATAAACTGTTAACAGGATCTAGGCCTGCCCAGGCAAGGGGTGCGAGTCGGACCGTCCATGCTTATAAACCCTATTGGTTTCATTGGGCGACAGGGCTTGAGAAGTCATTTAGTCTCAGCGTCGATTAAAAGTACCACAAAATTGGAAGCAACGTCTCCAAAATTACCTATATAGTGTTGACGGGGACGTTAAACATCAAATCAAACAAACAAACAAAACGTTAGTGGTTAAATTGTCAACTGTTATAGATAGTACAATATTTAGTATTGGTAATTTTGTCAGCAAAAATATCAATATATTTGCCACATCTAAAGATCAAATTTAAACGATACGTTAACTGACGACATCACTTATTTTGTACAACTGGACCCAGGCGGAAGCGGGGTTGATTTGCAGGCCAGACTACATCGTTTTTGTGGCGGCTGATAATGATATATTTTCTAGCTTTATTTTCTCAATTCTACTGATTCTAGTCGCGACTTGAGACTTATTGGCGGAAGAGTTTTTACTGTTAGATTGTCAATCCAAGTCCCAAGTCCAGAAACGATCTATCAGTTTATATAATTCTTTCAATAAGTTTGTTGTCAATGGGCTAATTGGCGTTATTATACATGTTGTAAATATGGATACTATTCATCACGAAAACACACCTATATAGTTTTGACACCATTGAACTCCACTTTTATAAAGCAAAACTGGGGTTTACAGGGGTAAACCTTATTGAGGCGGTTCTATCGAGTACCAACAATCTATACTCGTATTGTGAGCAGAAATTATAAGAAAAAAACACAATTTTTCATCTTAATATGTTCGTTTTTGTTTTCGGTGGTAAAGTTTACAATGCATTTGTATAGGTGCGTTTTCGTAATGTACATGCTTACTGTCTTTTAATTGCAGGAGTGTGCACCTCATCCGAACACTTATGCGATCATTCACTCAGAATGTGTATATCGGATACTGTTTGGGGTAGTCCGTGTAATCCGTGTTTAGACAACTGGGACTGCGGTATATATTTTGCTTATTTGATAATTTAAAACTATTATAACTAAGTTTAAGATTCAAATTCGGCAACAAATTCAATAGGCTTATTATAGTTATGATAAATAACTCAACCACCATAGGCATCGTCATGAAATTTACTTCTTAAGTGTATTCAACTCACAGAACAGACTGTGCAATTCTTATAGCAATTCATGCAACCTCATTTGATTTTTTCCTTTCGTGACAGCATATCATGATTTTTGTACATTACAAATGGCAATGTGGCCTATAAGAAGGGAGTGGGAGCAAGAACCTTATTTGTTTGACTCTTACCGTTCTTATTATCTAATATTTTGTTTCCTCAGTTTGTAATTGTGGTAGGAAATATTTGCAAATACCGCAATTGCTTCACAAGTTTATCATATGACGTCGCGTCTGACAGTGTAATAACGCCATGTAATATTTTCGATAATTCACTAGTGGATTAAATATGCAAATTAGCTAGATACGTCCCGTAAGGTTACATGTACGACATCCTTAACGACGTCGCGTTTTCTAATGGCGGAAAATTGACATTTTTGTGAAACAATCGTGAATAAAATGCGTTTTAAATGTCATATGATAAATAGAATCTTGCATTCGTGCTCATGTATTATTGAATTTATTAAACTCGTTGAGGAAAAGGGATAAAATGCTCGGCAAAGCCTCGCATTTTATCCCTTTTCCTCAACTCGATTAATAAATTCAATAATACATTAACACTCATGTAAGATCCTCTATTTATTTATAACAAAAGGTTTAAAGAAAACACTAGACGAAATTTCTACAGTGCACCCAAATTGCATTTATACGGGATTCTTGAATTTTGTCTGTTTCAATATACGGATAAAGATTTTCCTATAGTTAAGTTTGGGGGTTTTGAGAAACTTTTATTCTATATTTTCTTTTTTATATTATTGAAGAATTATGGTTCAGTTCTGGCAAATTGCTCAATGCTTATATTGTGGGGATCAGGCATTACACGTTTAAGGACATTTAAGAACCCAATACAGTTTTCTTTGTTCATTTCTTATTTCATTGTTCATAAGCAAGATACAGTTTAACATTTTTCAAATTAAGTAGAAGTAAAAGAAAGATCAGGAATCGATACAATTAACTTACTCCACCCATCAAAGACACCAAAGGGAAAGAAACACAAACATTAAGCGACCAGACCATAATGGAAACCTAAAAAAAGGAAGGCCATAAGGACAGTTACTTTCCCACAAAATGGCCAAATGGCCATCTAAAATAAAAAGACACAAGTGATACACACAGTAAGTAACAAACAACATTATTAACACGGCCCCCGCCCATAGGGGCTTGAAGAAATATATGGGCTGCATGATGCTTCCACGCAGAGCTGAATCCAGCCCGCACACTAGTACTGGTAAACCGCTTAGAGGATCTAAGCCTGTCCAGGAACCGCGGTGCGAGGCGGAACGTCCATGCTAATAAACCCATTTGGTTTCATTGGGCGTCAGGGCTTGAGATGTCATTTCATCTCAATGTCGGGTAAAAGTCCCACAAATTGGAAGCAACGTCTCCAAAATGACCTTTACAGTGTTGACGGTGACGTTAAACCTCAAATCAAAACATTATTAACAAACCGCCACAGAAGAACCGCATTGGAACGGTCAGTGGAAAGAATTCCACTGGGGGGGGGGGGGGGGGGCTTAAATTGATTTTACATGGCCATAATCCTCGCCCTTACCTCTGTCGCGGTATACACTAATTTTTTTTAGTCCGTATGAAGGCTTCCTAACTCATCAGTGTAACATCTCCGAGATCATACAAATAAAAAAAACTACAGAGATAAAACAAGGTTGAGGACTCGACAGCATACAACAACAGAATTGCTGGAGCAAAAGAAAACCAACAGTTAGACTCCGAGGGGCCCGACCAAAGACGGAGCATCAGACGCCAACCAACATAAAGAATACTAAAATAAAATAAAATTCCATTTATGCTTTTACGCTGGAACCGTCATATAATCTTAAGCCCGATTCACCGGTGTGCAATCAAAGAGGGAAGCAAAGTTGCAAACCGTGATTGGGTTAACCGCCATGCATGCAGTCTGTTTCATAACATTTATGACATACCTTATCCTTATACATCGACGAACGATTTTACGAAATTGGGTACTAAAGTCATTACAGGCATGTGTTTTTTTCTAAATTTATATACTAAGTCACCAAAGAATTCGGGTTCCGATAGGCCATGTTGCAGAAGTCTTAAAGTCCAACATTAAATTTTGAAACCAAATCAGAATGACGTCTTTAAAACTTAGAAAAGGCTTTTAAAACTTAGAATGTGTGGCGGCGGTAAAACGTCTCCCTGCCCTACATCATAGTGTAGATTATATACTACTCAAAGTTTGATAGGGATCACTTTTTATATACAAAATTTTGCACTGAAAATTAAAAATTTCTTGACAGAATTTGTACTCGGTATATTGATATATATCTTAAGCAGAATCTCGTGTGCAGTTCAGTACTCATAAAAGTGCACGCTTCTCACACTTCGCAAACGAATCCATGCACCCCCAAAATCTTGCGTAGCACTGCTTTCCAACAGACCAATCAAACTTGTCAGTGTTCCTTTACCAAGCGTAAAAAGGACTTCATTTGATTTGTGAAACACTAAAATGCATAGGGGACAATTAAGAAACCGTCTGAGCCCCGAAGAAATGAATCGTGGCATCGGAATGTTGGAATCCGGCGTCTCCCAACGTCGTGTTGCTGAATGTGTCTCAGAGCGTGGTTTCCCGAATGTGGAGTCGGCATCTTATCCATGAAAATCCTTCACACAGACACGGCGGAGTCGAGAAAGGGCTACATCTCAACATCAGGGCTGTTTCTTGTTGATTCGGTCTCAACTTCAACGGTTCCTGAACGTTACGCATTTGCATAACGAGCTTAGGAACGGAACTGGAGTACGCATTTCTACACAAACTGGCAGAAACGGGCTCCACGAATTCGAACTTAATGCCACGAGGCCTGCTGTACGTGTTCCGTTGACGAGACAGCACGAGCTAGACCGGTTGGACTTTACCAAAACGCACGACAGGTGGACGGTTCGTGACTTGACGCCAGTACTGTTTACTGAGGAGTCCAGATTCTGTCTAGACTTCACTTATAAACGTCAATTAGTGCGACAAATGTCTAAAAAGCGATTCGATGGTTTGAATGTGGCAGAGCATGATCGCAATGGAAAGGGGTCAGTCACGGTTTGGTCTGGGATAAGCGTGAACGGTAAAACTGACTTGTACGTCGTTGAAAACGGTACGTAAATGGCAGTGAGATACTGTAATGATATTCTTGATGAGTTTGTAAGACCATATGTAGATGCTATCGGCCTGGACTTTATTCTGATGGACGATAATGCCCGTCCCATCCGTGCCAACGTCACTGATTCCTATCTGGAACGTGAGACAATCGTTCGTATGGACTGGCCTGCTCGGTCCCCGGACTTAAATCCGATTGTGCATGCGCGGAACATGCTACAGCGTGCTGTTACAGCCCGACCTGTGCATCCGAGGACTTTACAGAAGCTCAAAGATGGATTGGTTGCTGAATGAAAGCTGATTCCACAAAACCGGATACAGACTCGGATTACGAGCATGCGCAGGCGATGTCGTACTGTAATTGATGCCCGTGGACGTCATACACGTTATTAGGCACGATTGTCTAAACAAATTTGGTAATTTGTGAAAAATCAGTTGTCCAAATCCCTTCCTGTTACGACAAACTTTGGGGGTGCCAAGACGGTTGCTGTTGTCACGGTTAAATGCAGTACCAGTTGACAAAATTAATCACTAGGTTTTGTGACGGATACGTTTTCTATCATTATGTATCGAATTTGGATTCAAGTGATTAATTCATCCAAAAATTATTTTGCATTAAAAAAAGTGATCCCTATCAAACTTTGAGTAGTATATTTTCTTGTCCTTTGGGATCATTGATTCCATTTTGGAATTTGAAAATATCTGAGGGTCACTGATGAGGCCTAATTGGCCGAAACTAGCTGGTCTGGCCCAGAAAACATGTACACTCCATATTTTTCACTTCTGTGGTGTATTCCTTGCTTCCAAAGGATAGCCCTTTTATAGAACATATTTACATAGTTTATGATACCGATACCCCTGAATAAGGAGTTTAGCGGTTAATAATTTATTAAGTGTTGAAGTCGGAGACATGACTAGACACTCTAGAGAATCGAATTAACTGCGAAATATAAACCCCGTACGATGTCGCACGAGGAACATCACCGTCCAAAAAAGGAAAATTTACAATCTCGAAATCAATATCATCACGTTTATCATAAAATTTGCAAGAAACAAATCCATCGACAATAGATAAATGTAAATCCAAAAAGGGGGCCTCGGTGTCAGAGGAATTTGCCTTGTTTAACTGAAGTTCTAGGGGTTAAATCTGACTTATCAAACTATCAAAGTAAGTATTGTCAATATTTAATAAATCATCTAAATAGCTAGAAGTAGAACTAAAAGCTTCGATAATTTCATATTGGTTATCAATGGAAAGCAACAACATGAAGTCTCGTTCATAACAATACAAGAACAGATCAGCCACAAGAGGTGCGCAATTCGTACCCATCGAAATACCCACACTTTGTCTAAAAAACTTAGTACCGAATCCAGGGGGAACAACCTACGTCAGAGCAGTGACGTCATAACCATTCGTAGGTTTGCAAGCGTTGGCTACACAAAAGGCATTTGCCACAACAAGTAGGCGCAGTCGTTGCATTAGGTCATAAAATAATCAAACGTACTGAAATCTGTCTCAGAAATGTGACCTTTTCTTTAAATAATTCGACACAAGCTGATTTGGCAATGATGTCGGAACTACCATTTGTTTACAGCGCCGATTCAAATCTTGTGGCGAAGCTATCGAAGCCTTTTAATTGTTTCAAGCTGGAAATATCTAACTGATGGGATGCAAATATTGTTCGTTACCAGCTGAAGTATGTTTTCTGAAAACCCGTAATGTACAGATCTAGTGTGAAGCATTTTATTTCCCTATTTACACCAATATGGCCGCTTCTGAAATGGGTACGACATCTCTGCTATGATGTAGGTTGTTCCCCCTGGAATCTAATATAAATATTGTCAAGTAGAAAGGTGAGGGATCACACACTTTCTGACATGACCAAAGTGTATAATACTTATGCTCTTTAGAAGTGAAAAATACATTTCTGACATTACATGCAAGATAGAGAAAATCTTCTCTGTGAAAACCCCATTCAATTAAATCATTAAGCTTTTCTTTTATAAGATTATGAGGAAGTGTAAAGAGTGGAAAAATCGTAAGTAGACAGACTTGAAGTACGAAAACGTCTGGATTTCAATTTATTTTAAACCTCATTCGAATTTTTATAGACCAAAACATATTTATTCCTGATATTTCAAAGACTTTGTCACAATAGTTAATCACATGCGTTTTAATAGCAGTAAGACAGGAAGTTAATAATTTAGAAAGTTCAGTGGTAGTGCAAGAGCTAGAATTTGCAATAAACCGTGCTGTGTAAGGTCTTTTATGAAGTTTTGGTAATCAGTATAGCATAGGAAGCTTGTATTGGCCTTCTTTAACACACACAGCAAACTTGGTGGCTGAATGACAAATATGTTCATCTACTATAGCTATCTTTTCAGCTAAAGGCTGAAGTTCATAGGCTTTAGTACCACTAAGCTCCTGCTTAAGCGTGTTAACATAGTGGAATCGTCATACAATGACGACGTTGTTAGCGGCCTTGTCTGCAGGGGCCAAAACAAACTTCTTATGAAATTCTTGAATACCTAATTTAAGATGACGTAAAGACGTCTTAGGCTTAGGAGGGAATAAGTTAGTATTTTGAGAATATAAAGAAATGCGTTTATTCACTAGTTTTAAAATGCTAAGTTTCCAGTCCTTAAGGGCTTTATGCTCAACATACTCTCGCTTAAACCATTGATTACCGAATTCATTCAAGGCAGCAGCGATTTCATCTCTACATTTACTGAAATGAATTTTAGAAGGAAACCGATATTTTGGCCATTTAGAAATTATATTCCTTATCCTAAAATCAGGAATAATTTTCAAATTGCCAGTTATTTCATGACCAGCAGCAGGATATTGCTGGATTTCGCTTTCATTTCTTTTCTACTACGTTTGGTTCGTAGCAATAAGAATATGCTATAATTTGACCTCTCATGCATAAACACTTATGCTAGTGCAAAACTGTTAACTGGATCGAGACGAAGTATAGGTCGAAGTGTCTAAGCACGAGGTAGTTTGCGGTCGAATTGTCCTGCTACAGTACGAACCAACTTTCTAACGCGGTTCTTAAAACTATCCAAAATACCCAGCAGGCACATGTCGCTAGGACAACGTCAAACCAACGTAAACTGGAGTGTAAACGTTTTTCTGGACAAGACAGGCTAAGTTCGCAAACAATATATGTGATTTAGTCACTACGCTGTAAGCGACATTACCGGTAAAATTCTTGAAAGTCCCGTAAAACCAAAACCAAAAGCCCCAAACAAAGAAGTAAATAACAGCTACCAAGTGCAAGATTTTACCCGGTTGTAATACCAAGTACAACGACAAATCTATTTTGATATAATTCCAACTCTCAATAATCTTATCTTACATTTCGAGCGATTTGATTGGTTGAAATAAAAGTTTTATACTTCGATAAATTCCGTGAGCAAGAATCTCAGAAGTAATCACACAGCGACAGGTAGTCATATAACGCGAAGTCGAAGAGCTCATTTAGAACCCGCGCATTACGTCATTGTATATAAACGACATCAACAGCGTTCGATTAAATGAAAACGTGAATAAACAAATTAGAAACAAATTAGAAAAAAAAAAAATAAACTGAGTTTATAGACTTGACGTTTTGTTCGCTTGTGTTTCTTTCAAAGATGGCAGCTTCAAACTGAATAATCATTTCACCGTGGCCGTTGGTAAGTTCATTCTTACGCAGTCGAAAAACAAATACCTTTTTGGTTGCATTTTAATATTTCGATGACATTGTTGGAATTATAAGGAATGAATTATCATTTTTGTGACCTTTATCGATGTGTAAACTCCGGCGAATCACTCAAAAACTTAGCACGAAGCTAATGCAGTTTGTGAGTGATTCGCCGGAGTTTACACATAAAATAAAATTCATTCCTCTAATTCTTTGCGCAGTCGTATTTGAAGCTGGTGAGAGCATTCAGAATCATATGTGTTTTAACAGTTCATTTCATCTAAGATAACACATGGAAAGCAAGAAGCAAATACCAGCTGCCGAGTGCAGTAGTCTTAACGGGTAGTGACACTAGACATTATTTCTCTTTTCAAATATAACGCTAAACGGTCGGGGACAACCGCAGCTTGCAGATGACAGTACTCATGATGAAAGCGGCTTGCATGGAACTATTTCCGGTGATCTTTACTAATATCTGTAGGGCGTTGTGTAGCCTTATATCAGGGTTCATATATTAAAACAATATTTAATAAATAAATTAAAAAAAAAGAGAAAAGAAAAATGAAAAGTATGTTTTGTCTTCCAGGGCAAATGACAACATCACCAACGATCACGGATGAAGCGAGTACTGAGGATAGGAACGCGAGTAAGTACTGAGAGCTAACAGTTTTGAAAGTATTTTGGTGGGTACTGAACACACTTTTTTTATAAGTGTACTTAAGTAGGTACTGGGTACTTTTAAAACTACTCATGAGTATTTCAGAGTACTATTGCTATATAACCAATGGTTAACACAAACACCAAATGTAGTGAGTAAACAGATGGCACATACATAATGGTGAGAGCTAAAAGCGTTTTTCTTAATAAAACAAAGCATAACATAAATATATGGAAATTGACAAGTTTTCAAATTTTGACCATTTCAAGGATAATTTTACACTTTGTCTTTGAGTTACTGATTAGATACTCGATTCAGAGTACTGTTACACCTTACATACACCTGTCTGGTTTGAATACCATATCATAAATACTGAACAGTATTTCAACAGCAGCCAAAGATGCCTGGATTTCAAGGTAATTGTGCAAGGTGAGTCTGCACAGCTTCCCTATGTTTTCCAGAATTTTCGGAAAGTCACTGGTCTTGTCAGTAACTGCTTCGTTCATATACTGTGGAATTTTAGTTCCCCGTTGTGGAGTATGGCGTTTTCTCGCTACTCAAAATGTTACGAGCCAGGCGTAGCAAAAAGAAAAAGAAAACAAGCCTTTGGAAAAATTAACAAAATTTATTTACAAGGTATCTTTAACCTTTAGAAGTAAGAAAATTAAATGAACTTAGCTCTGTTATGAAATATCCTTGAATTAATATATTTTCCTTGATCCCACATAATTCACAGTCCGAAATGAAATATAATATCCTTAGACAATCAAACACATAATTTAGAAATATCTTTTCTGATAAACCCAAACTTCAAACTCCAAAGTCTGACTCAAAAGGAAAAATCAAGCTCACTTATATTCCCTAAGATTTCTCCAGAACGTTCCAGAGAGCTGTGGAATAAGACTAGGTAATTTTCTAAAAATAATGCAACCCTAAACTTTCTGGAGGATTCCAAAGTACTTTGCTTTGTAAACAAGTTATTTACCAAATAAAATTAATCTGTGACTCCTTTTTCATTTATGTCTAATTTATACTCTTGTAGCATAATACGAGTTTCACGGTTTGTAAAGTGTCGAGTATCGAGTCAAAAAAGTCGAGTATCGAGTTGAAATTGTCGAGTATCGAGTTGAAATTGTCGAGAATCGAGTCAAAAATGTCGAGTATCGAGTTGAAATTGTCGAGTATCGAGTCAAAAATGTCGAGTATCGAGTTGAAATTGTCGAGTATCGAGTCAAAAATGTCGAGTATCGAGTCAAAATTGTCGAGTATCGAGTCAAAAATGTCGAGTATCGAGTCAAAAATGTCGAGTATCGAGTCAAAAATGTCGAGTATCGAGTTGAAATTGTCGAGTATCGAGTTAAAATTGTCGAGTATCGAGTAAAGTTGGTCAAAATCTCAAGCTTCTAGATCAAATTTTAAGTTATATTCACTTGTACAAGTCTCATACTCAGTACTTTTATTATCTTTTTTTCTATTTCTCCTTTTCCCTCTTAGTTCCTTTTTATGTTTTTTTTTTTTTTTGCTTGATTTAGGCGTATTCCATTTCTATTAAAGAGGGAACAAATATGAGACTGAGCATCAGTCTAAAGCAGATTGAACCACATGAATTTTCCCAAGAAAATATAGGTATGGATGTTGATAATTAATTAGTTTGTACCAAATGGAATCTTCCTCCTTTTATATAGCGTGAGTCCATTTCAAAATGAGAGGTGTCAGGTTTTGTTTTCTTCAAAATTTATTTGGAAATTGGCTGAACGTTTTACAAACATTGTAGGCCTTGATCAGATGCAGCGTTCTGCGGCATCTGATCTGGGCCTGCACTGTTTGCTAACTACCTGTTTTGGGGTTTCAGTACAAAATGGGTTAAATCTCTGTTTCACCAAGAGCTACAGACTGACCCAAGCTATCTAAATGTTAAGCTAAGTTATTTCAGAGATATATCCATTAATCTGACTTTTATTGTCTGTTAAGGGGTTTATTTATGTTGTTCCCCTGGTCAGGTTGTACCTGATGTCAATTGCATTAATTTTGCAAGATAGTTTGCTTTGAAATCCAAAGAGCCTGCTCCCAACAAATTGAATAAATACCAACGCACGTGTCTGGACAAACAGTACAGATCCAGATCCATGAAGTTATGAATTCTATGACATTCACCCAACATCTTTTGGACCCTGTATGATACGGTTTGGCAACTAAGTTAAAGTTTTAGGGTAATTTATTTTTTTGTATTAGTTGTAAGGTCCATCCATTGCAGAACTTGACCTTTCACATGTGACCCAAGCAAGGCTCAAATCATAGCAGTGAAAGACCTGATGATTAAGAGTCAGCACTTTTATCCACTAGGCCATGGAGGCCCATGTTTTAGGGTGATTACAGAAATGATAAATAGAAGTCAGTGCAACTGAGTGCATTGTATCCCTATCCCGCCGACGTCACACTTGTACATTACGATAGCACAACCTTGTGCATAGAGCATTTAACATATCTCGAAACGGTTGTTTTCCTGGTTAACATTTGTGATACGGTATTTGTCTTATTTATACTCAAAACATAGGTTATTGGTGCTCGTTAGAACCGCCTCAAGGCGGTTCCAACTAGTACCCACAACCTTTATCTTGGAACAGAAATAAGAAAATACTGTATACCCCTATACACTCCAGTTTTCTCATATAAAGTGGGGTTTAGAGGGCTATTCATTACACAGACGTGTTATCACGGTGATAAATGTTGTGCAAAATAGCTAAAACGATCCCACTCCGATGAACAAAATGGCCACCAGAGCTAAAAACAGAAAAAAAAAAACATTGTAAATTTGCACCAAACGCGAACTCCTCCTAAACCCTTGGGCCAATTGGATTCAAACTTCACAGGAATGTTGCCAAGTTGACTCCCTACCAAAATAGCTAAATTGTTCCGCTCTGCCGAACAAGATGGCTACCACCGCTAAAAATTGAAAAAAATGACAACTTCTGTTGTACCCTTGGGCCAATTTCATTCAAACTTTGTAGGAATGTTGCTTAGATGACCCGATACCAATATAGTTGCAATGATCTCGCTCGGATGAACAAAATCGCAGCCAGATCTAAAAATTGAAAAACATTGTGAATTTGCTTAAAACGCAAACTTCTCTTAAAACCTTAGGTCAATTTTAGCCAAACTTCACTGGAATGTTGCCTAGGTGACACCCTGCCAAAATAGCTAAGATTGATCTGCTCTGACAAGCAAGATGGCCACCAGAGCTAGAATAGAATTTACTTGAGACAGTGACACTCAGTCGAGCGAATCAGGGCCCAGAGGGCCCTCTTGTAAATAAGTAGACTGGGGATAAAAGCTCGGGGACGAGTTTATAAACTGGTAAGGTCAGAGCATTAATCATAGTGTTATGTCCCCTTGATTGCTGAAAATGTCTATTTTTGACCTTGTCATCAATTTTGATTGGATCTTCCTGAAAATTATATACAAGTCAGTCAGGTTTAAAAGCTTGGATGAGTTCTCGGTCAATTACCCACGGAGTTATGACCCCTACTTTACTGAAAATGCTTAGTTTTGACCTTGTCACCACTGTATCCACTTCAGTTTTGATCGTATCTTCTTGAAACTTACAAACAAGTAAGTCAGGGATAAAGGCTCGGACGAGTTCGAAAACTGGCTAGGTCGGCCTATCTGTCATAGAGTTACGTCCCCTTGATTATTGAAAATGCCAATTTTTTACCTTGTCATCACCGTAGCCCCTTCAGTTTTCATCGGATCTTTTTGAAGCATACATGTAAGTAAGTAGGGATAAAACCTCGTCGGAGTTTAAAAAAATGGTGAGGTCAGCCTATATTTCAGAGTGTTAGGTCCCCTTGATTTCAGAAAATTCCTACCTTTGACATGTACATCACCATAGCCCCTTCATTTTCTATTCGAACATCTTGAAACTAACATGTAATTAATTCAGGGATAAATGCTTGAATCAATTAGAAAACTGATGAGGCCCCGGCAGAGCCATTTTTGGCCCCAGGGCTATAATTTGAACAATCTTGGTTAAGGTCCACCATATGAAGCTTCATACCAAATATCAAAGAACTGAGTCTTCTGGTTTCAGACAAGAAGGTTTATAAATATTTTCCCTATATAAGTCAATGTAAAACCAAAGGGCCCCGGGGCGAGGGTATTTTTGACCCAATCTTGGTAGAGGTCCACTAGACGAAGCTTAATATTAAATATCTAAGACATGAGCCCTTCTGGTTTCAGAGAAGAAGATTTTTAAAGATTTTCCAAATGTTTCTATGTAAAACCAAAGGGCCCCGGGACGGGGGCATTTTTGACCCCGGTGCTATAATCTGAATAATTTTGATAGAGGTCCATTAGATGAAGCTTCACACAAATTATCAAAGACCTGGGACTTGCGGATTCAGAGAAGAAGATTTTTAAAGATTTTTCCTATAAAAGTCTATGTAAACTGAACCAAAGGGCCCCTGGGTGGGAACAGTTTTTGGCCCCAGGGCTATAATTTGAACAATCTTGGTAGAGGTCCACTAGATGAAGCTTCATACCAAATATCAATGATTTGGGCCATGCAGATTTTTTAAGTTTTCAGTGAAAAAAAATCTATTGTTTTGCTCATGTGACCTAGATGTGCAACGGGCCGGAACCATTTGAACAACTTTAAAAGGGGACTACCTAAGGATCATTCCTGTGACGTTTGGTCAAAATCTGGGTGTCATGTTGTGTTTTCTTCAAAAACTACTTGAAAATTTGCTGGAAAGTTTGCAAATCATTACGAAAACACGCCTATACAAATACATTATTATTCTTACCACCGAAAAATGTCAATTTTCAGATGAAAATTTTCGATATTTTTCTTATTTCTGCCCAAAACATATATTGTGGATACTCGTTAGAACCGCCCGGACGAGGCGGTTCTAACGAGTACCCACAATCTATGTTTTTGAACAGAAATAAGAAAAATAATTTATACCCCTGCAAACCCTAGTTTTACTTTATAAAACTGGGGTTTAAGGGGGTCAAATTTATAAAGGTGTACTTTCGTGATGAATGAAGGTCGTTCTGCGTCTTCTTATCTGGGCCTGCACTGTTTGCTTACTAATTACTGTTTTGGTGTTTGCTGAACAAAAAGGGTTAAATAAACAAAAAAAGGGGGAAAAATAAAAATGTCAGTGTAGATGTGTTGCATACTAAATTTATAAATATTTGGTATATAGCCACCTTTCAAAATATATGCATGTTTTACATTCCAAAACCAGAACGAGGCTAAGCTGGCAAACAGTAGTAGAGTTAATAATGGCTACAACTGAAGCTTCCATTGCTCCTTTTTTCTGAAACAAAATCAACTCATTTTCATTATTGTATACCAAGTTGTACTTTGATGGTAAATACGATACAGCCTTGTCTATTCCCAAAATTGCTAACATTGAAGTGTATAGGAAACAAATTATCATTAAAATAAGATGAAGAGTCCAATTTAAACATTAAAATATTACTGATGATCCATTATATTACTGTGGTAAAGTTAAAAAAAAAAACAAACAGCTTAAATACCTTTCAACAAAATATCCTGTCTTTTATGTCTAAAGAAGAGCAATTCCAGAATTGATAATAACCCTTTTTGTACCAAATGGATTCTTCCTACTTATATAAAGCAGGAGTCCATTTCAAAATTTAGTTACTTTCCCACAAAATGGACAATTGGCTATCCTGTCATCATTGAAGGTCCTGACCAGACTGTGTAGATGCGCAGTCTAAAATTAGTCTTCACCAGTTGCAAGTTTTGTTTTGTGATGCACGGGCTCATATAATACTAAAGCTGGTCAGTCGTATACAATGTGATATTAGTGAGAACACTCTCCGTTAATGAAGCAAGTTGCCACTTAAATAGATAGGTGCCTTAATCAGAAGAAGTGCGGTACACTATCCATAGGAAATGTGATATGTAGTTGTGTACATTTCTTATCTTAACATGATTATTTTTCCATGAATTTGTTTGATAAGTCAAAAGAGCAAAACAAAATGGGCCTTGTGTCAAAACACTTAAACAAAAGTAGGAACTTAGAAGAGAAAAAAGTAAGAGAACCAGCCTCTGAAACCTAAGCTGAAACACTTGTCCCCTTAACTTATACATATATGACTTTCTCCTGAAGATGACTTTTTGGATTTATAGAAAAGGGTAATGTTAGGAATCAATATTCTAGCCTGACCTCTTTCATTACATGACGCTAACATTCTGTTGCTAGTAATCTCAGCCAGCTTATAAGTATGTTTGCAAGCTTAGCCTCGTTCTGGATATATATTAATATTAATGAGCTATAATATTAAAAAAGGTCTATTAGGGATAGACCACCGTTAATGTTAACTCGATACTCGACAATTTTAACTCAATACTCAACTTTTTAAGTCGATACTCGACATGTTTGAATCGATACTCGACATTTTTGACTCGATACTCGACAATTTCAACTCGATACTCGACCATTTCAGCTCGATACTCGACATTTTTAACTCGATACTCGACAATTTTGACTCGATACTCGACTTTTTTAACTCGATATCCGACAATTTTGACTCGATACTCGACTTTTTTGACTTGATACTCGACAAATTTGACTCCATACTCGACTTTTTTAACTCGATACTCGACAATTTTAACTCGATACTCGACTTTTTTGACTCGATACTTGACAATTTCAACTCGATACTCGACTTTTTTAACTCGATACTCGACAATTTTGACTCGATACTCGACTTTTTGACTCGATACTCGACAATTTCAACTCGATACTCGACTTTTTTAACTCGATACTCGACAATTTTGACTCGATACTCGAAGTTTTTCACTCGATACTCGACAATTTTGACTCGATACTCGACAATTTTGACTCGATACTCGACAATTATGACTCGATACTCGACTTTTACAACTCGATACTTGATAAATACGATACAGCCTTGTCTATTCCCAAAATTGCTAACATTGAAGTGTATAGGAAACAAATTATCATTAAAATAAGATGAAGAGTCCAATTTAAACATTAAAATATTACTGATGATCCATTATATTACTGTGGTAAAGTTAAAAAAAAAACAAACAGCTTAAATACCTTTCAACAAAATACCCTGTCTTTTATGTCTAAAGAAGAGCAATTCCAGAATTGATAATAACCCTTTTTGTACCAAATGGATTCTTCCTACTTATATAAAGCAGGAGTCCATTTCAAAATTTAGGGGCGCCATGTTGCCCTATCTTTTAAGATTTATTTAAAAAAAAAAAAAAAACAGCTGAACAATTTGCAAAAAACAGCTGAACTTTTTGCAAACAGTGTCGGCCCTGATCGGACACTGCATTTTGCAGCAGCAGTGTTTGCCAGTATCCCATTCTGGAGATTCTGATACAAAATTTGTTATTTGTTAATCTTAATGTTACCGTAGAAAATCCAAAGATGCCACGTACAGCCATCGCGTCTAACAGCTCGACTGTTGAGAACATGTATATATATGGCTGATCCGGATGATTTGTTTGTTTGTATTGGAGTTTAATGGCCCAGTCAACACTATTTAGGTCATTTTTGAGCCAATCAGTTAACGTATCAACACTTTTTCTGGGCAGGCTTATACGTAAGCGGTTAGCCAGTAAAGTGCACATTCTAGAAACTTACAACTGCCCTTCTTGAATCAGCAGAAGGCAGAGAATGACCGTAGAAATGATTCCATGATCTATCTCCACGAAAGAATGTTGCCGACCCCGACAGGTATCGAACCCGCGTCCTCCTGATCACCTGTCAGACACGCATCTGACTCAGCTACCAAGGTCGACCTGATCTGAACAAACAACTGCCACATTAAAATTGAGTCAGCCAGGACAGAATGTCAAACACTTAAACAACAGCTATATTTAGAAAGTTTGGGTGTAGCAAGGTTTTCCACAGACAGTAATTTGAAAGAAACTTTTACACATGGTTTCCTTCTGACGAGCTGTCCCGTCTTTTACTAAATGCATTGCGCCAAGTGCTTCAAACATGCAAAGTGCTTACTACATGGCCAGTTAGATGTCCAGTAGGTTTAGCCAGGTGTAAAAGATGCGTGTTTTATACAGAATATTATATAGATGGGTTTATCATTTTAATCATGTTTACGTTTTGGTTACGGGTTGGCCTCCTTTCGCAAGACTTAAGTTTTCACTTCAATTGCTCAGTAGCAACAGTAAGCAGACAAATTGTCACTAGGGGCTTATCCATAAGCTTATGCAAAACTTTTTTAAGCAGTTGTGTCCGGTAACCAGGGTAATAGCAGACTGCTGAGATACGAACTCAACAACCTTCTTTATTAGTTTTTAACTTTCAGTCCTTCTCAAATTACATGTATATAGGAACCAACACTTTCACATGCCTCCTTCTCATGGTGCTGTTACATTTATATCTTCTTTGTACACAGGCTGCATGTCAGATGTTGAAAGAAAGTTATCTGGCCTGCTAGACTTGCTTGAACCAAGGGATCGATGATGTGCTGGTAGATGAATGCTTCATTTTGCGTAAATTGGTTACTGCAAAAGGCATCAGGCTCCACATTTCTCACTTCCAGATCAGCTAAAAAAAAAGTTTTCTCCTAGTGAAGTCAATGATATTGAACAAATTGCGAAACCTAGAATCCATACCGGCGAATCAAGGAAACCGTTTATTTGATGCACCATGGCCCCTTTCATAAGCATTTGTTTTATAACACACGTTTAATACATATTTCTTAGAGGGTACATCCTTCCACTTGGGCAGGAATTGTTGTTTACCTGTTTTTCCATAGTCTACAGGCTACAAAAGATAGAACTTAAGGCAATGATCAGGAATCAATACAATTAACCCACATCTCTCATCAGAGACACCAAAGAGAAAGAAATATGAACATGAATTTGATTGGTTTGTTTGAGTTATGGTTTAACGTCCCCGTCAACACTGTATAGGTCATTTTGGAGACTTTGCTTCCAATTTTGTGGGACTTTTACCCGACATTGAGATGAATTGAAATCTCAAGCCCTGTCGCCCAATGAAACAAATAGGCTTTATAAGCCTGGACGGTCGGAATCACACCGCTTTGCCTGGGCATGCTTAGATCCTCAAAGCGGTTTATCAGTACTCGTGTGCGGTCGGTTTCAGCTTTGCATGGAAGCATCATGCAGCCCACCTATTTCTTCTATTAATTAAGTCAGTAAATCCAAATGGAAACATCATTACGGGAAAGCCAACAGGACAGTTACTTTCCCACAAAATGGACAACTGGCTATCCTGTCATCATTGAAGGTCCTGACCAGACTGTGTAGATGCGCAGTCTAAAATTAGTCTTCACCAGTTGCAAGTTTTGTTTTGTGATGCACGGGCTCATATAATACTAAAGCTGGTCAGCCGTATACAATGTGATATTAGTGAGAACACTCTCCGTTAATGAAGCAAGTTGCCACTTAAATAGATAGGTGCCTTAATCAGAAGAAGTGCGGTACACTATCCATAGGAAATGTGATATGTAGTTGTGTACATTTCTTATCTTAACATGATTATTTTTCCATGAATTTGTTTGATAAGTCAAAAGAGCAAAACAAAATGGGCCTTGTGTCAAAACACTTAAACAAAAGTAGGAACTTAGAAGAGAAAAAAGTAAGAGAACCAGCCTCTGAAACCTAAGCTGAAACACTTGTCCCCTTAACTTATACATGTATGACTTTCTCCTGAAGATGACTTTTTGGATTTATAGAAAAGGGTAATGTTAGGAATCAATATTCTAGCCTGACCTCTTTCATTACATGACGCTAACATTCTGTTGCTAGTAATCTCAGCCAGCTTATAAGTATGTTTGCAAGCTTAGCCTCGTTCTGGATATATATTAATATTAATGAGCTATAATATTAAAAAAGGTCTATTAGGGATAGACCACCGTTAATGTTAACTCGATACTCGACAATTTTAACTCAATACTCAACTTTTTAAGTCGATACTCGACATGTTTGAATCGATACTCGACATTTTTGACTCGATACTCGACAATTTCAACTCGATACTCGACCATTTCAGCTCGATACTCGACATTTTTAACTCGATACTCGACAATTTTGACTCGATACTCGACTTTTTTAACTCGATATCCGACAATTTTGACTCGATACTCGACTTTTTTGACTTGATACTCGACAAATTTGACTCCATACTCGACTTTTTTAACTCGATACTCGACAATTTTAACTCGATACTCGACTTTTTTGATTCGATACTTGACAATTTCAACTCGATACTCGACTTTTTTAACTCGATACTCGACAATTTTGACTCGATACTCGACTTTTTGACTCGATACTCGACAATTTCAACTCGATACTCGACTTTTTTAACTCGATACTCGACAATTTTGACTCGATACTCGAAGTTTTTCACTCGATACTCGACAATTTTGACTCGATACTCGACAATTTTGACTCGATACTCGACAATTATGACTCGATACTCGACTTTTACAACTCGATACTTGATACTCGACAAAAAGAAACCCTCCATAATACTCCACCTAAGCAACCGCTGATTGTTGTTTTTCATTTTATGTATGAAAGTCAGTGGATTTTGATCACCGAACACAACAATTGGTGCAGTAGTAAGAGTAAGATAAACTTCGAAATGTTGCAGAGCAAGAATCAGAGACAAGCACTCTTTCACTATGGTAGAGTTATTTCTCTGATGCTTATTAAACTTTTGGAAAAGTAGCAAACTGGATGATCCACACCATTTTCGTCTTCCTGCAACAAAACACTCCCTGCACCTACGTCACTAGCATTTGCAGCTAGCTTAAACTCCTTTTCAAAGTTTGGTGCTAAGAGAACTGGTTCACTCTTGAGTATGGCTTTAGGCTTATCAAAAGCATTTTGGGGTTCCAATGGAATTCTGTTCTTTTGCTGAGCAAATTTTTCAAAGGCTCAGCAATGACAGAGAAATTATTACAGAACTTTCTTTAATCACCAGCCATACCAAGAAATCGCATCAGCTGTCCTTTGCACGTGGGTACGGGAAAATTTGAGATAGCCTCAACTTTAGCATCAATGGGTTTCACATGATCTTGACCTACAACATGACCTAGAAATGACAAACTTGCATGGCAGAATTATCTTTTAGCAAGAGTGTTTGTCAATTTGGCATTGCTCAGTCTATCAAAGAATGCTCTAACAGTTCTCTGTCTCAGGTCGGGCCCATCGGAGTCTAACTGTTGGTTTTCTTTTGCTCCAGCATTTCAGTGGTTTCTTGCTGTCGAGTCCTCACCGTTGTGTCACCTCTTTGGTTCTTTGATTATATGTGTTCACGGAGATGTTGCACTGATGGGTTAGGAGGCCTTCATGTGGACTGAACAAATTATTCGTCTAAATGGCGACAGAAGTAAGGGCGAGGATTGTGGCCACGTAAAATCGATTTAAGCCCCCCAGTGGAAATCTTTCCACTGAATGTTCCAAGGCGGTTCTTCTGTGGCAGTTTATTTATGTTGTTTTTGTTACTTACTGTGCGTATCACTTGTGTCTTTTTATTTTGGATGGCCATATGGCCATTTTGTGGGAAGGTGACTGTCCTTCTGGCCTTCCTTTGTTTAGGTTTCCATTATGGTCTGGTCGCTTAATGTTTGTGTTTCTTTCCCTTTGGTGTCTTTGATTGGTGGAGTAAGTTAATTGTATCGATTCCTGATCTTTGTTTTACTTCTACTTTCCAAGATGTTGATTCCACTGGTCATTGTATATGACAGCGTCATCAATGAAAGCACTGCAGCTTTCTAGCTCTGCAATTACTAATGTTTATTAACCGCTGAAATGTTGCCGGAGAGTTTTTCGGTCCAAATGGCATGACTTTATAGTTAAATAATCCGTTTGATGTAGTAAATACCAAACCCTTCTTTGCTCTATCTGTGTGTCCAATTTACCAAAATCCTTTCAGAAGTTGAAATGTCGTTATGTATTTGGCATTCCCGACGTTATCAATGCAATCATCCATTCTTGGAATTGGAAAACTATCTGTTTTACTTAAGGAATTAACTTTCCTAAAATCTGTACACATACGATATGTCCCATCAGGTTTTGTACAAGATTACAAGGTGAACGACATTCACTTTGGATTGGTTCAATAAAGTCATTGTTTAATAAATACTGAACGTCTTCTTTAAGATATTTGTGTTTCATAGGATTCATCCTGTATGGATGTTGCTTTACAGGTTTAGAACCATTTATGTCCACATCGTAAAATAGTTTGTCCGTGTTGGAATGTCAGGAAATAAGTGTTCATATTAAAAAATCAGCTGTTTCAGTTCATTCCGCTGATTTGGCCCTAGATATGACAGTTTCTGGTCGAGATTCCTCAGAATGTCACAATTCAGAAGTTTTGATGATGTGGGATCAGATTCCACTGAATGAATATCCACACAGAAATTGTCACATGAATTTAGTGGAACAGAGCTAACTAGATTGACTAATGTTAATGATGCGTTGTCCCTATCAATATATTCCTTAAGCATGTTAATTTAGCTTGCGCCTTCCAGAACTGTTTATATTGTAATTTACACCATTGATCTTTTTGTTTATAGTGTATGGACCATTATAACCGGCTTGTAAAGATTTTCCAGGAATAGGCAAAAGAACTTGTTACTTATCACCTGGTTTAAAATTCCTTTCTTGTGTCCCTATGTCATATAACTGTTTCATTTTCATTTGAGCTGACTGAAATTTGATCCGAGCAGCCTCACAAGCTTTTGAAAGTCTAGTTTTCAAATCCGACTCATACTGAGGTAAATTCAAGGAAGTGCCATCATTAGAGAGAAAATTCTCTTTCAGAAGTTTCAAAGGACCACGAACAGTATGGCCAAATACTAATTCAAATGAATTGAAGCCAAGGGATTCTTGCACAGATTCTCTAGCACCAAATAAAAGCAGATGGATGCCTTCATCCCAATCCTTCTCTGTGTCAAAGCAATATGATCTTATCATGTTTTTCAATGTTTGATGGAATATTTCAAGGACGCCTTGACTTTCAGGATGATAGGCCGATGACTTATACTGTACAATGCCTAGTTCATGCATAACTTGTTGAAAAATTCCAGACATGAAATTTGAACCTTGGTTTCATTAAATAGATTTGGGAAAACTTCACTAAGGCTTTGACGATTGTCTTAGTTTTGATATTTCTTAGTGGAATGGCTTCAGGAAAACGTGTAGAAGCACACATAATAGTCAAAAGATATTCACAACAAACTTAGTTCTGGGCAAGGGACCTACACAGTCTATAATAATTTGCCTGAAAGGTTCATCTAAAGGAGGTATAGGCTGCAAATGAGCCTTAGGTGTAGTCTGATTGGGTTTTCCTACCATTTGGCATGTATGACAGGACCTACAAAATAGAAGTGGAGGCAATGATCAGGAATCGATACAATTAACCCAAAGCTCCCATCAGAGACACCAAGGGGAAAGAAACACAAACATGAAACAACAGACCCCAATGGAAACATCAACAGCGGAAAGCAAAAAGGACAGTTACTTTCCCACAAAATGGCCAATAGGCTATCCAAAATAAAAAATATATGAGCGACACAAACAAACACCCAAAGAGAAACCATAACGAAAATAAACTGCGACAGAAGAACCGCCTTGGAACGGTCAGCGGAAATGAATTCCACTGTGGGGGGGGGGGGCTTAAATCGATTTTACGTGGCAAAAAAATCCTCGCCCTTACTTCCGTCGTGATTTAGACAAATACATTGTTCAGTCCGCATGAAGGCCTCCTAACTCATCAGTGCAATATCTCTGTGAACACAGAAAAGGCAAACAACCGCAGAGATGAAACAACGGTGAGGACGTGACAGCAATTAACCACTGAAATGCCGGAACAAAAGAAAACCAACAGTTAGACTCCGATGGGCCCAACCAGAGACAGAGTATCGGGGGCCCAACCAGAGACAGAGTATCAGGCACCAACCAACGTTACATTGAATTAGATCTCTCTTATTCTCAGTAAGCCTTTACGCTGGAACCATAATAGAATCTGAAGCCAGACCGACCGGCGTTCAAGTAAAGAGGGAAGCGAAGTTGTCAACCGTGATTGGGTTAACTACCATGCATGCAGTCTGTCGTATAACATTTATGTTGTACCCAATCTTTTTATATCGAAGAATGATTTTACGAAATCGGGTGCTGAAGTCATTGCGGTTATATATTTTTCTGAATTTATATACTAAGTCACCATAAAATTCGGGTTCCGATATACCTTGTACCAGAAGAGATGTAAGACCAATATTGAATTTTGAAATTAAATCAGAATGACGTCTATAAAATTTTGAAAAGGCTTTCCGCAGTTTATGGTACCGATAACCCTGATTAAGAAGTTTAGCCGTTAACAATTTATTACGAGTGTTGAAGTCTGTTACATGACTACACACTCTGTCAAATCGAATTAGCTGCGAAATATAAACGCCATATGATTGCGCACGAGGAACAACACCATCAAAAAAGGAAAATTTACAATCTCAAAATCAAAATCATCGTGTTTATCATAAATTTTGCAAGAAATAAACACATCTACAATAGATAGATGTAAATCCAAAAACGGGGCCTCGGTATCAGAAGAATTTGCTTTATTTAACTGAAGTTCCGGGGGGTAAATGTGACTGATCAAACCATCGAAATAGGTTTTATCAATATTTAATAAATCATCCAAATATCTAGAAGTGGAGCTAAGGGCTTCAATGATTTCAGACAGGTTTTCAGCAGAAAGGGACATCATGAAGTCTCTCTCATAACAAAACAAAAACAGATCAGCCACAAGTGATGCGCAATTTGTACCCAACGGAATACCCACAACTTGTCTAAATAACTTAGTACCAAATCGTATTTAAATATTGTCAAGTAGAAAGGTGAGAGCTTCACACACTTTCTGACATGACCATAAAGTATCATTTACATGCTCTTCAGAAGTGAAAAAAGCATTTCTTACATTACATGCAAGATAGAGGGAGTCTTCACTATGAAATGTCCATTCAATTAAATCATTAAGTTTTTCTTTTATAAGATTATGAGGGAGTGTAGTGTAAAGGGTGGAAAAATCATAAGTAGACAGACTGGAAGCACGAAAACGCCTAGATTTCAATTTATTTAAAACTTCATTAGAGTTTTTATAGACCAAAACAGGTTTCTACCTGATCTTTCAAAGACTTTGTCGCAATATTTTGTCACATGTTTTTTGATGGCAGTACAACATGAAGTTAATAATTTGGAGAGTTCAGTGGTGGTAAAAGAGCTTGAATTTGCAATACAGCGTGCTTTTATGGTCTTTTATGAAGTTTAGGTAACCAATATAACGTAGGAAGCTTGTCTTGGCCTTCTGTAACACTGACAGCAAACTTGGTGGCTGAATGACAAATGTAGCCATCAACTAAAGCCCTCTCTACAGCTAAAGGCTGAAGTTCATAGGGCTTATTACCACCAAGTTCTTGCTGAAGAGTGTTAACATAGTAAATCCGTCAAACAACGACCACATTGTTAGCGGCCCTATCAGCAGGAGCCAACACAAACTTCTTATGAAATTCTTGAATATCCAGTTTAAGGTGACGTAAAGACGTCTTAGGTTTAGGAGGTAAGATGCTGAGAAACATTTGATTCTAACCCAGGCCAGTAAAATGATTAAGAATCTTGTGATAGGTTTTATTTACACCTAAATGTCCTGACATGTGCAAAGTTCAATATTTCGGAACGGTAAATCCGTGGAACTACTATCTGGTGGTTGACAGTCCACTCGTCTTCTGCTGAGACATCTGGTGGATGCCATTTTCTCATAAGAATGTCATTTTTGACATAATAACAGACTTGGACCTGAGATGCTTCCAGCTCATCTGAAGCCCTTTCAAACAAAGGCGAAATTTCAGGATCCTTATGCTGTTCTATAGCTAGTTGAGACCCGGACATTTTGTCATGGCCTAGATCGAAAGATGAGTTAATCTCATGAAAATCTGTCTGCTTATCAGGCAGGCTTGAAGACAGGGTCCTTGTTATCTCGCCATTAAAAGAATGGCCCAAAAAGGTATTAGTGAAATCAAAATCCTGTTTCCCATTATTTTGCTTGCCGTTACGTGCCATAGCCCTTGTGACGGCACAAGATGGATAAAGATCAGGACTTTCCTGCTCAATGGGGTCAGGCGGTTGGCCAATGCAAAGCGTAGAAGTCAACAGTGGGTTTACCACAACCTTATCACCAGCTAAGTCTTTGCCTAGCAATGAATGAACACCTTTAAAAGGTAAAGAAGGTCTGATACCAACAGCCACTGAACCGGATACCAAGGTAGAAGTAAAACAAAGATCAGGAATTGATACAATTAACTTACTCCACCCATAAAAGACACCAAAGGGAAAGAAATACAAACATTAAGCGACCAGACCATAATGGAAACCTAAACAAAAGAAGGCCATAAGGACAGTTACTTTTCCACAAAATGGCCATATGGCCATCCAAAATTAAAAGACACAAGTGATACACACAGTAAGTAACAAACAACAACATAAATAAATCGCCACAGAAGAGCCTCCTTGGAAAGGTCAGTGGAAGATTTCCACTGGGGGGCTTAAATCGATTTTACGTGGCCACAATCCTCGCCCTTACTTCTGTCGAGATTTAGACAAATTATTTGTTCAGTCCGCATGAAGGCCTCCTAACTCATCAGTGCAACATCTCCGTGAACACAAAAATCAAAGAACCACAGAGGTGAGACAACGGTGAGGACTCGACAGCAAGAAACCACTGAAATGCTGGAGCAAAAGAAAACCAACAGTTAGGCTCCGATGAGCCCGACCAGAGACAGTGCATCAGGCACCAACCAACATTATCTCTCTAATTCTCAATAAGCCTTTACGTTGGAGCCGTCATAGAATCTGAGGCCTGACCCACCGGCGTGCAATTAAAGAGGGAAGCAAAGTTGCCAACCGTGATTGGGTTAACTACCATGCATGCAGTCTGTCGTATAATATCCATGTTGTACCCAATCTTTTTATATCGAAGATTGATTTTACGAAATTGGGTGCTGAAGTCATTGCGGTTATATATTTTTCTGAATTTATATACTAAGTCACCATAAAATTCGGGTTCCGATAGACCTTGTTGCAGAAGAGATTTAAGTCCAATATTGAATTTTGAAATTAAATCAGAATGGCGTCTATAAAATTTTGAAGCAATTATTTAAAAATGATTTTTTTTTGTCTTCCAGGGCAAATGACATCATCACCAACGATAACGACCGAAGGGAGTACTGAGTACACGAGTAAGTACTGAGAACAGACAGTTTTGAAAGTATTTTGGCGGGTATTGAACACACTTATTTTTTATAAATGTACTTAAGTTAGTACTGAGTATTCATGAGTACTATTGCGCATAGAATCGAAAGTTAAGACAAAAAAACAAATTTAGTGAGTAAAAGGATGGCAATATGTACCGTTGTAATAAGCGCATACATAGAAATGACAGCTGAAAAGCTTTGTGTTTAATGTTTGTTAATAAAACAAAGCTTATCTTAAATTATAGAAATTGACAAGTTTCCCAATTTTTAACATTTCAAGGATTATTTTATACTTTGTCGACAAGTGTTACTGATCTAGACACTCGATTCAGAGTACTGTTACACCTTATCGTCACCACTCGTTCAAACGTTTCATCCCTCTGGTTTGAATACATTGCCATCAATACCGAACAGTCTTGTAACAGCAGCCAAATATGCCTGGATTTCAAGGTAATTGTACTAGGTGAGCCTGCACAGCTTCTTTTTGTTTTCCAGAATTTCGGAAAGTCACTGTACCTGTCAGTAACTGTTTCGTTCATATACTGTGGAATTTAAGCTCCCCTCTGTGGAGTATGGCGTTTTCTCGCTACTCAGTATGGTGAAAAATCCTGCCCTACCCTGCTTAGGTGATGAGGGTGTATCAGTGTAATAATTTATATAGACAAGCTGTGCTGTGGAGGAGAGATTCTATATTCGCTTGTTCACTTTTACTTCCACATCACTGTATTTTGAAACGAGAGAATCAATAGCTGTTGCAAGTGTTATTTTCCTAATACTGATTCATACGTTTTGTGAGGGATTCCTTTTGTTATGTAATAAGTTCACTGCTTACGTTGACGAAAGTCTTCGTGGTTACTCTCATAGTTCTTTCCTGAATGGAATGGGAAGGCTTCCAGTGACACAGCGCTGTTGTCGAATGAATTGGATGTCTTCCTCAAATGGACACAAGGTTTCAAAGATCCCATTCAGTAATTTTCGTCCGTATGCTGTGGGGTCTAATTCCTGTATTTTCCTCTCTGCAAAGTGCCATTCCAAACCATTGTCATATCAGACCAAAAAGCCTCAAAGTGCCATTCCAAACCAATATGCCATATCAGACCAATATACCATTCAGACCAATATGCCATATCAGACCAATATACCATATCATGCCAAAGCAGACCATAATACCTAAGTAGACCATTGTGAAGCAATAAACATTGACCAATGTGCTATATCACGCTAATGTACCCTAACAGTTCAATGTTCCATATCAGACCAATATTCCATATAAGACCTAAATCAGACCACTAAGCTACTATATGACATATGCAAATAATGTCATATCAGAACACAGAACTAAAATCTGTCATATTATATCCCAGATAAGTATGCCATATTGGAATAATGTACCTATCAGACCATTGAGCTATCTTATGCCATATCAGACCACCAGACCAATCAATTGGCATATTTCATAGAACTGTCATATCAGACCACCAGACCAATCAATTGGCATAATTCATAGAACTGTCATACACAATATTGGATCAGGTTGACATGTTGAAACGGTTTACAACATTAGACCATTGAGATGCCATATATATCATATCAGACCAATATAACAAATCAGACCAATGTGCCATATCAGACCACTGAGCTACAATATGACATATCAAAACAGTGTGTCATATCAGACCAAAGATCAATTATATTATATCTCAGATTAGTATGCCATATTAAATTATTCGACCAATCAGACCATTTAACTACCATATGCCATATCAGACCACCAGACCTTTCAAATGACCTATCAGACCATTGACCACCATATGCCATACCAGACCATCAGGCCATTCAATTGGTATATACCATATATGTCCATTAACCTACCATATCAGATCACCAGACCATTCTAGTGACCTATCAGACCACTAAACTGCCATATGCCATATCAGACCACCAGACCATTCTATTAGTATATACCATATATATCCATTTACCTACCATATCAGACAACCAGACAATTCAAGTGACCTTTCAGACCACTGAGCTGCCATATACCATATCAGACCACCAGACTATTGAACTGTATGACCTATCAGACCATTGTACTACCATATGCCATATCAGACCGCCAGACCACTCAAGTGACCTATCAGACCATTGAACCACCAAGCCATTCAATTGGCATATACCATATATGTCCATTATTCTACCATATTAGACCACCAAACCATTCAAGTGACCTATCATACCACGGAACTGCCATATGTCATGTCAGACCACCAGACCATTCAAATAGCTAATCTAATCAATGCAACATATCAAATCAAACACAATAGTACTCTATTAGAATGACATATAAACAAAAGACCAGACTGACACCACAACTCATTACGACTCCTGTAAAAGGGAGTGCTTGTACTTCGCTAACACTATTGCGATACCGGGAGTGCTATTGCACGGGTTATTTTCCAATATAGCCACCCTTTTTCCTCCAGTTTTTATGTATACAACTTTAGTTATTACTTCTATTTAACTTCAGTTTATGAGTTATTTTAACTTTTTAAATTTATTTTACATTTTAGTTGCTTTCATTTTATTTACCTATCCATTTCTTCATTAATCTAAGTGCCGAGATGGTCTTTTTAGTTATGTGTCTCTATCTACTTCAAAATGTTGTAGATTTTTATTTTCCATACTGTTTAGTTTATATAAATACAAAGCCAATAAACATTGACCAATGTGGTATATCACGCTAATGTACCCTAACAGTTCAATGTTCCATATCAGACCAATATTCCATATAAGACCAAAATCAGACCACTAAGCTACTATATGACATATCCAAATAATGTCATATCAGAACACAGAACTAAAATCTGTCGTATTATATCCCAGATAAGTATGCCATATTGGAATAATGTACCTATCACACCATTGAGCTATCTTATGCCATATCAGACCACCAGACCAATCAATTGGCATATTTCATAGAACTGTCATATCAGACCACCAGACCAATCAGTTGGCATAATTCATAGAACTGTCATACACAATATTGGATCAGGTTGACAGGTTGAAACGGTTTACAACATTAGACCATTGAGATGCCATATATATCATATCAGACCAATATAACAAATCAGACCAATGTGCCATTTCAGACCACTGAGCTACAATATGACATATCAAAACAGTGTGTCATATCAGACCAAAGATCAATTATATTATATCTCAGATTAGTATGCCATATTAAATTATTCGACCAATCAGACCATTTAACTACCATATGCCATATCAGACCACCAGACCTTTCAAATGACCTATCAGACCATTGACCACCATATGCCATACCAGACCATCAGGCCATTCAATTGGTATATACCATATATGTCCATTAACCTACCATATCAGACCACCAGACCATTCTAGTGACCTATCAGACCACTAAACTGCCATATGCCATATCAGACCACCAGACCATTCTATTAGTATATACCATATATATCCATTTACCTACCATATCAGACAACCAGACAATTCAAGTGACCTTTCAGACCACTGAGCTGCCATATACCATATCAGACCACCAGACTATTGAACTGTATGACCTATCAGACCATTGTACTACCATATGCCATATCAGACCGCCAGACCACTCAAGTGACCTATCAGACCATTGAACCACCAAGCCATTCAATTGGCATATACCATATATGTCCATTATTCTACCATATTAGACCACCAAACCATTCAAGTGACCTATCATACCACGGAACTGCCATATGTCATGTCAGACCACCAGACCATTCAAATAGCTAATCTAATCAATGCAACATATCAAATCAAACACAATAGTACTCTATTAGAATGACATATAAACAAAAGACCAGACTGACACCACAACTCATTACGACTCCTGTAAAAGGGAGTGCTTGTACTTCGCTAACACTATTGCGATACCGGGAGTGCTATTGCACGGGTTATTTTCCAATATAGCCACCCTTTTTCCTCCAGTTTTTATGTATACAACTTTAGTTATTACTTCTATTTAACTTCAGTTTATGAGTTATTTTAACTTTTTAAATTTATTTTACATTTTAGTTGCTTTCATTTTATTTACCTATCCATTTCTTCATTAATCTAAGTGCCGAGATGGTCTTTTTAGTTATGTGTCTCTATCTACTTCAAAATGTTGTAGATTTTTATTTTCCATACTGTTTAGTTTATATAAATACAAAGCCAATAAACATTGACCAATGTGCTATATCACGCTAATGTACCCTAACAGTTCAATGTTCCATATCAGACCAATATTCCATATAAGACCAAAATCAGACCACTAAGCTACTATATGACATATCCAAATAATGTCATATCAGAACACAGAACTAAAATCTGTCGTATTATATCCCAGATAAGTATGCCATATTGGAATAATGTACCTATCAGACCATTGAGCTATCTTATGCCATATCAGACCACCAGACCAATCAATTGGCATATTTCATAGAACTGTCATATCAGACCACCAGACCAATCAATTGGCATAATTCATAGAACTGTCATACACAATATTGGATCAGGTTGACAGGTTGAAACGGTTTACAACATTAGACCATTGAGATGCCATATATATCATATCAGACCAATATAACAAATCAGACCAATGTGCCATATCAGACCACTGAGCTACAATATGACATATCAAAACAGTGTGTCATATCAGACCAAAGATCAATTATATTATATCTCAGATTAGTATGCCATATTAAATTATTCGACCAATCAGACCATTTAACTACCATATGCCATATCAGACCACCAGACCTTTCAAATGACCTATCAGACCATTGACCACCATATGCCATACCAGACCATCAGGCCATTCAATTGGTATATACCATATATGTCCATTAACCTACCATATCAGACCACCAGACCATTCTAGTGACCTATCAGACCACTAAACTGCCATATGCCATATCAGACCACCAGACCATTCTATTAGTATATACCATATATATCCATTTACCTACCATATCAGACAACCAGACAATTCAAGTGACCTTTCAGACCACTGAGCTGCCATATACCATATCAGACCACCAGACTATTGAACTGTATGACCTATCAGACCATTGTACTACCATATGCCATATCAGACCGCCAGACCACTCAAGTGACCTATCAGACCATTGAACCACCAAGCCATTCAATTGGCATATACCATATATGTCCATTATTCTACCATATTAGACCACCAAACCATTCAAGTGACCTATCATACCACGGAACTGCCATATGTCATGTCAGACCACCAGACCATTCAAATAGCTAATCTAATCAATGCAACATATCAAATCAAACACAATAGTACTCTATTAGAATGACATATAAACAAAAGACCAGACTGACACCACAACTCATTACGACTCCTGTAAAAGGGAGTGCTTGTACTTCGCTAACACTATTGCGATACCGGGAGTGCTATTGCACGGGTTATTTTCCAATATAGCCACCCTTTTTCCTCCAGTTTTTATGTATACAACTTTAGTTATTACTTCTATTTAACTTCAGTTTATGAGTTATTTTACCTTTTTAAATTTATTTTACATTTTAGTTGCTTTCATTTTATTTACCTATCCATTTCTTCATTAATCTAAGTGCCGAGATGGTCTTTTTAGTTATGTGTCTCTATCTACTTCAAAATGTTGTAGATTTTTATTTTCCATACTGTTTAGTTTATATAAATACAAAGAGTATTACAAACAAACACACTAACGAATGAGCGAGCGCATGACAAAATATACAATAAGATATGTGCGCCCAACGAAGACTCAGATCAGCCTGCGCATCCGCGCAGTCTGATCAGAGTCTTCGTCTTGCGCTCTAAGGATAACTAAGGGCCCAGTGCTCATCGATGCAGCAAGAGAAGTCTCTGATTAGAACATAAGGATGTGCAGGCTGATCTGAGTCTTTGATGGGCGCACATGTCTTGTTTTAGGTTTTGTCGTGCGCTGACTCACGTTATAGTCAACCTTTATGTCATTTGGCAGTATAAATATATCTTTGTCTGAAGTAGCATTAGTTTTGCACGTTTTTCATATGCAGCCTTTCTATTTACCGCATTAGACACATATTCCACCAGATATTTGAAAATCAATTCCTGATTCAATAAATACATCGCTAATTTTTAACCATAATCAGATAATTTTGTGAATATAAGGTTTTGACATTTTAATAGAAAAGTATTGACTAGCGCTGACTAAAGGTCATAAAACACCAGTTGTATGACTAAAGTCAAGTTTTGTAATCGTCGACAGCCCATAGGAGTGTGACAGTACGTCTTGTGGGTGGTACAGGATATTACAATGGCAGGCTAGAAGTTTACTACCGTGGCCAGTGGGGAACTGTTTGTGATGACAGATTCGACAGCAATGATGCATACGTTGTATGCAAGATGATCGGTTACCCATATAACAGGTTAGAGTATCATTCATAAGGTTATGGGAATTTTATATGGTTGTGAGGGTTGATCAAAATATCCTTCCCGACGGTTACTGTCCGGCATCACGAGGCTTGCCGAGTGATGCCGGACAGTGATCCCGGGGGGATGGATTTTTCTATCCACCCCCCCCAAAAAAAAAAAAAAACCATACAGGATTCCTGTTCTTGCAAACCTTCCATTTCTTAGCGCGGAATTTTAATGCTGCAGTCACTTCAGTTACCGACGTCCGCAATATTGTGATGGCACAACAGGAATGTTTTATGACATCTTGTAACGTGCTGTGACGTCAACGTTAACAACGGCGCATATGAGTTCGTATTCAACCAATGCATTTATGAAACACGCTTGAATATTCGATTTTGGGTAAGAAGACCAGGGTTAGAACAGAATTTCTAATCCAAGCTAAAGCTTTGGATTTCCTTATCTGGTGTGCAAGAATCAACATTTCACATAATGCTCCTATCAAGTATCCGTTTTACATTGCACAATAATGCATGCACGAAGTCATTCTAGCTTAAGGTTATAAACTTCAGTAAGCGTCTATTTTTGCCTGAAATAGCTGCTTATTAATAATCTTTTGGATAAAACGGCTGTGCAATATAAACGATAAATTAGGGTTTAACACTTTGACCCGTAGACATATGCAAACAATCAGCGTGAATTATTCAGAAAAAGAAATGACAGCATTTGTTCTTGCACACTTGCATCATTTCATTATTGAATACTAGTCGGTGGTTACCATTTTTTCTGCACAATGATTACAATACAATTGCAAGTCAATAAGTAATCAGCATATCCCATTTCCAATTAACCGATGCCTTGTTTCAATACATGTTTAAGGCATGAGGGCAAAGTTGGACCCTTTTTGTTCATTAACACATATGATATTGAATACCATACATGGCTAGCGATGAAAAAACAAGATTTTCGTCAAAAGTTGAGTACCGTGCTGAAATTCGGTACTTGTATTTGAAAGAGAAAACAAGCCGAGAAATACATTGTGAGTTGTCCAAAGTTTATGGGTCTTCTGCACCATCGTATGCACAAGTTAAATACTAGGTTGGGGGATTCAAATGCGGTAGAATAGCTTTTCAATTCCCGCTTATTTTAAAAATATAGAAACTCCCATATTTTGCTATAAATACAATAAACCTGTAAGATCTATCATTTTTAATTTCAATAAACTTATTTCTGATCTTGATATTGACACTAACACTACTGATACCTGTGATTGTGATAATTCTATGTATTGCTATTCTGCTGCTGGTCATATTATTATTGGCAATTTAAAATTATTCCTGATTATAGGATAAGAAATATAATTTTTAAAGGACCGACATAACGATTTCCTTCTAAAACTGATTTCAATAAGTGTAGAGATGAAATCGCTGCTGCCTTGAACGAATTTGGTAATCGATGGTGTAAACGAGAGTATGTTGAGCATTAAGCTCTCAAAGAAGTGAAACTAAGAATTCTGAAACTAGTGAACAGGCGCATTTCTTTCTACTCTCAAAATACGAACTTATTACTTCCTAAACCTGAGACATATTTACGTCTCCTTAAACTAGGTATTCAAGAATTTGACAAGAAGTTTGTTTGGGCTCCAGTAGATAACGTCGCTTACAATGTGGTCATTGTTTGACAGTTAAGCTATGTTAACACTCTTCAGCAAGAACTTAGTGGTACTAAGGCCTATCAACAGCAGCCTTTGGCTGTAGAGAGGGCCTTGGTTGATGACCACATTTGTCATTCAACCACAAAGTTTGCTGTATGTGTTTCAGAATGCCCAGACAAACTGCCTACGCTATATAGGTTACCTAATCTAAAACAAACCATACAAAGCAAGGCTTATTGCAAATTCAAGCTCTTGTTCCACCACTGAACTCACCAAATTATTAACTTCATATATTACTGCCAACAAAAATATCTGATTAAATTTTGCGACAAAGTCTTTGACTGATCAGGGAGAAATCTGTTTTGGTCTATAAAACTTCTAATGAAGTTTTAAAGAAATTGAAATCCAGACGTTTTCGTGCTTCAAGTCGGCTTTCTTATGATTTTTTCGGCCTTTACACTACACTTCCTCATAATCTTAATGAGAAATTTAATGATTTAACCCATTCCCAATCAGATACGTATTTTTACGTGTATGACCCCGCCCCCCCCCCCCCGTTTTCGAGCCCCAGAACCACATAAAATCTGCACTCCCCACCCATGGACAGCTATGTTTACCTTAGGATTAGTTGTCCTTAAGCGGGTCTGTTTTTTTTTCGCGCGGCTCCAGCCAGCCGCTGAAAGAAAATCTGAGGGTGTCTGGGGTCAAAAATGCCTCAAAACTGACGCTGGCAAAACATGCTTTCGACAGTGAAAATGGCCAGTGCCAGACTCCTTATTTGTTGCATTGACACTAGTGTGAAGATTAAGATTCGGTCAAAATACATGTGAAATCACACTTTTTGACAACTTTGAGATCCCCCCTCGTTACCATGGCAACAATGATTAGCCTAAAAAGGTTCCATTTGAAAGGCGACTCCCCAGTGCACAATCCTGCTGAGTTTGATGTTAAACAGACCATGCATTATGAAATAATGGTTATATGAATTTGCTGTCGAGGCAACACTGTGAAAATCAGCAAGATTCACAAAGTCCCCAAGTGGGAATGGATTAGTGAATAAATTCGAAGCTGATCAACATCATGTTTTTTCATCATTTGATTGTAAAATATGATATTTTATACGCAATTAATGCATTTTAGAGTCAAATTAATTTTTTTCTAGATTGCAGTTAACCGTTTCCCACTCAGATACATGTACGTCTTTTTACGTGTCTGATCCCCACCCCCACTTTTTGAGCCCCAGAACCAACTAAACTCTGCACTCCCCACACATGGACAGCTATGTTTGCCTTAGGCTTAGTTGTCCTAAAAAGGGCCTGTTTTTTATCGCGCGGCTCCCCACAAAAAATATACCTGACGCTGGCAAAACATGCTGCAGACAGTGAAAATGGCCAGTGCCAAACCCCTTATTTGTTGCATTGACAGTAGTGTGAAGATTAAGATTCGGTCAAGAATACATGTGAAATCAAACTTTTTGACAAATTTGAGATGCCCCCTCGTTACCATGGTAACAATAATTTAGCCTAAAAAGGTTCCATTTAAACGGCTACTGCCCAGTGAACAAACCTACCATTGGTTATGAAATAATGGTTATATGAAATTGCTGTCCTAGACAACACTGCGAAAATCAGCAAAATTCACAAAGTCCCCAAGTAGGAATGGGCTTATTGAATAGAAATTACCTTGGGAAGCTCCCCCCCTCTATCTTGCATGCTATGTAAAACATGCTTTTGTCACTTCTGTAGAGCATAAAAAAATATACTTTATTGTCATGTCAGAAAGTGTGTGAAGAGAGATTGTAAATATTTTGTATTCAAGAGCTGGAGATAGTCTGTATAATAAGATCATTGGTAAATTAAAGGCAGAAGGTAAATTCAGAAGTAAGTTACTAAGCTTTGACGAACTTCCAAGATTAGTTTGAATGCTAAACAAAGAAGTTGATGTGAAAACATCTGCTATTGTGACAGGTCTTTGAACAGTTTGTCAATACCAGTTTACCTACTCTTCACCAAGCATTGTACACTGCTCTGCAAAATTCTTCAAGTGTTTTATTAGTGATGGGTTCAAATTGTTCTTCTGTGTTCAAGAGAGATTGTAAATATTTTATATTTGATTAACAGTCACATGGTTTAAATGGATTATCCGTTCTACTTTGACATTATATACCTAAGATTTGGTCAGCGTCAGTTTGTAGGCATTTGTTATTAAGACAAGTTGTGGGTATCCCGATGGGTATAAATTGCGCATCCCTCGCTGATCTGTTCTTGTTTTAGTATAAGAGAGACTTCATGATGTTCCTTTCCGTTGAAAACAAATCTGAAATCATTTGAAGCGACTTCTAGATATTTGGATGATTTATTAAATATTGACAAAACCTATTATAATGGTTTGATCAGTTAAATTTACCCTCCCCCCAACCACACACACACAGAACTTCAGTTAAATAAAGCAAATTCTTCCGATACAGACGCTCCGTTTTTGGATTCGCATCTATCTATTGTAGGTGGGTTTGTTTCTTGCAAAATTTATAATAAACGCGATGATTTTGATTTTGAGATTGTAAATTGTCCTTTCTTGGATGGTGATATTCCTCGGGCGGCATCCTATGGCGTTTATATTTCGTAATTATTTCGATTTGCCAGAGTGTCTAGTCATGTAACTAACTTCAACGCTCGTAATAAATTGTAAACGGCTAAACTTCTTAATCAGGTTTAACGGTATTGCAAACTCCGCAAAGCCTTTTTAAAATTTTTGGACGACATTTCGATTTAATTTAAAAATTCAATGTTGGACTTAAGTCTCTCCTGCAACAAGGTCTATCGGAACCCGAATTTCATGGTGACTTAGTAAAAAAGTATCAGTTTTATCCAAATTCGTTTCTGATGTTACAATGATGTGATGATTAAGATACTTTTGTACATGTATGTTTTGGCTAGTAGTGAAGCCCCAGGCCAGACAGAGCAGAACGCGGCATTTGATCAGGGCTTTCACTGTTCGCCAAAAGTGTTGACACAATAAAGCTGAAAAGAACTCCAATATAAAACCATAGACGCGACGAGAAAAAATCACCTCAAAATATTGTCTATTCATCACGTGAACAAGTCCGTGAAATGAACACCCCACTAAACCCATTTTATATATAGAAAACTTGGGTGTAAGGGGGTAAACATTATTTTTCTTATTTCTGCTCCAAGTCATAGTTTGTGGGTACTCGTTAGAACTGCCTCAAGGAGGAAGTTCTAACGAGCACCCGCAACCTATTTTGGCATAAAATAAGAAAAATATCACATATTTCCATCAGAAAAGTAGCCATTTTGGAGATGTGAAAAAAAAAATTATGTCGCACAAGTGTGTTATAATAATGTAAGGCCGTCTGATTAATCTTTTTTATCAAATATAATATATATACCTGTATATATTTGCATATAAACAGGCCCAGATCGTCTTACATATTACGAAAACACGCCTATTCCAAATAATATTTTAAATTTTACTATCAAGAAGTGTTTTTTTGTTGTTTTTTTTTTTGGTGTATTTGTTGTATATGTTTTGTTTTGTTTTTCGGAAAAAAAAAATGCTAATTTTTATAAAATCTACCCAAAAGATACATGTCGAATGTAGGAACACGTTTGAACCGCCTCGATGTTTTAAAGCAAAATAAAAAAAAAAACAACATAATGTTTGCCCCCGTAAACCCCAGGTTTGCTTAACAAAATCGGGGTTTAATGGAGTGAAAATAATATAGGTGTTTTCGTAATGCGAAGCAGTCTAATCGGGGTCCACACTGTTTGCAACAATGACTTTTAAGGTAACAAGTAGACGACAAAGCTCGGTCCCGCCCATCGGGGATTAATGAAATAGATTAGGCTGCATGATGCTTCAGCGCAGAGCTAAGACCGACCCAGTCAACACTATTTTAGGTTATTTTTGAGCCGGACAATCTACCTATCCACACTTTTCCTGGGCAGGCTTATACGTAAGCGGTTAACCAGTAACGTGCACATTCCTTTCCCTAGAAACTGACAACTGCCCTTCTTGAATCAGCGGAAGGGAGAGAATGACCGTAGAAAAGATTTTATGATCAATCTCCACTATAGGTAGAAGAACGGTGTTGTTTTCTTCTTTGCATGTTTACTGTTTATATCATTTTAATACGAAATATTTTCAGTACACATCCTGATAACATACCCATATGCAATCATTCATACCTAAAACGGTCATTTCCTGATGAAAATATGTGATAATTTTCTTTTTTAATCCTTAAGTAACTTGCGGGTTCTCATTAGAATCGTCTCACTTAGGTGGTTGGTAACGAGTACCCACATCCTGCATTGGACGTCTAGGAACAGATTAAGGAAAAATGTATACTTTGTAAACTCAAGTTCTCTCTATATGTGTGCATGTAAAATGGGAAATAGTGGGTCGTTCATTGCCTGGACTTTATTAACAGGTTGATGCACCCCCTATTTGCTCCAACTGGGAGTATTTATTAGTTAGGGGTGGGTGTGGGGTCGGGGAAGGAGATTTGGTAACGCAAATAATGCGTGTTAATCCAAAGTAGCATGTCCTTTTCCACGCGCCTGCATAAAGCATGGCGCGATAAAGGTGTCTGGTTTTTCATTTGTTCGTCCGCGACATAGACCTAGCCTGCGGTGGAATTCATGTGTTCCTCGTTAACTTGTCGCTTTGCATTCAAAGCACCGCTTGCTGTACCAATTTGACAATTTGTAAGCATGAATAATTGAGGCGAATCTGAGCTTTTGGTTTTGTTTGTTTGATTTGAGGTTTTATATCCCCGTCAACACCGTAAAGGCCATTTTGGAGACGTCGCTTCCAGTTTTGTGGGACTTTTACCCGACTTTGAGATGAAATAACATCTCAAGCCCTGCCACCCAATGAAACCAACAGGGTTTATAAGCATTGGCGGTCCGACTCGCACCACTTTGCCTGGGCAGGCTTAGATCCTGTAAGCGATTTACCAGTACTCGCATGCGGGCCGGTTTCAGCTCTGCGTGGAAGCATTATGCAACCCATCTATTTCATCAAGCTGAGCGTTTGGTAACTGTCACACATCATTATGGTGTTAATAACCTACGTGTACGACTCATTATGAAAACTCGCTTATTCAAATATATTAAAAATAAGGACAAGTTCAGAGTGATACAATTTATAAAGTGTTTCCGAGGTTTATGACACCTATAGCCCTGTTTAAGAAGCTGAGCAGTAATACGCTTATTTCGATTATTAAAACCGTGAACATTAAATGAAAATCTAGCAAAACGAACTAGTTGAGAAATATAAACCCCATATAAATGAGAGCAGGGACATCTCGTCTAAAAACGGGGCATTTACAATGTATAAATCAAAATCACCCCGATTTCCGTGTATTTTTGATGATATTTTTTCCATTAGAGACCGAAAGATCCAAATCTAATCAAAGAACTGAGAGTGCTGATGGGGCGATAGCTTGTGATCAATGATAGAGTTACGCAAATTTAGCGCCTGGTTGGTATTTAAAATCATGCCCATAAATTATACATTTTTGAATAAAATCAAATGAACATAGCTGTTTTTTAAAGCAAAATAACCCATGTTGAAATTCTGTTTGAATATGAGTTTTGATCTTTGGATATAATGGACCTTGCTTTGTTTACGTTACACCTTAGAGCTATTTAACTTTGTAACACTAAACGCAGCACTTGTAAGTATTGCAGAACAAATGTTATCCTTTTAACAAAGTTTTGAACTAGCCACCATGCCCTTATTGTTTAACGGTCGTTTCTGATGAGGTGATATGGACTTGTGGGTGCGTTTTCGTCATATTTTGTCGTAGGAAATGCAAGAAAGACAATTATATATGGTTAGTTTATTGCGATAACATTTGTCTGGTCCCTCGAAGATATTAAGACAGCTTCTTCGGAATCCTGCAAATGTTATTCATGAAAAACTACGGATGATCTCTTTAATTGTTCAAATGGGCAATCGGAGTCTATCTGTTGGTTTTCTTTTGCTCCAGCATTTCAGTGGTTTCTTGCTGTCGAGTCCTCACCGTTGTCTCACCTCTGTGGTTCTTTGATTTTTTTGTGTTTACGGAGATGTTGCACTGATGAGTTAGGAGGCCTTCATGCGGACTGAACAAATTATTTGTCTAAATCGCGACGGAAGTAAGGGCGAGGATTGTGGCCACGTAAAATGGATTTAAGCCCCCCCCCCCCCAGTGGAAATCTTTCCACTGACCGTTCCAAGGCGGTTCTTCTGTGGCGGTTTATTTATGGTTTTGTTTGTTACTTACTTTGTGTATCACCTATGTCTTTTTATTTTGGATCGCAATATGGCCATTTTGTGGGAAAGTACCTGTCCTTATGGCCTTCCTTTGTTTAGGTTTCCATTATGGTCTGGTCGCTTAATGTTTGTGTTTCTTTCCCTTTGGTGTCTTTGATGGGTGGAGTAAGTTAATTGTATCGATTCCTGATCTTTGTTTTACTTCTACTTAATATGTAGTCTAGGTCGTAGTACCAAGGCGTTAATCCAAAATCATTAGTCCATCGACAAAATGGCAAATATCAATGTTCAGATCAACAGACATGGACTCCAGAAGAGTGTAATCAGGCGTCCGCGGATAGTAAGCATTACTTGGTAAGCCAGCTTCGCCCACCATGCCTATTGACACGAACGAAGAAAATGTGTAAATACCGAGAAGGGTATGTCGGAGATTTTGGAAGTATTCCTAAGGCTTTCCATTGCAAACATTTCAGAAATAATTCTGGAAATGGCCACATTGTACGGATCAAGATCATGGTGTCTCCCACAGAACTTATTTAGTGTTGATACCAGTTTGGTTTTTTGATACCCCTGGTATAACAACCTGGTAGTGAGCACCTTCCCACGTTCCATAAAGTCCTGATACTTGGAACAGGCTCTAGCATAACGGATTAACTGTGAAACGTAAACTCCATATGCTGGTGCAGACGGGATATTACTGCTCAGGAAGGGAAAATTAACAATTGGAAAATCGAAGTCATCTCGCTTATCGTACAACCTAGTAGTAAGCTTCCCGTTGTCAATATAGAGGTAACAATCCAAGTATGAGGAGGAGGTTGCAGTCTCTGTTGTTTCCTTAATTTCCAGTTCACGTGGATAGATAAATTCCAAGTACTCTGCGAATTTAGCATATTTCAGAGACAATAAATCATCTATATAGCTGTAGGTGAAATTCAATTGTTGTGCAAGGCGTTTCTTGTCTGTTTTGAGGAGACCTTGTACAAACTCCGCCTCATACGAGTACAAGAACAAGTCGGCAAGCAACGGTGCACAATTAGTACCCATTGGTATGCCAATTGTTTTCTGCAATAATAGGTCACTGAACTCCACGAAAATATTGTCATTTAGATATTCCAGCATCCTAAGGACATCTGCATCAGTGTACTTTTGAGGTGCATCAGATTGATCTCGAACGCAGTATGTGTCTTTGTAGCCAAGGACAACATACTGGTAGCGACGGTTACCATTCTTGTGGAAAAGGCATTGATTTATGATTTCCTTGAGTTTAGATTTCAATTTATTATGAGGAATAGTTTTGAAGAGTGTTGAGAAATCGAAAGATTTTATGCTGTTTACTGAGAGAAAAGACTGTGACTGAAGATGTTCTAGAAGCTCTTTGGAGTTTTTCAAGATCCACATCTGATTCACACCACTCCTGGCATATGCAGTGTCACAATATTTCTGAAGGCCATCTTTAACTGCAGTAAGGATTCGTGTTAGGATCTGTGAAAGAGGCTTGGTTGAGCACTTAGCTGAACCCGCGATATATCTCTGCTTGTACGGACTCTTGTGAAGCTTAGAAATCCAGTACAACTTTGGAAGTTCCATATCTTCCTCTGGGAGGGAAATTCCAAACGAAAGCATCACCGATTGGTGGTTTTGCAGAATTTATAATGGATTTAAGCTAACTCAGCAGCCACATCTGGATTATCAAACACCGAATAATGTCGGCGAGACATGGTTCTGCTGAGTACTGTTATACGTCTGTTTACCAAGGCCATAACTGATTTTACCCATTCGGAGAGGGTGTCAACATCCGCATCCTCTTTCCTAGCCAAGCGCTGTGCATACTCCTCAACAGAATCCAAAATTAATTTGGAATTCTGTTTCCAAGTAAACGACTTTGGATGGTAACTTTAGAGGCCTACTTTGTCGTAACTAGCTAGTCTGGTTTGAATATTTGAACACTCGATGTTTGAATTCCTATGGCGAATTTCATTTCTCCAGCGCATATACCTTTACACAAGGCATTTATTACATCTGGTATAAAGGGAATGTTCGTTCACCGATTTTTTTCACTGTTGTCTTTGTTTGTTTTAATTATTTTCAATTTTCGGGAAACAGTTTATATTTCTTTATCACTACTAGCAATTATTCAAGCTGAATACATTTATACTGGAGTTTAACGACCGAGTCAACACTTGTATTTGAGCTGATCAGTTTACCTAGCCACACTTTTCCTGGACAGGCTTATACGTATGCGGTTAACCAGTACAATGCACACTCTTTCACCAGAAATTGCCAGCTGCCCTTCCTGAATCAGCAAAAGGAAGATAATCACCTTGGAAAAAATTCATGATCAATCTTCAGGAAAGAATGTTGCTGATCAAGGCAGGTGTCGAAGTCGCGTCCTCTGTTTGCATTGGAGTTTAAAGGCACAGTCAACACTATTTTAGGTCATTTTGAGCCGGTCAATATACCTATTCACACTTTCCTGGGTCGGCTTATACGTAAGGGATTAACCAGTACAGAGCACATTCGTTCGCCAGAAACTGACAGCTGTCCTTCTTGAAAAACTCTCGCCTACCTGATCATTAGTCAGTCGGGCATTTGACTGAGCTACCGAGGCCGTTCACATGCATTTAACCATTATGTATCTGAAAACAAAAGACTTTTTTCCGCGTTATAGATATAAACACCCCATTAACGAATATATACCTAGCAGCGTTTTTGGGGACATTTGCAAACATGGCAGACCCAGTCCAGACGCCGTCCAGACCCGGCCCCGATAGCTCAATTGGTAGAGTGTCCGCTCCGGGGAACGGGAGGTCTGGGGTTCGATCCCGGGCCGCGACATACCAAAGTCGTTAAAGTGGTACTAGCTGCTCCTCGCTTGGCACTCAGATTTACGGGGAAGAGCTAGGACTGGTCGATCCGGTGTCAGGATAATGTGACTGGGTGTGGTATCATGTAATGTGTCTGGGACATGATACTTCAGTGAGGCAGCACTATAAACGTGAGCATTGAGCTCCCTGTCGCAACCAGACACCGTCGTGATATGACTGAAAAATTGTTGAAAGCGACGTTAAACCCGAATTCACACACACAGACGCCGCAACACGTGGCGTCTCATCTGTGTCTAAACAGTTTGCTGAAAGTACACATATTTTTGCAAAATTTACTGCTAACAGTACTTCCCTACAATTGGACATGGACCACTCCAAACTTATTAACTGTGATATTCCGGTTGTCTTATATTGGTTAATGACACATCGACCCACACTAGGAACTTTTAACCCAGTTTGTACTGAATCGAATCATCAACTTTATATTTCAGTATGGGACGAGTCCATTTCGGAATTAAGGGATGTCTGTGGCTTCTTCAAAATTTATCTGCAAAAATGGCTGAACCTTTAGCAAGGATGCAGTAAATGCCCTATATAGACGCAGCGTTCTGTGGTATCTTATCTGGGCCTACACTGTTTGCCAGTTGCCAGTTTTGGGATTTCCTGCACAAAATGAGCTGTAAAATCGGCTAATTGTACTGATCTAAAAAAGGACGCAAAATGGCGTATTAGTCTACATTTTCATTCACGTGGTATACACAGAGAATCCCACAGAGAATCCCTGTCACGGTAAACCTATTGGATGAATTAATAAAACATTCAAGCTACAATATTTATTTATTTCACTACAATATTTATTTCCTTCGGCTGTTTCATTTTATGAGGAACTTTTGTATGGGCTATATTTTTCCACTGTGTCTCTTCGCGGTGATTAGGTCGTATGCAGTAATTCCAAAAGTAGTTCCAAATCACTCTTTTGAATACTGTCGGGCTATCGCCCCCAAAAAGGAATTAGCCGTATTCAGTTTAATTTCAAAGGGATAAATCGTATCAAGCATTCGCAAAAAATAATGATTGTCAATATTAAGTAAATCATTCAGATACCTAGACGTTGAGTTAAATGCATCAACTACACCAGCCTGAGTTTCATTAGAGAAAGAAAGACAGCATGAAATATTTCTCGTAACAAAATAAGAACAGGTCTGCAACAAGAGTCGCACAGTAGGTCCCATCGGAATACCCACATATTGTCGATAGATTTTATTTGCAAATCTAATAAAACTATGATCCAAAAGGTATTTAAGGCCTCCACAAACTAGGATACGAAATATAATTTTCTAATGGGCTGAAATACCGATTTCCTTCTAAAATTGATTTCAATAAATGTAGAGAAGTAATAGCTGCTGCCTTCAAGGACTTTGGTAATCGATGGTGTAAACGAGAGTTTGTTGAGCATAAAGCCCTTAACGAATAAATACTTAGCATTCTGAAACTAATGAACAAACGCATTTTTTTTTCAGAACTTATCATCTCCAAAACCTCAGACGGCTTTACGTCACCTTAAACTAGGTGTTCAAGAATTTCATAGAAAGTTTGTTTTGGCTCCAGCAGATAAGGATGCTTACAATGTCGTAGTTGTTTGACGGTTCAACTATGTTAACACTCTTTACCAAAGAAACGATACAATTAACCAACACCAGCAGTCAGAGACACCAACACCAGCAGTCAGAGACACCAAAGAGAGAGAAACACAAACATTAAATACCTAGACACTAATGTAAACATCGATAGCGGAAAATTAAAGGGACAGGCACTTTCCTACAAAATGGCAATCAAAAACAAAAAGATATTAGTGATACAGACACTCAAAGATAAACCATAACAAAATTTAACCGCGACAAAAGAACTGCCTTGAAACGGTCAGGGAAAAGAATTTCACTAGGGGTGATGGGAGTGGTGCTTAAATCGATTTAACGCGGCCGCAATCTTTTTCCTTGAATCCGTCGCGATATAGACAAATAATTTGTGAACTATGAACTGCAGGCTTTGGCTGTAGAGAGGGCTGTTGGTGATGCCCAGTTTGTCATTCAGTCACTTAGTATGCTGCTTGTGTTACAGAAGGCCAAGACCAGTTTCCTACGTTATATTGGTTACCTAAACTTCATACAAGACAATACAAAGCACGATTTATTGCTAATTCAAGCACTTGCAACACCATTTATCTTTCTAAATTATAACATGCATATTTAATCCCAAAAAACATGTGATTAAATATTGCGAAAAAGTCGTTGAAAGATCAGGGAGAAATCTGTTTCTACATAATTTTCCATAGGGACATAACATTTAGTGGACCGTAATCTCGAAACATTATGTGCTGCTCCACTTTTAGTCTAACTTTGTATAAGGTTTCAGCTTCATCGATTGCTGATTATAGGAGTTTGCCGGAAACGAACTGTTTACATAAATGAGGTGGGCCTTATATTTGGTAGGTCTTAATCTCGAAAAAAATATGCGCTGCTCCACATCCTGGTATTATAACTCACTGGGAAAGAAGCTGTCCTTTTAGCTTTCCGCTGTTGGTGTTTCCGTTGGGGTCTGTTGCTTCATGTTTGTGTTTCATTCCCTTTGGTGTCTCTGGTGGGGGCTGTGGGTTAATTGTATCGATTCCTGATCATTGCCTCTACTTCAATTTTAGAGAAATAGTAAATGGAGATTAACCCGATTGCAAAGAAAACAATAAAGTTTGGGCGCGCGAAAATAGCGAAAGACCTCAAATTGCGTGGTGAATTAGACTTCAAGACGTGTCATGTACGCATATGTTTTGAAATTGTGGCCCTAGTACAATTTTGTGAGAACAAAAAAAAAAAAAAAAACATTTTTATTTTTATAAAGAACAAAATAATTCTTTCATCTGTGGTGGATCACTATGTTGCAAAGTGCCCACGTGCAGGGCTGCGTGGTCTTCATATTCACACGATAACGTCCCTGTACAGAAGAAAAGCCGATTATTTAGAGGAGTTAAACATTAAACCTTCCTCTATACACTCCAGACCTTTCTCCCTGTGATTTCCGGCTCAGATCATATATTAAATAAAAATCAAAAATGAGTTCCTATAAGAGCAATGAAAACATTCATAAGAAAGAAGATGGGTTATACTACGTAGTTTCGGCTAATAAAGCCTCATCAGTGAAGTAGAAGTAAAACAAAGATCAGGAATTGATACAATTAACTTACTCCATCCATAAAAGACACCAAAGGGAAAGAAATACAAACATCAAGCGACCAGACCACAATGGAAACCTAAACAAAGGAAGGCCATATGGACAGCTACTTTCCCACAAAATGGCCATATGGCCATCCAAAATTAAAAGACACAAGTGATACACACAGTAAGTAACAAACAACAACATAAATAAATCGCCACAGAAGAGCCGCCTTGGAACGGTCAGTGGAAGATTTCCACTGGGGGGCTTAAATCGATTTTACGTGGCCACAATCCTCGCTCTTACTTCCGTCGCGATTTAGACAAATAATTTGTTCAGTCCGCATGAAGGCCTCCTAACTCATCAGTGCAACATCTCCGTGAACACAGAAATCAAAGAACCACAGAGGTGAGACAACGGTGAGGACTCGACAGCAAGAAACCACTGAAATGCTGGAGCAAACGAAAACCAACAGTTAGACTCCGATGAGCCCGACCAGAGACAGAGCATCAGGCACCAACCAACATTATCTCTTTAATTTTCAATAAGCCTTTACGTTGGAGCCGTCATAGAATCTGAGGCCTGACCCACCGGCGTGCAATTAAAGAGGGAAGCAAAGTTGCCAACCGTGATTGGGTTAACTACCATGCATGCAGTCTGTCGTATAATATCCATGTTGTACCCAATCTTTTTATATCGAAGAATGATTTTACGAAATTGGGTGCTGAAGTCATTGCGGTTATATATTTTTCTGAATTTATATACTAAGTCACCATAAAATTCGGGTTCCGATAGACCTTGTTGCAGAAGAGATTTAAGTCCAATATTGAATTTTGAAATTAAATCAGAATGGCGTCTATAAAATTTTGAAAAGGCTTTGCGTAGTTTATGGTACCGATAACCCTGATTAAGGAGTTTAGCCGTTAATAATTTATTACGAGTGTTGAAGTCAGTTACATGACTACACACTCTAGCAAATCGAATTAATTGCGAAATATAAACGCCATAGGATGGCGCACGAGGAACATCACCATCCAAAAAAGGAAAATTTACAATCTCAAAATCAAAGTCATCGCGTTTATCATAAATTTTGCACGAAACAAATCCATCTACAATAGATAGATGTAAATCCAAAAACGGGGCCTCGGTATCAGAAGAATTTGCTTTATTTAACTGAAGTTCTAGGCGGTAAATCTGACTGATCAAACCATCAAAATAGGTATTATCAATATTTAATAAATCATCTAAATATCTAGAAGTAGAGCTAAAAGCTTCAATAATTTCAGATTGGTTATCAATGGAAAGCGACAAAATGAAGTCTCTTTCATAACAATACAAGAACAGATCAGCCACAAGAGGTGCGCAATTAGTACCCATCGGAATACCCACAATTTGTCTAAATAACTTAGTACCGAATCTAATATAAATATTGTCAAGTAGAAAGGTGAGGGCATCGCACACTTTCTGACATGACCAAAGTGTATAATTCTTATGCTCTTTAGAAGTGAAAAATGCATTTCTGACATTACATGCAAGATAGAGAGAATCTTCTCTGTGAAAAGCCCATTCAATTTAATCATACCCTGTTATGATCAGGCAAAGAAAGCCAGAGGAAACATGCTACAATTTTGCGAATTCCGAATAGGCAGTCGATTCAAAGACTGACATAAATCAAAATGGGGTCCAAAGAATTAAAAACCTGTTCAGAATATGAATCTAAACCAATAATTTATTTCTGATTTCTCAGAATATAAACGCTGATCTCAAAGGACCAAAAGTAAAATATAAACTGCACTATGGTTGATGTACGGGGAGACGTTTTACGGCCGCCACACGGCACAACACCAGCTGCAGTGAAGGCAAATAAAAATCAAAAATGAGTTCCTTTAAGAGCAATGAAAACATTCATAAGAAAGAAGATGGGCCATACTACGTAGTTTCGGCTAATAAAGCCTCATCAGTGACCCTGTTATGATCCAGCAAAGAAAGCCAGAGGAAACATGCTACAATTTTGCGAATTCCGAATAGGCATTCGATTCAAAGACTGACATAAATCAAAATGGGGTCCAAAGAATTAAAAACCTGTTCAGAATATGAATCTAAACCAATAATTTATTTCTGATTTCTCAGAATATTAACGCTGATCTCAAAGGACCAAAAGTAAAATATAAACTGCACTATGGTTGATGTACGGGGAGACGTTTTACGGCCGCCACACGGCACAACACCAGCTGCAGTGAAGGCAAATAAAAATCAAAAATGAGTTCCTTTAAGAGCAATGAAAACATTCATAAGAAAGAAGATGGGTCATACTACGTAGTTTCGGCTAATAAAGCCTCATCAGTGACCCTGTTTTCATATATACGAGGGCGTTTGGAAAGTATTTATAGTAGTCGCGGTTTGTTATTATAAGGCCTGTCTTCGAGGACGACGTCGTATTAGAAGCCGTCATGACGTCGGTGGTGTGCGTTGTACAAGTGTTTAAACAGTATACTCCAAAAAGACTAGAAATGGCGTATAAATCAAGGGAGAATGCTTTAAGGAACTCGTTACTTTGTTTCGACCAGGTGATCCTTATAATAACAAACCGCGACTACTATAAATACTTTCCAAACGCCCTCGTATATATGAAGTTTCAGCTTGATGGATGCAAAATGTAGATAGAGTTAGCCGGAAACGAAATGATGAAAAGGATATAACTATTAATATATGGTTGACTATAACCTCGAAACAATTTATGCTGCTCCAGATCATTGTCTACTACATTTTACGTTTCAGGTTGACCGGATGTAAAATGTAGGAGTAGTTAGCCGGAATAAAAAAAACAACATATAATTTCAAGGGGCATAACCATGTTAATATTTAGTGGACCATAACTTCGAAACAATAAGTGCTGCTCCACATCATTGTCTATGTATCAAGTTTCAGTCTGCTCGGATGTGAAATGTTAGAGGAGTTAATATCCGGAAACGAAAATTTTATGGACGGACGGACCCCGTGGGGCATTACATTATACGAGCGTTTTTATAGTGGGCGTATAAAAACTCTTCCGCACCTACACCTTGTTAAAGAAAAACGTATATGAAAATTAAAGCACTTGTGGTTCGATTGTCTCCATGTAGTCTTTAACACATAACAATTTTTATAAAAAAAAAAAAAGAAAAAAAAGAAGAGAAAACTGAATACCCTAATCAGGCGCTGCTTGTTGCGGCTGCTGGTTCTTAAATTCTTCTATTGTTGGCAAACAGTATAGACCCTGTTCAGAGGCCGGGTTCTTTGGTGTCTGGTCTGGGTCTACACTGTTTGCCAAGCCAAACCAACCATTCCAATCCAGATTTTATTGATAACCCTATTATGCAACACGCTAACCTCACTGCGATACAATTCTATAAATAACGTATCTGGATTCCGACAAAGCAATGATATTCACATGGATTCTTATAGTAGTGTTATGGTTTGTCTTTGAGTTTGTGTATCGCTTATATTTTTTGTTTTGGATAGCCGACTGGCAATTTTGTGGGAAAGTAACTGTCCTTTATGCTTTCCGCTATTGATTTTTTCCATATAGGTCTAGTTATCTCATGACTGTGATTTTTTTGCCTCTGGTGTCTCTGATGGGATCTGTGGATTAATTTATCGATTCTTGATCATTTCCGTCAGTTCTAGTTAGCACTGAAGTGTTTCTCTTCTTTAAAACTTTTGGTCTATTAATAGACAAGCGACCAAATCATTGGATCCTGCGTGGTAAAAATATTGTATTGGTGGCTGATTATGTTGTAATTAACCATAATCTCTTTCGGTAAGCCGACGGGAACCACACTATATTACAAACGAGTTTGTATATTCGATGATTTCCATAAGTCCCCCGGTAAGGTCCGTCAACGGGCTTCGCTTTATTTCGTCTGCATCAGGTAAATGATAACGTATTTTTCGAACAAAAAATCAAATCAAATAAAAATAAATAAAAATAATAAAATAAAATAACAACTGAAGACAATGATTCGTCGATAGTCTTGCAATGAGACTTATACCATTAACATTAGAAATTTAGCCAAACGGCACAGACCATGAGCATATGCCGCATCTGCAATGTTTGATCTTGGTTAACATTGTTTGCCAAACCCAACACGTGATTCCAGTCAAGATTCTATGACCTCATATCTTTAATAATATATCGGTTATTTTCTATTAATAACCGTTCTCTGGATTCACCACAGATCAGTGATAGTCACGTGGACTTAAACACTGAAGATATTTTGTCCTTAGTAACTTTGGATCGATTGACAAACAATATAATCGACCCAATAAAAGTGAAGGTAACGATCAGAAATTGATACAATTACTTTAATGTTCTGAAAAAAGGTAATCCTTTGGAAGCAAGGACTTTCCACCCCATACACATAGTAGGCGGAAGGTTTCCTCTCTACGTTTCTTGCTGGCTATGATCTTCAAATGTTCTAAAAAGGGGTAATCCCATGGAAGCAAGGACTACAGTACAGAACAAAAACAATAGAATATACAAGATTTATTCTGGACCAGACTAGCTAGTTTCGGCCAATTAGGCCTCATCAGTCAATTTCAAATATTTTGTTTTAATTTCCGCATTGGAATTAATGATCCCAAAGGACAAGAAAGTAGAACCCACACTATGATGAAGTGCAGGGAGACGTTTGACGGCCGTCACGCATTCCCTTAACACCAGCTGTGGTGAAGCTCAATGTTCTGAAATAAAAAGGTAATCCTTTGGATGCAAGAACTGCAACAGAAAACGGAAAACCATAGAGGGTACACGACCCTCAAATATTTTCTAATTACCGCACTGAAATTAATGATCCAAAAGGTCTTGAAAATATAACCCCCACTTTGAAGAAGTATAATCAAATATAGGAGAAATAAAAATACTTCTTATAGAATTATTCCGTTATTTGAGGCTTCATATATTATCTCTCTAGGTGGCCTTTGGTTCACATTGGAGCCTATTATGGTCTAGGAAGTGGGCGCATCACCATCGACGAGTTACAGTGTAATGGATACGAGAGTTCTATCGAGAACTGTAGATCACAGACCTGGCTTACACACGACTGTTCACACAGTGAGGACGTTGGAATCGATTGCTATAGTATGTACTGGTTCTAACGAATATATATATTTAATGTTAACTAAGAACCCAAATGACATCGCACTGAGCATTATGCACAGTACAAATACGCACGTAGCTTCAGCTATTACATGAATAATCCACAGGGAAAATATGTGCAAAAATCATAATGATTGTAAATGTAACAAATTGGTTTCGATTTCAGCCCCAATACCAACGACGCTAGACCAGTCTATGCAGCTTCTTAGATGTTGAACATTCTAGCGGCCTAACGTTTTGTACCCTCTGCCTTGGGCAGAAATGTCTGCCCTGGGCGAAAGTGACTACAACTTGTACATTATTAAGGATGATTTTGACAATCCATAACTAAGCAAATCTGTATGATGACTATGGATATTTACTGTAACGTCCCTACTTTGTAGAACACCAGGGTGTCGACTGATGCGCAAGTTTGTACCGGACCACCATTCTTTGGTTTCCTACTGTCAAAATAGAAGTGATGCCAAAGTAGCAAAGAAAGCTGCACCTTCCAGAAAAGTGACCACCGGAGCTAAAGATAGAGAACCACAACAATTTGATTTAAATACGAACTTCTTTAAATCCATGAGCCAATTTGATTCGAACATCACATGAATGGTGCCGTCGAGGCTTCCAACCAAAAATGCTAAATCGTTTTGTTTCGCTTGGATGTATAAGATTGCCACCTTAGCTAAAAGAAGAACGCGCATATGACAGCAATATTTAATTAACCATGACATGTGCAGTCATGTGACTTCCGTTTTTCTACAAGTGGGGTAATTTTCAGTATTTGGTGATTTGCCAAAGTAATATGACAGTTTTTAACAATTAACCGCATTAAAGCGTGCTAATCTACATGTCCATATCATAATCTATGTTTCTTGTATCCCGTGACACAATATGATGTACAGTATGTGCATAAGAAATTTATATTGTGTTGAAGTTATATGTATTTAGTATAATATGTTAGAAGTGCTTAATAATACGGAATGTATTTTCGATTCTGAAATATATATTTAAAATGTTGGCAGAAAGACAACAACAGTACAATATATCATTACAACATACAGCAGATTTGATTGGATTTTGGTGACCTTGACCTCATTTTTCAAGGTCACATCAACCTAAAAACAGTCATTTTTAGGCCAAAAATGGCTTGTCTGTATTCTATCTCAATAACGAATTGATTAATTTCAATCAAACTTGAAACAATATATCAATACAACATACCGGATAGTTGATTAGATTTTGGTGACCTTGACATTTTTTCAAGGTCACAACCCCCCAAAAACAGTCAATTTTGGGCCAATAATGGCTTGCCTGCACTCTATCTCATTAAAAAATGACCAATTTTCGTCAAACTTGGTACAATATATCAATTTAACATACCGCAGATCGGGTTAGATTTTGGTGACCTTGACCTTTTTCAAGGTCACAGGCCCTCAAAGACAATCAATTTTGGGCCAAAAATGGCTTGTCTGCACTCTATCTCATCAATCAATTGCTAAATTTTAGTCAAACTTAGTACAATATAACATTACAACATGACGCAGATTTGATTATATTTTGTCGACCTTGATCTTTTTTCAAGGTCACAGGCTCCCAAAAACAGACGATTTGGGGTCAAAAAAGGCTTGACTGCACAATTTCTCATAAACAAATTGATTAATTGCATTCAAACAATATACCATTGCAACATACCGCAGATTTGATTAGATTTTGGTGACCTTGACGTTTTTTCAAGATCACAGCCCCCCCCACCCCCCACCCCCCCCAAAAAAAAACAGTCAATTTTGGGCCAAAAATGGCTAAGGATAACCCTTTCTACAACGTCACTGCAGTTGGTTTCTCGGAATGTGTGGCGGCCGTAAAAAGTCTCCCTGCCCTACATCATAGTGTAGTTTACATTTTCTTGTCCTTTTTGGATCATTGTGATTCCATTGTTGAATTTTGAAATTATTTTAGGGTCACTGATGAAGCCCAATTGGCCAAAACTAGCTAGTGTGACCCAGAAAACATGTACACTCCATATTTTCCAGTTCTGTTGTGTATTCCTTGCTTCCAAAGGATAACCCTTTCTGCAACTTATTGTCTGCACTCTAAGGCCAAGGTCTCCCGAAACTTCTTTTAGGGCCAATAACGGCTTATCTGTAACCTATATCATTTAAGAATTTATGAATGTTTGTCAAAATCGGTACAATATTTAACTGCAGTATACCAAATTTGTCTGGTTATCTGAGCTTTTTAATGACTGTTTGTTTATTAAGAGCATAGGCTCCCACAAAAACTGTCAGCTTTTGACCAAAAATGGCTGGTTTGCAGCTTACATTTTGTTGACGTTAATCTTGTTATTAAAGTCAATGGGTGTTTAAGATACATTTATGGTGAGGGGACATTGTTTTCCTCTGAAAACATTTTTATTTATCCAGCACACAGGGTACGTCTGCAGAAAATATGAAATGTTAATACCCTGTACACAATATAAGACAGAAACTGGTAATGGAAAGTAAACATGAATGTATGTCATACAAGTAACATGCACAGCATGTGACAGCAGTTACATGATAGTCCTTTAATTCATGAATGAAAAGCATTCCCGTTTGCCCAGTAAGGAATGATGGTCGTGCTCATACAGATGGCCAGCCGCTGTCCTTCTGTATATGTAGACTGTATTTACTTTTTCCTGTGCGAGTATGCACAGTACTTTGATCACATTGATTTTCTCACCTTATTTTATCGATAAAAGTTTATTTTTCAACATCCTCGACATCGTTAACCGGCAAAACATCAGCATTTTTGAAAGCATTATTGTTTCTGAAATAAAGTGGTGTGTTGTTTTCTCTGGTTAACAATGTGGATGACCATGCAATTTTCCTTTGAACACCACAGGGGTCTTCACTTTTTCCATAGGCGCCATGTTACACATGACCAGTAGTGCATGTATTCAACCGGAAATTTTGTTACAAAAACGCATGCGGATGAAAAAGTAAATATTTGTTCAACAAACCAGAGATATTTGGTCACCTTATGAATGTATTTTGATCAGTTTTTGTTGACTTCAAAAATTAGCTCTTTCAGTAGGCACTTTGCAATAGAAAACTGTAACCCGTCCTTTCTCAGAACTGTTGCATAGGGGACCCTCTGCCAAATAGCTAAAACGGTTCCGCTTCGATAAACAAAATAGCCGCCAGGGCTAAAAATGAAAGAGAGAACCAAAGTATTTTGATAAGCTACCATGCATGTAGTCTGTCGTATAACATATATGTTGTACCAAATCTTATTTCATATCGAAGAATGATTTTACGAAATTCGTACTGAAATCATGGTAAGCATATATTTTTCTATGTTTATATAACAAGAAGTTTGGATTCCGATATGCCTTGTTGCAGAAGACATTAAACTTTGAAACTAAATCGGAATGACGTCTATAAAACTTAGAAACGGCTTTGGGAGGTTATAATACCGATAACCCTGATTAAGAAATTTAGCAGGTAATAATATATTACGAGTGTGTACGAGTGATATTACTTGACACTCTAGCAAACCGAATTAATTACGAAATATTAACACCATAAGATACCGTATGAGGACCATCGCCAGCCAAGAAAGGGCAAATGACAATCTCAAAATAAAAACTATCGCGTTTTTTATACATATTGCATGAAAGAAACCTATCTAAAATAGATAAACGTAATTCTAACACAGCGCGCCTATATTAGCAATGGGAAATAACTTTGTTTTATTCTACAAGAAATCACGACAAAGAAGAGCGTGACGAGTGACGTCATTAAAAATGCCAGTTTATGACGTCACTAGTCGATTTCCTTGACGTTAGACGGTGTAACGTTATTTTCTCGCATCGAAATCGTTAGAAAAGGATATAAATGCATGTGTTTCTGTCGATAATTTTGGCGGGGTTTCTCCTCACAATGGCGAAAAGTTGTGATATTTTGAAGGAAACAACAGCATTATTGGCGATTTTCAGCCTGTGAGAATCGAAATAGTTCAGTTCTAGTTTGTGATTTGTTGAGTAATAAATCCCAGTTTGTCGGTCGGTTGTAAGTAGCAAAATCACGCGCGCAACGCGCTCGTGATCTGATCTACTTTACAACTGACCTCCAATCTGTGATTTATTACTCAACAAATCACAGCTAGAGCTGATCTATTTCTGAAATAAAATATGGAGCTTCGGTATCAGAAGAATTTGCTTTATTTAACTGAAGTCCTAACTGGGTGGGGGGGGGGGTTGTAAAGGAGCAGTCGCTATAAGGCTGTTTTCATGGCCACAACCGATTTCCTTTAAACTTTGTAGCTTCAAATTGGTACCTATTGGCTGTCTAATGGTGTGTGTGGTTTGATCAGTCAAATTTCAAAGGAGCAGTCTCTATAAGGCTGTTTTCATGGCCACAACCGATTTCCTTTAAACTTTGTAGCTTCAAATTGGTACATATTGACTGTCTAATGGTGAATTTTTAGACTCTTTAGTCCACTGGTTTTTGCTGTATACACTATTAAAGTGGGTGGGGTAATGTCACCCCATCAAGGGTATACCAACAAAAATGCTATTATTTTTGTTCAAAGTGCATGACTGGAGGCGATGTTTGCCGAATGCTTACTACCCTTTTAGGCATAACAGCCGGTGATAACAGTCTTATAAATATCAAACAAGAGAAGAGTTTATACGCGCTTGTAAGTTGTACCCAAATATTAGTAATTTTTATTCCCCAACTTTACGAAAAACCACAACACCTTTACAGTTTTCAACTTATTTCAAAGATCTTTCATAAATATAATGTTGATGTAATAGTCATTCTAGGTATATGTCAGAATTATTGTTAGTTCATAAAACTTAAAGAGTTACCTGCCCCTGAAATTGGATTTTACCATTTTTAAATCAGAGTGCATTTATCCGTTTGTAGTACTCACAACTTCATTTGGAAGTGAATAAACCGATTCCATGTAAATATAATTAAATAGATGTGGACAAAGAAGTCATTTGATTTTATAGTGCATGCTAGCAAGCACATGAGCACAACATCCCACTGTACGAGCACCACTTCTTCACCAGCAGTACCATCCAGTGATTGGGTTCAGTCCTTGCTGTCTAAACACATTGCAAAACGAGCAAACAATTCTTACATAGCCGCCAACATATGGTATTTTACTATTGGATATTTTGTTGCTGGGCCTTCTGCTTTGTAATTCTCCCATTAGCTAATTCGACAACCTATCTCATTTTGTACCTAGCCTTGAATCATTGGCCTCTTCAGTCGCATATTGCTTCTGAGATTTGGTTAGGAAGTGAAGCATATGAGAATTGATTTCATAACCCATTAGTATTTCTCTAACATCCCTGAATCATACATCAACTTATGCAAATGGCCTATTTGGGGATTCAAATTCTGATGTTGCAATCGCAGTGGCTGATGGAACATACATATATATTGAGAAGATTGAAAACTACACATTTCAGTGAAGATCTTATTCCGTACATAAAGGACAGCCTTTGCTGAAACCTATGATGCTTGTGGCCACTGATGGTTACATTTTGACTGTGATGGGACCATATCTTGCAGATGGGAAAAACATAGATGCTAAGATTACCGAACACATGTTAAAGACTAATGCAGGAAATATTACTGACTGGTTTGAAGAAGATGATGTTCTCTTTGTAGACCGCGGCTTCAGGGATGCTATAGATATACTAAAGGATTTTGGAATCAATTCTCATATGCCTCACTTCCTAAAAAATCTCAGAAGCAACATACGACTGAAGAGGCGAATGAGTCAAGGCTAGTTACAAAAGTGAGATGGGTTGTCGAATCAGCTAATGGGAGAATTAAAAAGTGGAAAGCCCTTAGCAACACAATGCCCAATAGTCAAATACCATATGTTGGGGACTATGTAAGGATTGTTTGCTCATTGTGCAATGCATTTTGACCACCTTTGGTAACAAGCAAAGATTCAGGCAAAGCAAAGAAGAATGATGGCCCTAGCAAAAACTCCAATAAGCTGCAGGATAAGGTTGTAACAAGAATTCCGCCGAAGGCTATGTTGCGCCTGTGGGGGCGCAAAGTCATCGAACCATGATATGTAGGTCAAGGTCAAACATAGATTCTTGCACAAAAGATCCCATTCTCAAATGCAAGCTTGTACTAAGTATCATTAATGAAGCTCTAATAATTCTTGAGAAATGAACTTAACCATTAGGGTGAACGCTAGGGTGGTCGCAATATTTTACAAAGCCAGTGAACCATGAAATATAGGTCAAGGTTAAATACGGATGCTTGCATTTAAGTTACCATCCCCAGATACAAGTTTGTACAAAGTATCATTAATAAAGCTCTTATAGTACTTGAGAAATAAACTTGACCATTAGGGTGAACGCTAGGGTGGTCGCAATATTTTACAAAGTCAGTGAACCATGAAATGTAGGTCAAGGTCAAATATGGATGCTTGCATTCAAGTTGCCATCCACAGATACAAGTTGGTACCACATATCATTAATGAAGTTCTTATAGTTCTTGAGAAATAAACTTGACCATTAGGGTGAACGCTAGGGTGGTCGCAATATTTTACAAAGTCAGTGAACCATGAAATGTAGGTCAAGGTCAAATATGGATGCTTGCATGTAAGTTGTCATCCCCAGATACAAGTTTGTACCAAGTATCATTAATGAAGCTCTTATAGTTCTTGAGAAATAAACTTGACCATTAGGGTGAACGCTAGGGTGGTCGCAAATGTTGACGCCTTGACGAACGGACGAACGAACGAACGGAAAACCGGGCGCCTATATCGCGCCATGCAGGCGTGACAAAAAATGGCTGGGATAAAAAACAGGTTATTTGGAAAAAGATCGATGATGAGAAACTTGAGAATTTCCCAGAGATGACTGAGGATGAACTCAGGTATTTGAAACTGGGTATTTTCCAGCTGAAACAAGCCAAATCCTACACAGATTAACATTTTGATGACAATGGATCATATGAGATAATGGCACACAAAGAAGAAGATGGTGTTCTCAAAGCACAGATACGTTCTCGCCTCACGTCTAATAAAACATATAACATGTAGGTTGAATATACACAAGGACTGAACCCAATCACTGGATGGTATTGCGGGTGCAGAAGTGGAGCTTGTACGGTGGGATGTTGCGCACATGTGGCTTCTGTTCTCTGGTATTTGGGATATTACCGGAACAAAACAGAAAATAGTAAAGCAAAACCAAGCCGGGAACATATCGATTTTGTTTATGATGCTGCTGTTGACACATGGAGTACATCTAGCGATTCAGACGAAGATCAGTAAATTAGCAAATTCTTAAACATGTCGTGAGACCATACAGGCTTATATTTAGGCACAGTATCAGTCTAAAATGAGGTTACACAACATAAGCAAAGCCTGCTTTGGTGGTCAAAAATGTTTGACAGTTGACAAATGTTCCATTTGCACCTGAAAATTAAGAGTTCATAAATAACCAAAAAAAAAAAAAAAAAAAAAAAAGGAAATACTAGCATGCACTATTAAATCAAATGACTTCCTTGTCCACATCTATTTAATACTATTTGCAAGGAATCGGTTTATTCACTTTGAAATGAAGTTGTGAGTACTACAAACGGATAAATGCACTCCGATTAAAAAAATGGGTAAAATCCAATTTCAGGGGCAGGTAACTCTTTAAGTTTTACGAACTAACAATAATTCTGACATATACCTAGAATGACAATAAATCAACATTATATTATTGAAAGATCTTTGAAATAAGTTGAAAACTGTAAAGGTGTTGTGGTTTTTCGTAAAGTTGGAGAATAAAAATTACTGATATTTGGGTACAACTTACAAGCGCGTATAAACTCTTCTCTTGTTTGATATTTATAAGACTGTTATCACCGGCTGTTATGCCTAAAAGGGTAGAAAGCATACGGCAAACATCGCCTCCAGTCATGCACTTTGAACAAAAATAATAGCATTTTTGTTGGTATACCCTTGATGGGGTGACATTACCCCACCCACTTTAATAGTGTATACAGCAAAAACCAGTGGACTAAAGAGTCTAAAAATTCACCATTAGACAGTCAATATATACCAATTTGAAGCTACAAAGTTTAAAGGAAATCGGTTGTGGCCATGAAAACAGCCTTATAGAGACTGCTCCTTTGAAATTTGACTGATCAAACCATTGCAGTAGGTAGCAATTATCAGGAATCGATACAATTTACCCACAACTCCCATCAGAGACACCAAAGGGAAACAAACACAAACATGAAACAACCAGTCCCTTATGGAAATATCAATAGTGGAAAGCCACTAGAGTTGCTTTCAAACAAAAAGACCAACTGCCAATCAAAAACAAAATAATATAAGCGATACAAACACTCAAAGACAAACCATAACAAAATAAACCGCGACAGAGAATCGCCTTGGAACGATCAGTGAACAAATCAAGCAACCACAGAGATGAAACCACCACTATAAGGCTGGAGCAAAAGACGCCAACAGTTAGAATCCGATGGGCCCGACCATGGATCAGGTGAATTTCATAAAAAACATATACCTGTAAAAGCAAATATGGTGAATATTTCCATAAACTCTCAGCCTAATAGAGCAATCGTTTCTGAGGAGATAGTTTTTTAAGGTTTTTATTTCTATTTTGTTTTCATTTTGGTTTCCATGATTGCCTAAGGAACATTTCTATGAAAGTTTGTCACGGGCCTCCGTGGCCTAGTGGTTAAGAGCGCTGAATTTTGATCATTAGGTCTCTCACCGCTGTGGTTCGAGCCTCGCTCGGGTCAGATGTGAGACGCCAAGTTCTGCAACTGAAGGTCAAGTGGTTTTTCGCCGGGGACTCCGGTTTTCGCCCACCTCTGGTTAACGATCGACTCGATATGAGTGAAATTATCTTGAAAGGGCCGTACCCCCCCCCCCCCAAAAAAAAATGAAAGTTTTGTCAAAATATCTGCAGAGACTTGGCAGTAAAAGCCATTTTCCAATTTTCCAAATTATTAGTATATGGAAACTCTAAGTTGCCATAGCAACCAAACTAATGAGCTGAATTGCATAAAAAAACTAAAAGTTTCAATCCCGCTACCAAAGGATGCTACAGATGAAATTTGGGCCAAATCGGCATAGCGGCTTCGGAGGAGATGTCGTTTGAAAGTGTTGACGTCACACGACATACGACGACGATGGACAACTGCTTAATCTATAAGCTCCCCTGGAGCATTCGGCTCTGGTGAGCATAAAAAACAAGAGGGCAATGATGGCTCTGGATCGCTCACCTGATCCATATTGTACAAACGAAAATGTGGGTAATATATGGTAGAGTGGAGGGTTTAAGCAATTTGGTTGGGGCCCCAAGGAACATTTCTGTGACATTGATTCAAAATCAGTCTGGCTGTTTAGGAGTAGAAGTCATTTTGAGAAGTAGAAGTCAGTTTTGATGAAATGACATCTCAAGCCCTGCCGCACAATAAAACCAATAGGGTTTAAATGCATAGACGGTTCCAACTTGCACCACTTTGCCTGGGAAGGCTAAGACCTTCAAAGTTGTTTACAATTTCTCCTGTTGAAGCACCTTGCAGCCAAGCCCTGATGCGTGGGGGCCAAAACTTCTGACTCTGAAAGGAAGCAAGTTTATAGGAATATTCCATGTGTTACCCTCTAACAAAATTGCTCAAAATATTTTGCTTAACTGAGCATGATGGCCACCAGAGCTAAAAACTTCAAACCTCATTCCTGTCAAATAATTTCAAAATCCATCCACTGGTTAAGAAGAAGTCGTTTAAAAGTTTTTTTTTCTATTTTTAGCTCTAGCGGCCATCTTGTTTACCCGAGCGGAACAGTCTGAACAATTTCGGTAGCGGGTCACCTAAGGAACATTCCTGTGAAATATTTTCAAAATCCATACACTCATTAAGGAGGAGAAGTCGTTTGAAGGTTTTTTGTATTTTTAGCTCAGACAGCACTTTTGGTAGACGGTCACCCAAGGAACATTCCTGTGATGTAATTTCAAAATCCATCCACTGGTTAAGGAAAAGAAGTCGTTTAGAGATTTTTCTATTTTTATCTCTGGGGGCCATTTTGTTCAACGGAGTTGAACGGTCTGAGCAATTATGGTAGAGGGTCACCCAAGGAACATTCCGGTGAAATATTTTCAAAATCCATCCACTGGTTAAGGAGAAGAAGTCGTTTGAAAGTTTTTTTTTTTTCTATTTTAACTCTGAAAGCCATCTTGTTCATCCGAGCATAACGGTCGGAGCAATTTTGGTAGAAGGTCACTCAAGGAACATTCCTGTGAAGTTATTTCAAAATCCATCGACTGGTTAAGGAGAAGAAGTTGTTTAAAGGTTTTTCTATTTTTAGCTCTGGTGGCCATCTTGTTCACCCGAGCGGAACGGTTTGAGCAATTTTGGTAGAGGGTCACCCAAGGAACATTCCTGTGAAGTATTTCAAAATCCATCCACTGGTTTAGGAGAGGAAGTCTTTTAAAGGTTTTTCTATTTTTAGCTCTGGTGGCCATTTGTTCACCAGAGCAGAATGGTTTGAGCAATTTTGGTAGAGGGTCAACCAAGGAACCTTTCTGTGAAATAATTTCAAAATCCATCTACTGGTTAAGGAGAAGTCGTTTAAAGGATTTTTCTATTTATTTTTCGCTCTGGCGGCCATCTTGTTCTTCCGAGCGGAACAGTTAGAACAGTTTTGGTAGAGGGTCACCCAAGAAACATCCCTGTGAAATAAGTTTAAAATCCATCCTATGGTTAAGGTGAAGAAGTCGTTTATAGGTTTTTTTTCTATTTTTAGCTCTGGCGGCCATTTTGTTGACCCGAGCGGAACGGTTTGAGCAATTTTGGTAGAAGGTCATCCAAGGAACATTCCTATGAAATAATTTCAAAATCCATGCACTGGTTAAGGAGGAGACGTCGGTTAAAGGTTTATCTATTTTTAGCTCTGGCGGCCATTTTGTTCACACGAGCGGAACAGTTTGAGCGATTTTGGTAGAGGATCACCCAAGGCGCAATCCTGTGAAATTAATTCAAAATCTGTCCCGCAGTTTTGAAGAAGTCCTTTAAAGCAAAAGTTGACCACGGACGCACGGCCGACGGACAAAGACCGATCACAAAAGCTCACCTTGAGCACTTCGTGCTCAGGTGAGCTAAAAAAACATAAAGCAATAATTGAAAAAAAAGTATGTTTTGTCTTCCAGGGCAAATGACACAATCACCAACGATAACGACTGAAGGGAGTACTGAGTTCACGAGTAAGTACTGAGAACAGAGAGTTTTGAAAGTATTTTGGCGGGTACTGAACACACTTGTTTTTATAAATGTACTTACGTAAGTACTGAGTATTCATGAGTATTTTAGAGTACTATTGCGCATAGAATCGAAAGTTAAGACAAAAACCAAATTTAGTGAGTTAAAAGATGGCAATATGTACCGTTTTAATAAGAACATACATAGAAATGACAGCTGAAAAGCTTTGTGTTTAATGTTTGTTTATAAAACAAAGCTTATGTTAAATTAAAGAAATTGACAAGTTTCCCAATTTTGAATATTTCAAGGATTATTTTATACTTTGTCTTTGGCAAGTGTTACTGATCTAGACACTCGATTCAGAGTACTGTTACACCTGATCGTCACCATTCGTTAAAACGTTTCATCCCTCTGGTTTGAATACATTGCCATCGATACTGACAGTCTTTTAACAGCAGCCAAATATGCCTGAATTTCAAGGCAATTGTGCAAGGTGGGTCTGCACAGCTTCTTTTGTTTTCAAGAATTTCGGAAAGTCACTGTTCCTGTCAGTAACTGCTTCGTTCATATACTGTGGAATTTTAGTTCCTCTTTGTGGAGTATGGCGTTTTCTCGCTACTCAGTATGGTGAAAAATCTTGCCCTAACCTGCTTAGGTGATGAGGGTGTATCAGTGTAATAATTTATATGGACAAGCTGTGCTGTGGACGCCAGGAGAGATTCTATATTTGCTTGTTCACTTTTATTTCCACATCACTGTATTTGAAACGAGAGGATCAATAGCTGCTGCAAGTGTTATTTTCCTGATACTGATCCATACGTTTTGTGAGGGATTTCGTTTGTGATGTAACACGTTCACTGCTTACGTTGACGAAAGTCTTCGTGGTTTCTGTCATAGTTCTTTCCTGAAAGGTATGGGAAGGCTTCCAGTGACACAGTGCTGTTGTCGAATGAATTGGATTTCTTTCTCAAATGGACACAGGTTTCAAAGAGCCCATTCCGTAATTTTCGTCCGTATGCTTTGAGTTCTAATTCCTGTATTTTCCTCTCTGCAACATTAAGTATTGAATGAATCATTATTATCTAGCTGTTCTATATTGTAAAGTTATGGGACAGCACACGTTTTTCATTTTCCAGGATTTTAGTGTCGTAAAGTGTTGTGTAGAAAAGGGTATCAAATCACGCGCTATAGTATTCTTTCAATTCATCTCGAACCGCAAGCTGCAATTTGTGAGCAACACCCGGTAAATGAATGGGTAAGGAGTCATGTGTATCCTTATTCATGTATTCTTAAGAGATACCACCACATTCATCACTCTCATCATCATCAGTGGCCGGAGCCGGTTCAGTATACCCAGGCAAATGGACAAATGCTTTCATCGTATTTGAAGCATTGTCCGTAACAACACACAATCTTGTGTCAGCAAAACTATAACTGGCCAAAGTCTCTTCATCGTAGTACCTGTTGTTGTCACTAGTGTGTCGTTCTTTTGCAGTCAATCATCTAGTCAGACACAACATGTCTTGTTACTCCCAGGAAGGCTGCCATTTGCCTTTTTCTCCAAAGATCAAGAGTCAAACACACATTTAAGAAAGTTTTGTTTTGAGTTGAAATAGAATATCAGCTGCCTTTTCGACAATAAGATTTGTAGACTAATTGGTCTGGATGGTACTTGGTATCGAGGATCAAATTTTTCAGGCAGTCTCCGAAAAGTGTTGCCCTGAACTGTAGAAAAAGGTATCAAATCACGCGCTATAGACACCACAATGCACTCTGTAAAGGGTGCTTGACGCTGATTATGCTTGGAGTACTTTTCTTTCTTTGGAAGAATAGGTGCAGCATGGTTGATATCTTGTTTTGGGAGCCGATAACAGCATGCTGATTGATAAATGCTTGTGACAACATCTTCAATAACAATGCCCATTCACCAGAAACACAATGAATAAGATGGCATTTAAGTGAATTGGTTACCAATACTGAGAAATCTAAGAGTTCCATAAGTAATGGAAAACTGAAATTTCTGGTTCAGAATATCACGCTGGTTATAACTCTTGCTCTCTTACAGATTTGAGTTATTTTCCTGGCTTAGTAATCCTAACCATATTTATTTTGTTGTCAGAACGTAGCCTCAGGATGGCCAGTGTGACTATACCATTTAAAGAGTAGCAACAGGTGTGAAAATTATAACGATAACAAGCTAATCCAAAAACATTACTGCTTCTGGAAAATTATTTGCTTCTTTAGACTGACCAAAATACATTGTTTCCAATTTCCTTAAAATATGTTTTAGAACGGGTTATCCTTTGGAAGCAAGGAATACACCACAGAACGGAAAAAATATGCAATGTACTTGTTTTCTGAGCCAGCCTAGCTAGTTTCGGCCAATTAGGCCTCATAAGTGACTATCATATATTATAAAAAAATTCCACAATGGAATCATGATCTCGAAGGACAAAAAACATAAACTACACTGTGATGAAGGGCAGTGAGACCTTTTACGGCCGCCGCCACACATTTCCAGAAACCACCTGTTAAAAAATCTAAATGCTTTGTAAATATTCAGGGACATCGATTAAAATTTTACCATAAAATACACAAAAAGCAGGACTCATAAAGTGCATAAAAATATACGGGTATTTGCTATAGTGCTCAAGTAAGTACGAGTACATGTACTCATTATTTTCTCTAAGTACTGAAAATATTAAAAAGGGCACTCAAGTAAGTATGGGTTTAAGTAAAATTGGAAGTAGGTGTGAAGGAAATATTATTGACGGAATTGTTTTTTAAATTGTTGCCCCTACAGTACAATGCCGTGTACAGTAGTGATATAAAATTGTCAAACGTATTCGCAAGAGTGATGTACCCTTGTTGAGAAAACATATACCAGATTGATTGTCTATACTAATATTTGCCACGTTAAACTGTTATAAACGTCTTTGACTGAACATCACGGTGTTGTTGTTAAACAGAAAATTCTCTGTTCCACACGAACATTTTAAATTAATGGTCGAACGCAGTTAAACGCACCAGGAATGAACCCATACTCTCACTATGTTTGCCGGCCTCGGTAGCTCAGTCCGATGCGCGTCTGACATGTGATCAGGAGGACGCGAATTCGACACTTGCGTGGGGTCGGCTACATTCGTTCGTGGAGATTGGTCATGAAATTTTTGCTACGGTCATTCTCTCCCTTCAGCTAATTCAAGAAGGTATGTTGTTAGTCTCCGGCGAAAGAATGTACTCTGCACTGGTTAAAATAAAATAGAAATGAAGGCAGTGATCAGGAATGGATACAATTAACCCACACCTCCCACCAGAGACACCAAAGGAAAAGAAACAAACACATATGAAATAACTAGACCCTATGGAAACATCATTAGCGGAAATCCAAAAGAACAGTTACTTTCCCACAAAATGGCCAATTGGCTATCCAAAACAAAAATATATAAAATATACACACACTTAAAGGCAAACTTTAACAAAAATAAACCAGCCTGCCCAGGAAAAGTGTAGAATAACTGACCGGCTCAAAAATGACCTAATAGTGAAGACTGGGCCGTCAAACTCGTATTACAAAAACACACTTACAATGAATAGTCAAATTTTATGTTATTTGGCAGTATAAATATATCTTTATCTGAAGTAGAATTAGTTTGCACGTTTTTCATATGCAGCCTCTCTATTTACCGCATTAGTAACACTTTCCACCCGACATTTGAAAATGCAAATAAGTTCCTGATTCAATTTTGTTTGTTTAATTTGAGGTTTAACGTCCCCGTCAACACTGTAACGGTCGTTTTTGGAGACGTTGCTCCCAATTTTGTTGGACTTTTCCCCAACATTGAGATGAAATGACATCTCAAGCCCTGTCGCCCAATGAAACCAATAGGGTTTATTAGCATGGACGGTCCACTTCGCACCGCGGTTCCTGGACAGGCTTAGATCCTCTAAGCGGTTTACCAGTACTAGTGTGCGGGCCGGATTCAGCTCTGCATGGAAGCATCATGCAGCCCATATACTTCATCAAGCCCCTATGAGCGGGGGCCGGCCTAATTCAATAAATACCTCGCTAACTTTCAACCATAATCAGATTATTTTGTGAATATAAGGTGTTGACATTTTAACAGAAAAGTATTGACTAGCGCTGACAAAAGGTCATAAAACACCAGTTGTATGACTAAAGTCAAGTTTTGTAATCGTCGACAGCCTATACGAGTGTGGCAGTACGTCTTGTGGGTGGTACAGGATATACCAGTGGCAGGCTAGAAGTTTACTATCGTGGTCTGTGGGGAACTGTTTGTGATGACAGTTTCGACAGCAATGATGCATACGTTGTATGCAAGATGATAGGTTACCCATATAACAGGTTAGAGTATTATTCATAAGACTATAAGAATCTAATATGCTGTGAGGGGTGGATGAAAAAAACTGTCCCGAGTGTCACTCTCCGGAATCACGAGGCTTGCCGAGTAATTCCGGACAGTGATCCCGAGGGACGGAGTTTTCTATCCACCCCTAAAACCCATATAGGATTCCTTTTCTTGCATACCGTCCATTTCGTAGCGCGGAATGTTTAATGCTGCAGTCACTTTGGTTACCGACGTCCGCCATATTTTGATGACACAACGGGAATGTTTTATGACGTCACGTTATATGCCGTGACGTCAACCTTAACGACGGCGCATATGAGGTTGTATTCAGCCAATGCATTTATAAAACACGATGGAATATTCGATTTTGAGTAAGAGTAGAACTTCTTTCCCAAGCTAAAGCTATGGCTTTCCTTATCTGGTGTGCAAGAATCAACATTCCACATAATGCCTCAATCAAGTATCTTTTTTACATTATACAATAATACATGCACGAAGTCATTCTAGCTTAAGCTTATAAACTTCAGTAGGCGTCTATTTTATGCCCGAAAGAGGTGTGTATTAATAAGCTTGTGGATAAAACGGCTCTGCAATATAAACGATCAATTACAGTTTAAGACTTTGGTACGTAGACATATATCAATATTATGCATACAATCAGCTTGAAGTGTTCAGAAAAGGAAATGACAACATTTTTGGTCTGCACACTTGCATTATTTCTTTTTTGAATACCAGTCAGTGGTTACCATTAATTCTGCGCAATGATTACAATACAAGGGCAAGTCAATAAGTAATCAGCCTATCCCATTTCCAATTAACCAAGACAACCAAGATTTTTATGCCTTGTTTCAGTACATGTTTTAGGCATGAGGGCAAAAGTTGCACCCTTATTATTCATTCGAATACCATACATGGCTAGCAATGCAAAAACAAGATTTTCGTCAAAAGTTGAGTACCGTGCTGTAATTCGGTACCTGTATTTGAAAGAGAAAACAAGTCGGGAAATACACTGTGAGTTGACCAAAGTTTATGGGTTTTCTGCACCAGCGTATACACAAGTTACATTCTGGGTTGGGGGATTTCAACGCGGTAGGACGGCTTTTTCAATTCCTGCTTATTTTAAAAATACTGAAACTGCCATATTTTGCTATAAATACAATAAACCTGTTAGATCTATCATTTTTAATTTCAATAAACTTATTTCTGATCTTGGTATTGACATTAACACTCCTGATACCTGTGATTGTGAAAATTCTGTGTATTGCTATTCTGCTGCTGGTCATATTATTATTGGCAATTTCAAATTATTCCAGAATATAGGACAAGAAATATAATTTCTAAAGGACCGACATATCGATTTCCTTCTAAAATTGATTTCAATAAGTGTAGAGATGAAATCGATGCTGCCTTGAATGAATTTGGTAATCGATGGTGTAAACGAGAGTATGTTGAGCATGAAGCTCTCAAAGAATGGAAACTAAGAATTCTGAAACTAGTGAACAAACGCATTTCTTTCTACCCTCAAAATACGAACTTATCACTTCCTAAACCTAAGGCGTAATTACGTCAACCTTAAACTAGATATTCAAGAATTTCATAAGAAGTTTGTTTTGGCTCCAGCAGATAACGCGGCTAACAATGTGGTCGTTGTTTGACAGCTCATCTATGTTAACACTCTTCAGCAAGAACTTGGTGGTACTAAGGCCTATCAATTGTCGCCTTTGGTTGTAGAGAGGGCCTTGGTGTGATGACCACATTTGTCATTCAACCAACAAGTTTGATGAATGTGTTACAGAATGCCAAGACAAACTGCCTAACAGATGTTATATTGGTTACCTAAACTTTATAAAAGACCATACCATACAAAGCAAGTTTTATTTGAAATTAAAGCTCTTGTTCCACCACTGAACTCTCCAAATCATTTACTTCATATTTTACTGCCATCAAAAATATCTGATTAAATATTAAGACAAAGTCATTGAAAGATCAGGCAGAAATCTGTTTTGGTCTATAAAAAATTATAATGAAGTTTTAAAGAAATTGAAATCGTTTTCGTGCTTCAAGTCTGTCTACTTATGATTTTTCCAGCCTTTACACCACACTTTCTCACAATCTTATAAAAGACAAAAATGATTTAACCCTTTCCCTCTCAGATACTTCTTTTTACGTGTCTGACCCCCCACCTTTTTTGAGCACCAGAACCACCTAAAATGTGTACTCCCCACCCATGGACAGCTATGTTTGCCTTAGGATTAATTGTCCTTAAAAGGGCATGTTTTTTTTCGCGCGGCTTCCCACTAAAACTATACCTATGGAGGTTTTGAAGTGGGGTATAGCCCAGCCGGCCGCTGAAATAAAATCTGAGGCTGTCTGGGGTAAAAAATGCCTCAAAATTGACGCTGGCAAAACATGCTGCAGACAGTGAAAATGGCCAGTGCCAAACCCCTTATTTGTTGCATTGACAATAGTGTGAAGATTAAGATTCGGCCAAAAATACATGTGGAATCACACTTTTTGATAACTTTGAGATGACCCTTCGTTAACATGGCAACAATGATTTAGCCTAAAAAGGTTCCATTTAAACGGCTACTGCCCAGTGAACAATCCTGCCGAGTTTGATGTAAAACAGACCATTCGTTATGAAATAATGGTTATATGAAGTTGCTGTCCTAGGCAACACTGTGAAAATCAGCAAAATTCACAAAGTCCCCAAGTGGGAACGGGTTAATTGAATGGACATTCCCTGGGGAAGACCCCCTCTATTTTGCATGTAATGTTAAAATGCTTTTTACACTTCTGAAGAGCATAAAATTATACTTTATGGTCATGTCAGAAAGTGTGCGAAGCTCTCACCTTTCTACTTGACAATATTAACCTAAGATTTGGTACTAAGTTATTAAGACAAATTGTGGGTATTCCGATGGGTACAAATTGCGCATCCCTGGCTGATCTGTTCGTGTTTTATCGCCCCCGCCCATAGGGGCTTGAAGAAATATATGGGCTGCATGATGCTTCCACGCAGAGCTGAATCCGGCCCGCACACTAGTACCGGTAAACCGCTTAGAGGATCTAAGCCCGTCCAGGAATCGCGGTGCGAGGTGGACCGTCCATGCTAACAAACCCTATTGGTGTCATCGGGCGACAGGGCTTGAGATGTCATTTCATCTCAATGTCGGGTAAAAATCCCACAAAATTGGAAGCAACGTCTCCAAAATGACCTTTACAGTGTTGACGGGGACGTTAAACATAAAATCAAACAAACAAACATACTGTTCGTGTTTTAGTATGAGAAAGACACCGTAATGTCCCTTTCCGTTGAAAACAAATATGAAATCATTTGAAGCGACTCATAGATATTTAGATGATTTATTAAATATTGACAAGATCTATTTTGATGGTTTGATCAGTTAAATTTACACCCCACAGAACTTCAGTTAAATAAAGCAAATACTTCTGATACAGAGGCTCCGTTTTGGATTAACATCTATTCAATCTGCAGTTTCAATCTGCGTTTTCGCGAGAAACTGACGGTGAGTTACCATCCAAAGGTAATAGTCCGTTCCCTATTATGGGGGACATAACAGTTGACCCCAAGGGGGTCACTAAACTGTTGGGTAAGCTCAAAATACATAAGGTATCTGGGCCAGATGGTCTGAATGCCAGGGTGCTTAAGGGATGTAGTGCTGAAATTTTTCCTTTGCTGGCCTTCATTTTCAATGAATCACTTGCCCAGGGCACTGTACCAGATGACTGGCGACAAGCAAATGTTACCCCGGTCTATAAAAAGGGGAAAATATGATGCAGCAAATTAAAGACCAATGTCGCTAACATGCATCTGTTACAAAACCCTGGAGCATATATTACTTAGCAGCATTAACAAGCACTTAGCCTTTGAGAGCATTCTTGCTGACTGTCAACATGGTTTCCGAAGTCAAAGGTCTTGCGAAACTCAACTAAGCGTTTTTAAAGTGGGCGTATAAACATCTGTGGTACCTGCAAATGATAAGAGAAAAATGTGTATGAAAATCAAAGCACTGGTTGTTCGATTGTCTCCGGATAGGCTTTACATTAGTTTTTATAAACCAACATTAACAACAACAACAACAACAAAAATGTAGACCCTAATTAGACGCTATTTGTAAAGGCGTCTGGTCCTTAAATTCTTCTATTGTTGGCCAACAGTGTAGACCCTGATCAGACGCCTTGTTCAGCGGCTTCTGATCTGGGTCTACACTGTTTGCTAAGTCAAACCGATGATTCCAGCCAATATTATATTGTTAACCCTATTATGCAACACGTTGACTTAACTACGATAAAATTCTATAAATAAGGTACATGGATTCCGATAAATCAGTGACAGTCAAGTGGATGTGTTTGATTTGACGTTTAACATCTCCGTCAACACTGTATAGGTCATTTTGAGGACGTTGCTTCCAATTTTGTGGGACTTTTACCCGGCATTGAGACGAAATGACATCTCAAGTCCAGTCGCCAAATGAAACCAATAGGGTTTATAAGCATGGACGGACCGACTCGCACCGCTTTGCCTGGACAGTCTTAGATTCTCTAAGTGTATCATCAGCTCAGTATCATTTCCTTAGTGCTGAGGTTGATACTGCGGTGTTGACGTCAGCACTCATGTACTGATTTAAATAACTATATTATATCTTTAATTTTTGTAGTATAAAATTCTGAATGCAGATACAGTTATATAAGTAATGTTTTTGATTATGAATGTATATCATATATGTACCGGTCATCAAGGAGATGATACGTATAGGCTGAGCCTACATCCAATACTTTGATGCATTTGTATAAACTTTGTATGTATATATGTTGCCAAGAAATTGATAATAAATAAATAAAATTCTAACTTTTCTTACACTAAGACTGACTTGTCAGGTGAGACATGTGTCTTAGCGGATTTGGTTACCACGTTTTGTTATATTTTAAATATTGCAAGTCTCGCTACTTTGGACATCTCCTTCCTGATGCCAGGGACTTCCGTGGAGCGTGGGCCGTGGTTGCTGATGTTGGCTCGGTGGTGGGGGGGGGCGCCTATCTGGATCGGGCGTCTCTTGCCTGATGCCTCCAGATGACTTGTCCCATGAGCTACGTTGGTCGGTGTGTGCTGGGAGGGGGATGTGCTGTGTTTGTCGGGTCTTGTCCATCATCCGTTTCGGTTTCAAAACTTTGGGGTTTGCGGTACTCGTCTGCGGTCGGTTACAGCTCTGCGTGGGTGGAAGCATCATGCAGTCCAATTATTTCTTCAAGCCCGAAGGGCGGGAGCCAGATAGTCACGTGGAATTTAGCACTGAAGAGACTTTATGCTTTATAACATTTGGTCGATTAATAGACAATCGACCAAAATCATAGACTCCTGCTTGGTAAAAATATTGTATTAGTGGCTGATTATGCTGTAATTGACGGTAATCTGCTGGAGTCCATTACGAAAACACGTCTATACGAATACATTGTAAACTTTTTCCCCCGTCAAAAAACCATTTTAAGATGTAAAATGTTTTTTTTTCTTACTTCTGCTTAAAATATAGATTGTGGGTACTCTTTAGAACCGCCCCGTCAACACGGTTCTAACGAGTACCAACAATCTATATTTAAGAGCAGAAATAAAAAAAAAAAAGATTTACCACTGTAATCCCTAGTTTTACTATATAAATGTGGGGCTCAAGGGGGTCAAACTTATATAGTCGTGTTTTCGTGATGTGTAGAAAAGAAAGCAGACGGGAACCACACTATATTGTGAACGAGTTTTTTTGTTCGATAATTTCCGCAAGATTCCCGATAAGGTCCGTCAACAGGCTCTGCATCCGGTAATTATTAAATTATTTTAGGAACAAAAACATAAAAAAAAAAAATAAAAATAAAAATAAAATAAAAATAAAGAAAGAAAGAATAAAAGAACAATTGAAGGCACTGATTGGGCGATAGTCTTGAACTGGGACTTAAACCATAAAAAAAAACAGTAATTTAGTCAAATGGCATAAACCATGATCAGACGCCGCGTCAGTATAGACCTTGATCAGACGCCGCGTCATGCAGTGTCTGATCTTGGTCGACACTGTTTGTCAAACCTAACACGTGATTCTAGTCAAAAGTCTATGGCCTCATATCGTTAATAATATATCGGCTTTTTTTCCTTTTATAACCGTTCTCTGGATTCACCACGAATCAGTAATAGTGACGAGGACTTTAGCACTAACTTTAGGTCGATTGATAAACAATCGACCCAATAAAAGTGAAGGCAACGATTGGAAATCGATGCATTTACCTAAAACCTTCCGTGCAAGACACATATTCCTTTTTGATAAGCTAGCAAGAGGTCTCCTCTCGGCACATTATGAAAACACGCCTATAATAAAACATTGTAAATTTTACTGCCGAAGAAATGAAAAAAAATTGTGATATTTTTTCATATTTCTGCTCATAACTTAGATTGCGGGTACACGTTGGAACCGCCCTATCCATGCGATTCTAACGAGTACCCACAACCTTTGTTTATTAGCAGAATAAAGAAACATAATGTACACCAATGTTAACCCCAGTTTTACTATATAAAAGAGGGGTTCGAGAGGGGTACAATTATATAGGCGTGTTTTCGTGATGTCTCTTGCTGGCTATTCTCTTCGAAGCTTATATTAAAAAACAGAAGAAAAAATAACATTTCTTAGTGAATTATTTCGTTATTTGAGGCTTCATATTTTATCTCTCTAGGTGGCCTTTGGTTCACTCTAGCGCCTATTATGGTCCAGGAAGTGGGCGCATCACTATCGACGAGTTACACTGTTATGGGTACGAGAGTTCTATCGAGAACTGTAGATCACAGACCTGGCTTTCACACGACTGTTCACACAGTGAGGACGTTGGAATTGATTGCGGTAGTATGTACTAGTTCTAATGTATATTTATATTTAATGTTAACTTAGAATCCCAATGGCATCGCACTGACCATTATGCACAGTACAATTACGCACGTAGCTTCAGCTGTTACATGAATAATGCGCAAGAAAAATATGTTCATGAAATCATAATGATTGTAAATGTAGTAGATTGGTTTCAGTTTCAGCTCCAATACACTAAGACGCCAGACCAGTCATTGCAGCTTCTTATATGTTGAACATCCTAGCGGCCGAACTCCTATCAGAGACACCAAATGGAAAGAAACACAAACATGAAACAACCAGACCCTAATGGAAACATCAATAGCGGAAAGCCATATTAAATTAAAGTTTGAAACTAAATCAGAATTACGTCTATACAACTTAGAAAAGGCTTTGTGAAGATATGATACCGATAACCATGATTAAAAAGTTTGGCAGTTTTAAATATCATTAAGAATCTTTTATAAGATTATGTGGAAGTAAAGTGTAAAGGGTGGAAAAATCATAAGTAGACAGCTTTGAAGCACGAAAACGTTTGGACTATAATTTATTTAAAACTTCATTAGAATTTTTATAGACCAAAACGGATTTCTCCGTGATCTTTCGAATACTTTGTCGCAATATTTAATCAAATATTTTTGAAGGCAGTAAAACAAATTAATAATTTGAAAAAAAAATCAGTAATGGTACAAGAGCTTGACTTTGCAATAAAACGACCTTTGTATGATCTTTTATGAAGCTTAGGTAAAATATATGGTAGGAAGCTTGTGTTTGGCTTCCAAAACACATACAGCAACTTGGTGGTTGAATGACAGATGTTGTCAACAACTAAAGCCCTCTCTACAGCCAAAGGCTGCAGTTCATATGCCTTAGTACCACCAAGCTCTTGCTGAAGAGTGTAAGCAAAGTGGTGACGTCAAACAACGACCACGCTGTGCTGGAGCCAAAAAAAACTTCTTAAGAAATTCTTGAATACTTAGTTTTAGAGGACGTAAAGAAGTCTTATGTTTAGGAAGTAATAGTAGAAGTAAAACAAAGATCAGGAATTGATACAATTAACTTACTCCACCCATAAAAGACGCCAAAGGGAAAGAAATACAAACATTAAGCGACCAGACCATAATGGAAACCTAAACAAAGGAAGGCCATAAGGACAGTTACTTTCCCACAAAATGGCCATATGGCCATCCAAAATTAAAAGACACAAGTGATACACACAGTAAGTAACAAACAACAACATAAATAAATCGCCACAGAAGAGCCGCCTTGGAACGGTCAGTGGAAGATTTCCACTGGGGGCTTAAATCGATTTTACGTGGCCACAATCCTCGCCCTTACTTCCGTCGCGATTTAGACAAATAATTTGTTCAGTCCGCATGAAGGCCTCCTAACTCGTCAGTGCAACATCTCCGTGAACACAAAAATCAAAGAACCACAGAGGTGAGACAACGGTGAGGACTCGACAGAAAGAAACCACTGAAATGCTGGAGCAAAAGAAAACCAACAGTTAGACTCCGATGAGCCCGACCAGAGACAGAGCATCAGGCACCAACCAACATTATCTCTCTAATTCTCAATAAGCCTTTACGTTGGAGCCGTCATAGAATCTGAGGCCTGACCCACCGGCGTGCAATTAAAGAGGGAAGCAAAGTTGCCAACCGTGATTGGGTTAACTACCATGCATGCAGACTGTCGATTTATATCCATGTTGTACCCAATCTTTTTATATCGAAGAATGATTTTACGAAATTGGGTGCTGAAGTCATTGCGGTTATATATTTTTCTGAATTTATATACTAAGTCACCATAAAATTCGGGTTCCGATAGACCTTGTTGCAGAAGAGATTTAAGTCCAATATTGAATTTTGAAATTAAATCAGAATGGCGTCTATAAAATTTTGAAAAGGCTTTGCGTAGTTTATGGTACCGATAACCCTGATTAGGGAGTTTAGCCGTTAATAATTTATTACGAGTGTTGAAGTCAGTTACATGACTACACACTCTAGCAAATCGAATTAATTGCGAAATATAAACGCCATAGGATGGCGCACGAGTTTGTATTTTGAGAGTAGAAAGTTTGTATTTTGAGAGTAGAAAGAAATGCGTTTCTTAACTACTTTCGGAATGCTAAGTTTCCATTCTTTGAGAGCTCTGTGCTCAACATACTCTCGTTTACACCATCGATTACCGAATTCATTCAAGGCAGCAGCGATTTCATCTCTACACTTATTGAAATCAATTGTAGAAGGAAATCGATATTTCGGTTCTTTAGAAATTATATTTCATATCCTCTATTCAGGAATAATTTTTAAATTGCCCGTAATAATTTGAGCAGCAGCAGTATAGCAATACATTAAATTTTTAACAATATCAGGTATCAGGAGTGTTAGTGTCAATCTCAAGGTCAGAAACAAGTTTAATGAAATTAAAAATGATAGATCTAATGGTTTATTGGATTTATAGCAAATTATGGTTTTGCAGTATTTTGAAAATAAGCAGGAATGGATGAAATCACCGAACTGTACCTAGTTCTAGTTTTACGCTTTCGTAAAAACCGGACATTTTTGAAATTTTACCCTCATGATACGAGGGCTGATTGATTGTGAGCCTCGTATTGAAGGAGGTACGCAGGGATATTCTTTTAAAGTCCTACTAGTATTTGACTATATAGGGCCGTGAACCCAAGGACTGGTCTCATTTGGTCAATTTATACCGACGAGGTAGCACTTAAAAGTAAAAAAGACAAGCAGCGTTTGCCAAATGGACAAAATTGGTGGAGAGTAGTGATTCAATATTTGCAAAAGAAAGGCTTAACACCTAAGGATATCCATAATTATATGGTAGCAACACTAGGCAAAATGTGTCCCTTCAAATGCAACAGTGAAAAGGTGGGTGGCGGAATTTAAGCGCGGCAGACAGGGCCTTGAGGATGATCCCCGTCCTGGAAGGCGTGTCAGTGTTGCAACCCCATAAATGGTCAATAAAGTCCATGATATTGTTATTACTGTCAGACGAGTCACAGAAAAATATATGACCAGTAGAGTTGGCATTTCACAGGAAAGAGTACATTCAATTCTGACAGAGGATCTTGCAGTGGGAAAGCTTTTTGTCCGATGGGTACCAGGACTTCTGGCAATTGACCAGAAGCACACCAGGCGCACATTATCGTGTGCTAATCTTCACCTTTTTGAGGAAGATTCAGATATTTGTCACTGTGGATGAAACATGGGTTCATCATTTTACCCAGTAGGCCAAACAACAATCGAAACAATGAAAGCACCCTGGCTTACCGCCGCAAAAAGAAGGCAAAATAGAAGTAGAGGCAATGATCAGGAATCGATACAATCAACCCATAGTTCCTATCAGAGACACCAAAGGGAAAGAAACACAAACATGCAACAACTGATCTAATAGAAACACCAACAGCGGAAAGCCAAAACGACAGTTACTTTCCCACAAAATGGCCAATAGGCTATCAAAGATAAATTAAGACTGTTCCATCAGCTGGCAAGGTTATGGCCTCGGTTTTCTAGGATGTAGATGCTATTCTGCTAATAGATTATCTCTAAAAGGGACAAATAATCGATGTACATACTGTGATTCACTTGTGACGCAGTAACGGGAAAATATTAAGCTTAAGCGCCGCAGAAAGGTCATTCAATGTGTGTTGTTCCATCAGGGCAATGCTCCTGTTCACATTTCCCTGATCTCGCTCCATCAGACTTTCTTTTATTTCCAAAACGGAACGCGGCTATTTCAGGCAACCACTTTCAGTCCGAAGATGACGTCATATATGCATTGGATGGCTTTCTGAACAGCCAAGAAAAGGAGTTCTATAAAAGTGGCATTAGGGCCCTTAAACACCGCTGGCAAAAGTGTATAGACACTGAATAGGATTATGTCGAAAAATAATACAATACGTCCGATTAAATCAAATCCTTCAATATGAGGCTCTCCACATACCAATCAGTCCTCGTAAATGTTGTCATGAAAACCAAATGGAAAAGGTGTTAGTGATAATTTAGTTATGTTGTTGTTTAATAATTGTAAACTTAGCTGTAGAATTTGCGTCATAGTAATTTTTTCTTCTGGTTCTATAGAAATATCATTAACAGAATGACCTTTACGTTGACAATGACGCTACAAGAAAGTGTCAGTTTTTTTGGCTTACTCATTCTACGATAATGTTGTTTTTAATATGCGATAAGTTTGTTCGACGTACTGCATTTTACAAGTCAGTTACTTGACTGGACACTGTAGCAAACCGAATTAATTGCGAAATATTAACACCGTAGGATGCCGTACAAGGAGCATCGCCAGCAAACAAAGGGCAATTTACAGCATCAATATCATCGCGTTTTTCATACATGTTGCATGAAACAAACCCATATAAAGTAGATAAATGTAAATCCATAAAACGGGGCTTCGGTACCAGAAGAATTTGCTTTATGTAACTGAAGTTCTTCGGGTTGGGGAGGGTGGGGTGGTAAATTTTCCTGGTCAAACCATCGCGGGAGGTATTGTCAATTTCGAATTAATCATCCAAATATCTAGACGTTGAGCTACAAGCTTCAATAACTTCAGATTGCCTTTCAGCAGAAAGGGATATCACGAAGTCTGTTTCATAACAGAACTAGAATAAAAAATGCTACAAGGGGTGCGCCATTCGGAATTCTAAAAAAATCCACTTTTTTTTCTAAATACACATGTGGACAGAACTCTGTTCAATTCTTGATGAGCCTTATTTCATCTTGTATTGAAACAGCATTCAAAATATGTCAACATCATGTCAATCACCTACCACCCAGGAATAAATTCATGTTTCATAGTGGCGTACATGTCATTGGAGACTCAAGCACTGTCTAATCAAAGCTCATCTCAAATGTCAAGCAGACATTTAAATGGAAACAAAATTGCTTGTATTAATGAGACCGATAAATGCACTCGTATTGCTTGATGCAGTTTTAGAACTCTATAATGAAGGGCATTCGCTTGTCAAATTAGTTTGATGCAAAGAGATTAATTGAAAGATACTTCATATGAGTTTGAGCAGTTTTGTGTCGACATCTGTAAATTAATATCAAATCCTATATATAAATATTGTCAAGTAGAAAGGTGAGAGCTTCACACACTTTTGACATGACCATAATGTATATTTTTATGTTCTTCAGGAGTCAAAAAAGCTTTTCATACATTCATTACACGCAACATAGAGTGAATCTTCTTCATGGAATGTCCAACTAATTAAGGAGGGTCGCGCATAATTGACTCTGCCGTAATCAGGTTCGAATTTTTACCTCAAAATGATTTTTGTTTCTATTTAGTTTTCAAAGTGTTTTCTGAGGTTTTTGTAACATTTAATAACCGTTGCAATGTGCATTTTGTTATAAATTATTTTGCGACTTCATAGACTACTTTCCGGTCTAGTCCGCATGGCTGGAAGCACAGGAAAATAGAGGGATAAACAGACTAACCCTGTATTTTTCCAGCTACTGGTTTGTTTCCTCCGATTGCAGCCCATCAGCTGTCCATGACAAATCTGAACTCTCTTTAACGCACGATGTTTACTTTATTTTTCCATTGGTGTCAAAAATATAGCCTCGAAGAGTCTATCAGTGCACATATTCCACGGCCATACTTTGTCAACACAAACAAAACAATGAATCAATAGTGACGTTTACTTTAGTTTGCGTGACGTCATATATATTGAAAGAAAACACTGCCATATTTGATAACTAAAAGTGCAGACTGTAATGCCTGGCAGCGCACAATATTCTTTTAACTGTCAGTCGCAGTCTCAGGTTCAATTACTGTTAAGCCATCTCAGTGAACAAATAGCCTGTGCCAGCACCCATAATTAGGATCTTGCACTCAACAGGTGTAGGCCTACTGGTAGACTGCTTAGAGGATCTAAGCCTGCCCAGGCAAAGCGGTGCGAGTCGGCCTGTCCATGTTAATATAATAAACTCTATTGGTTCTATTGGCGGCGGGGTTTTAGTTGACATTTCATCATAAGGTCGGATAAATGTCCCACAAAATTGGAAGCGACGTCTCCAAAATGACCTTTACAGTGTTGACGGGGACGTTAAACCTCAAATCAAACAAACAATAATCAAGCATAAGCAAAAGGGTGTACAAGAAAAAATCCCTTTGATCTGTTTCGAATATAAAGATGATGGTTTAGGTTGTGCCACACGGAGCCTTTGTATGCCCACACATCCACCATCATAACAGAATTTTGTCAATGTACCGGCTCCGGCCAATCGGGCTGCATGATGCTTTCACGCAGAGCTGAAACCGACCGCACGTGAGAACTGGTAAACCGCTTAGAGGGTCTAAACCTGCCCAGGAAAAAGGGTCCGAGTCGGACCGTCCATGCATATTTCCTATTGGTTACGTTGAGCGGCAGGGCTTGAGATGTCATTTTAACGTCAACATAATATTGGTCATTTTTGAGAGGTTACTTCCCAATTTGTGGGTCTTTTTACCCGACATTGAGATGAAACCTGACAGCCAGTGAAACCAATCTATATGTTTATAAGGACCGTCCGTCTTGCACCACTTTACCTGGGCAGGGCGGTCTACTCGTACTCATTAGTGATTGGGTTAGTATCATGCAGCACAATCTTTTTTCTTCAAGGCCAGTTCGGGGCTATCATGCATTGTAGAGACTATATATATGAGAAGTTTTTTGGCGACGCCTTTGAAGGGGTGTAGCACACTGAAGTGATTCAGCTATGATTACAAAGCCCCCCCCCCCCCCCCAGAACAGAACTCGCATGACAAGACATAAAGCACAATGATGAAATGCATTAGGCTGAGAAAAGAGCCTTGAGGAACACCGACCTGCAATTCGAATTCTTCAATGGAACCAACACAAAAACGCATACGGCTCCGCGAATTAGCATTCACTCACTGGACCATTCGAACATTCCACTCCTCCACTTCAAATTTTCTCTGTGCCTCCCAGATGACTTTCCGAGACACGCAACCAAATGCCTTCTCAAGGTCCACGAAAGCCACTATGTGGGAATGCAACTGCCATTTTGGCTTTCCGCTAGTGATGTTTCCATTACGGTCTAGTTGTCTAGTTATTCACGTTCGTGGTTCTTTCCCTTTGGTGTGTCTGATCGGAGGTGTTGGGTAATTGTATCGATTCAAGGTCATTGCCATCACTTCTATCCACTTTCGGAAAGTAAAATGATAACTTATCTCACCTCCCTTTCACAGTTTGCATAAACAGGCAATAGATAATTAAATAGCGTTTCCGGTCAATATGGCATGAAAAAAAAAAAAAAAAACTTGTCAAATTTATAGAAAAAAAATAATTAGAAGTGTTTCTACTTTCCCTATAACGTTGACAGGAACTTAAATGGGAAAAAGGAATTTTTTTTATATTCTTTTGCATCAGCTTATTGTTTTTTGTTGTTTTTTTTTTATCAATTTCAACCCATTTCATTAGGGGGTGGGGTAATAAATTGTCAAAAAAGAAAGCTAAATATGTATAATAATGTTTCCCAGGTATATTAATAACATACATCTGACATTGTTTGAACGTCTGCCACAATGTTAATGGCTTCATATCTTTTAAACATGAACAAAACGACAATATGGCTATATCAGAACATGCATTTTTTGGCCAGAAAAATCCATTTTTCACACCATAAAACTTCTAAATGAAATTGTGTTTCAATTCTAATGAAATACTTTGATTCATATCACATTAAGGAAGCAAAAGTATGTGCAATAATAAAGGTATAATCCTTGTTCTTGTCATTTAAACAATATCTTAATGCTTTTTTAGCCATTTTTATTGGGGGGTGGGGTAATTTTTTCTGCAATATTTCTCTCAGATGCCTGGTGACATGGTCAAATTTCACGCCTATTTCGTGTATCTAATATTATTACACAATATATGTGAAAATAAGAAAAATCTAAAGACGAAAAATGCATTCTTTTTTCAAATATAGCGAAAATTGCATCTCAAAACAGCAAAACATGCAGAAAAGGACATTTGTAAATAGGTGTTTCGACAAAAATCTGTGAAAGAGTTTGTCTTTCACACATAGGTACGCAAACATGACATTATCCTGCATTGTGTTTTTTTTAACCAAACTTGGAAATATTGTTTTAAACAATTGTTATCGACAATTTGTCAATGACTGGGGTAATTATTGAAACATTCGATAAATTCGAAAACAGTACCCATCTTTAAGGCTAAAAAGCTCGAAAAAAAGCCTGGTGTGCCTATATTTTTATACCGGCAAACGAGTGCAGAGATTTCAAGCTACAAAATATAAGCAAATAAAAAAAAATCTAAAGAGAAAAGAATTACTCCCCACCCTCCTTAAGTCATTAAATTAAAAAAAAAACTTTAAATGGCACCTCCCATTTTTATTCAAACTTCACGGTAAGGTTACTTAGGTGACACTATACCAAATTAGCTAGTAGAGTTCCGATAGAATACAAAACAACAACAACAACAAAAATACAAAAAAACATAAAATCAATAATAATAATAATAATAATAATAATAATAATAATAATAAAGCAGCACATCATTTAAATGAAAAATCCTCCTTCACCTCCGGTCAGGTTTCATTCAATCTCACCATGAATATTGCTTAGGTGGCCGTCTACCAAACTCATTTAAACGGTTCCGCTGCAGTGAACACGATGGCTGCCAGAGCTTCAATGGAAATCTATTTAAACATCCCTTTCTAGACCTTTAGTAAAAATTCTTTCAAACTTCATAGGAATTTGCTTAGGCGACCCTCTACAGAATTAGGTAAACAATTCTGCTCGGATTAACAACATGGCTACTGGAGCTTTAAATGTTTCAAATAGAAATATCTTTAAATGACAACCCGTTCTATACTCAGTTTGGTTCAAATTCATTCAACCTCCACAGGAAGGTTGCTTAGGTGACCGTCTACGGAAAAGGTTCTGATCAACTGAAGAAAACAGCTGACAGACATAAAAGTAGAAACAATCCTTAAATGACAACCTGCCCTTAACTCTTCAGCCAGTTTCTTTTAAACTGATGCTTCGTCTCTGGTAAGGACCATCAGAGTGTAACTGTTGGTTTTCTTTGGCGCAATTATTTCAGTTATTTCATGCTTTCGAGTTCTCCTCCTCTCTGTAATTGGTTGATTCTAATGTTCTCGGAGATATTGCACTGATGAGTTAGTAAGCTTCAATGTGGAGTGAAGAAATTATTTGTCTAAACCATAACAGAAGAAAGGACGAGGATTTCGGCCGCGTAAGCCATCCTCTCCCCGTGAAATACTTTTCACTCGCCGTTCTATGGCAGATCTTTCTATCGCGGTTTAGTTTTGTTATAGTTCGTTTTTGAATGTGTGTATCGCTTGTATATTTTTGTTGGCATCACGAATACACGCCTATAAAATTTTGACCGCCTTGAACCCCAATTTTATATAGAAAAACTGGGGTTTACGAGGGTATACTTTATTTTCTTATTTCTGCTAAAAATATCCTAATTTTTCATCTTAAAATGTTCATTTTTTCGGTGATAAAGGTTACAATGTATTTGTATAGGCGTGCTTTCGTAATGGGATAACTAGTCGGCATATATTTTGGAAAGGAACTGTCCCTTTTGCTTTCCGCTAGTGATGTTTAATAAGGGTCTAGTTTTATGTTCGTGTTTCTTTCCCATCACCGTCTCTGATGGGAGGTGTGGGTCCATTGTATCGATTTCTAATCACTGCTTTCACTTCTGTTTTGTAAGAATGTTGCACGGGCGACATCTATCTAAGTTCAACAATAATGCTTCGCGAAATAATTTGGCTGTCTGTTACCCACAAGACTTTCAGAAGCTATATTACACCTTGAAATCAGATTAGCGATTTCAGGCCATCGTGGCCCTCATTTTTATTTCTAGTCAGCACTATGGGGGAGGGGGTGCATTTCGAGCCGCTCAGTTATATTCTAACGATGTTTCTAATGGGTAGTAATTCTAAGTGGCTAAGAAGTATTCTTTTTTTCAAGAAATTAACACTTGTTTGAATGATTTGAGATTTACATACCCCGTCAACACTATTTAGGTCATTTTGGAGACGTTGCTCTCAATTTTATTGGATTTTTACCCGACATTGAGATGAAATGACATCTCGATCCCTGCCACCTAATGAAACCAAAATGGTTTATATGCATGGACGGTCGGATTCGCACCACTTTGCCTGGAGAGGCTTAAATCTTCTTTTTGGTTTAAAGGTATTAGACTGCTGTCGATTTCAGCTCTGTATGAAAGCAAATTAACAATTGTCATTCTTTATCAGTGGAAGGGAGAACTGACCTTAGAATGCGATGCAATAATGTCGCTTGATCTTATATGGGTGTGAGTGTGGATAGAAAAATCCGTCCAAAGGGCCACTGTCCGGCATCACGAGGCTTGCCGAGTGATGCCGGACAGTGATCCCGAGGGACGGATTATTCTATCCACCTCTCACACCCATATATGATTCTTTTTCTTGCATACATTCCATTTCTTAGCGCGGAATTTTAATGCCGCAGTCACTTCGGTTACCGACATCCGCCATATTGTGATGACACTGCAGGAATGTTTGGTGACGTCATGTAACGTGCTGTGACGTCAAACTTAACGACGGAGCATACGCGGTCGTAATCACTTAGTGCACTTATCAAACACGCGATTATATTCAATTCAGAGTCAGAACATAAATTTCTATCCCAAGGTAAAATCACGGATTTCCTTGCCTGGTGTGCAAGAAAATACAGTTTCATACACAGATACAGATAAAGATTGCATTTGATGATAAATGAAGGATAATTTTCCCTTTTTTCCATATTAACCTATGTTGTTGGTATTCATTTGAACCGCGCAGATGCAGTTCTATTGAATACCAGCAACATAAATATGTATTTATGGGAAACTGCCAAAATATCCTTCAGTTATCACCAAATATCCACCTTACCGTGCCCTAGTTATAACAACAATAATAACAAATTAATCCTTGCTTAGCAATGAGTCATGAGAGGATCATACGGACTATAATATCATTATGAAGTAAGACAAACATGCGCCAAGACAACAATTACGCGAGAGCGGATGTAACTTCGTACGCTCCCATCCTTTAAACCATGGTGGGCTTCTGAGGATGCGATAGGATAGCGCGAACCCGTTTCCGGCCTACGGCTGTGCAACCAAAAATCATAACAAATTATCTACAATGAAATGGTCGACAACGCAATTTTGTGTCTGTCATGGTGAACCCTTGTGACTTTGAGAAGTTCGGCGGCGGCATTCGTCTTGCATCGTCCGGCGTGCGTCGTGCGTGGGTAAACTTTTCTTGCGAACACTCTAGAGGCAACAGTTTTGGTCCAGTCATCATCCAACTTGGTTAGAATGAGGCTGTGACACTATCTCGGTCAAGTTCGAATATGGGTCTTATCGGATCAGAAGTAGTTCAGTATGTCAAATTATAGAAAAACCTTGTTAACACTCTAGGGGCCACAGTTTGGAACAATCATCATTAAACTTGCTCAGAATGATCATCAAGACAATAACTGGGTCAAGTTCAAATATAGGTCATGTCGGCTCAAAAAGTAGGTCAGTAGGAAAAATCATAGAACACCCTTGAGAACACTCGATAGGCCACAGTTTTGGTAGGAATATCATCAAACTCGCTCAAAATGATAATCTTGACAGTATCTCAGTTAAGTTTGAATATGGGTTAAGTCGGGTCAAAAAGTCGGTAATTAGGTCAAAACATAGAAAAAACCTTGCGAACATTCTAAAGGCCATCGCTTTGGTCCAATCATCATCGAAACTGCCCAGAATGATCTTCTTGAAACTATCTCGGTCAAGATCTAATATGGGTCATGTAGGGTCAAAAGGTAGGTTAACATTTTGAAAACTCTAGCGGCCACAGTTTTAATCCGAATATCATCACACTTGCTCAGAATTGTTATCATGACAATATCGTGGTCACGTTCGAATATGCGGTATGTCAGAATGATCTTCTTGAAACTATCTCGGTCAAGATCTAATATGGGTCATGTAGGGTCAAAAGGTAGGTCAGTAGGACAAAACATAGCAAAATCCTTGGGAACACTCTGAAGGCCTCAGGTTTGGTCCAATCATCATCAAACTTGCTCAGAATAATTATTTTGACAATATCTCAGTCAAGTTTGAATATTGGTTATGTCGGGTCATATCGACGGTGGGTAAGTCAAATCATAGAAAACCTTGTGAACACTCGAGGACACAGTTTTAGTCCAATCATCATCAAACGTCGTCAGAATGATCATTATGACAATATTGCGGACAAGTTCGAATATAGGTCATGCCGGGTCAAACAGTAGGTCAGTAGATCAAATCATACAAAAACATTGTAAACACTCTGCCGGCCACAATTTTGGACCAATCATCATCAAACTTGCTCAGAATGAACACCGTGACAATATCTCAATAGAAGTAGAATATGAGTTATGTCGGGTCAAGACGTGGGTAAGTCGGTCAGATCATAGAAAAAACCTTGTGAACACTCTAGATGCAATAGTTTCGGTCCAATTATCTTCAAACTTGCTCATACTGATCTTTTTGACAATATCTCGGTCCAGATGTCGGGTCAAAAAAGATCAATAGGTTAAATCATAGAAAAACCTTGTGAATACTCTAGAGGCCAAAGTTTTGGTTCGACCATCATCAAATTTGCTCAGAATTATTGTCTTGACAATATCTCGGTCAAGTTCGACTGTGGGTCATGACGGGTCAGAGTTTGGATCAGTTGGTCAAATCATAGAAAAATATAATTGATAGCAATGCTCTGGAATCGATACAATTATCCAACAGCTCCCATCAGAAACACCAAAGGGAAAGAATCAAAAACACAAAACAACCAGGCCCTAATAGAAACATCAATAGCGAAAGCCAAAAGGACAGTTACTTTCCCACAAAATGGCCAATTGGCTATCCAAAACAAAATAATATAAGCGGTACAAACACTCAAAGACAAACCATAACAATAATAGACCGCGACAGAAACATCGCCTTGGAACGGTCAGTAAAACGAATACCACTGGGGGTGTGGGGGCCTTTAATCGATTTTACGTGGCGACAATCCTCGCCCTCACTTCCGTCGCGATTTAGACAAATAATTTGTTCAGTCCGTATGATAGCCTCCTAACTTATCAGTGCAACATCTCCGTGAACACAAAAATCAAGCAACCACAGAGATGCAACAACGTCAGGACTCGACTGCAAGAAACCACTGAAATGCTGGAGCAAAATAAAACCAACAGTTATACTCCGATGGGCCCGACCGGAGACAGAACATCAGGCACCAACCGACATTACATCTTTAATTCTTAGTAAGCCTTTACGCTGGAACCGTCAAATAATCTTTTGAACTCTCTAGAGGTCACAGTTAGAAAAACTTTGTGAACACTCTAGAAGCCACAGTTTTGGTTCGAACATCATCAAACTTGTTCAGAAAGATTATCTTCACAATATATCGGTCAACTTCGACTGTTGGTCATGTCTTGCAAAAAACAAAAAAACATCAAAGTAGAAGTAAAACAAAGATCAAGAATCGATACAATTAACTTACTCCACCCATCAAAGACACCAAAGGGAAATAAACACAAACAATAAGCGACAAGACCATAATGGAAACCCAAACAAAGGAAGGCCATAAGGACAGTTACTTTCCCACAAAATGGCCATATGGCCATCCAAAATAACAAGACACAAGTGATACACACAGTAAGTAACAAACAACACCATAAATAAACCGCCACAGAAGAAACGCCTTGGAACGGTCAGTGGAATGATTTCCACTGGTGGGCTTAAATCGATTTTACGTGGCCACAATCCTCGCCCTTACTTCCGTCGCGATTTAGACAAATAATTTGTTCAGTCCGCATGAAGGCCTCCTAAATCATCAGTGCAACATCTCCGTGAACACAAAAATCAAAGAACCACAGATGTGAGACAACGGTGAGGACTCGACAGCAAGAAACCACTGAAATGCTGGAGCAAAAGAAAACCAACAGTTAGACTCCGATGGGCCCGACCAGGGACAGAGCATCAGGCACCAACCAACATTACCTTGAATTAGTCTTTATATTCAAGTCTTTATATTCCGTTTATTTTTCTTATAACATTTACGTTTTCAATAGTTTTTCATCTTTTAATCGAACGCTGTTATCGTCATTTAATATACAAGGACGTAACGCGCGGGTTCTAAACGTGCCCTTTGACGTCACGCCATATTACTACTTGTCGCTATGTATAATGATTTTAAGAGTCTTGCTCATGGAATTTATTGAAGTATAAAACTTTTATGTTAACCAATCGAATCGCTCCAAATGGTCATTATGTTGGAGAATTTGAATTATACTGGAACGTTAATATTGTTAACTAATGTTACTGTCGCATCTGCTTTAAGCGCGATACAGGAGTCCGGGTTTCAACCGTTCGACCATTTGTCAAGCCATTCTATGACCAGTTATTTCATAGAGATGGTTCTGTCCAACGGGATTAAAAGAATGTTCTGGTTGCCAGCCCATAGTTTATGCATAAATTTACATACACGGTCCAATCGGAATTTGCTTTATTACGTCCTATGATCACACTGATGTTGGTACAAAGGCATTATATATGAAACAGTATATAGAGGATATATACTTTTTTGTGGTGGATACCAAAAATATTTCATCGAGTGTGTTGAAAATATCCAAATTATCATGAGTGCGAAGCAGGAGTGAATATTTGGATGTTTTCAACACACGAGATGAAATATTTTTGGTATTCGTCGAAAAAAGTGAATTTTCTTTTTATTTTATAATTGAATGCGGATATTTACGGTAATTTGAACAATCGAATGTTACGTCAAAATTTTGATCCGGCTATGACGTCACGACTAACAGTTTCAAAACATTAACAGGTCGCCATTTTCATACATCTTTTACATTTTAAAGAGTGCTTTTCAAGGTATTTTACCCAATTACTTTATCGATAACATATGAATTTTGGCGAGAAAAAGTAGTCCGGCTGCTACTGTGAAAATAACAAGGTCATGTTATTTTTCACAGTGTGAATATATCATATATTTTCATAGAGTGAAAATATTAGTTTTATTTGTTTCTGATATGCATTGATTTCACTACAGAGTATAAAAAAAAAATTATTGTCCAAATAGTATATAATATAGTGTATTATGTAGTGTAAGATAAATTGCGTCGTTCATATCCGTATTACGCTGTGGTCTAATTTATTCAAGTGCCGTGAAAAGCTTTTATTTATTCGGCATTAAAATATGAATGTTTGACTTGTTATAACACGAGATTGTATAGTTTAACATTGACTCATAGTGTATTCAATTTATTTTTATTTCAATTTTAGTCAACATGTACCAAACGGCAACGACGTCCTATCTAACAACAGCACAGGGTATGTATGGCAATATTTACAAACCGTTTGTTTATTTGATTTGATGTATATTGCGCACCCTTGAGGCTGATTAATTCCCCGCCACGAAGCGGAGAGAGGATTATAGGAATATCTGTCCGACAGTCTGTCCTTCTGTATCACTTTTTGTCCGTTCTGAACCATTTGATAGATTTTTATTAAACGTTGATGAAATATTCGCTTCAGTGAACTGATGTCCGGAACCTATGACTAAACCATGCCGACTCAAGGCTCAAACTCGTGACCTTCACAATTGAAGGTCACGAGTTTGAGCCTTGAACTTTTGATACGCACTATATCTCTTTGCCCCTGGAAAGATCTTCGAGAACTCATAACTGAACCTTGTTGTCTCAAATTCACAATTGAGTTTTCGAGTTTGACTCAACCATGCCGGGTCAAGGTCACAATTGAATTTCACAAATTTGAGCATTGCATTTCGTGTCGGCTCCATGTCTCCTTTACCCCTGGAAAGATTTTCTGTAATATTTGGTCAAATTGTCAACATGCGCGCAATATTGGTCGTTAAATTAACCAAGCCTTGAATATCGTGTCTGTTCTTTGTTTCTTTTACCCCTGTTATTGAACTATATTCAAAGGCAGGCCTAAATGAAATAATGTGCAGAACCTGTAATTCAATCATATCGGGTCACGGTCACAAATGAAAGTCAGGAGTTTGAGCCTTGCATTTTGTGCCGTCACCATATCTCCTTTACGCATGAGGCGGGGGATATAGCTGATCCTCAGGCTACAATTTTGTTTGTTCTTGTTCCTTTATGAAAGAGACTTCATGATGTCCATTTTAGTTGAAAGCAATCTGAACTTATTGAGTCTTTAAGGTCGACGTCTAGATATTCAAACGATTGATTAAATATTTACAGTACCTACTTCGATGGTTTGATCAGTTAAATTTACCATTCAGAATTTCAATCAAATAAAGAAAATTACCGTATCCCAGTTTTTAAACTCAAATTAATTGATCTTGGCTGGGTGTTATTTTTCTATTCTCAGGGATAGCATTTTACAATCTTTGATCGCATACCAACTCACATTGTCATCGCCCTATAAAGGGTTGAAGATTATATGCTAACGGACGTTTTTATCTTTATTTATTACACTGACTTACCTGATGCTCCTATGTACTTGTATTAGACACAGTGCTGTGCTGTGGGTTTTGTTATACTAATACCTATTAGTTGTTTTAGGTAGGAACAAAATTTTCGAGCTGCCTAACTGTATTCACAACCGGTCTTAATGTCGCTTGGTATACATTTGTATAAAAAATCTCCCTAATATTTCTATGAATATTATATTACTAAGCAATATAAGCGACGATAGAATTCATTACCGTTACATTCTGCGTCTTCTGTTCAAATTCCAAATCGCACTCAACATTTTAAATCTATTTTGCAAACCGTGACAATTATATTAGTTAAACTTTTTTTCTGTTTCTTCTGTTAACCTTCGTGGAGCAACTGATACAAATTTATTTCGGAACAAATTTAATGTCAGAATTTTTTCCTTTAAAATCACCTATCATTCGAGAATTTGTTTATCCATTCAAAAGACGCAGTATGTTTCCTAGCATTTCAAAGTGCAATTCTAAGAGTTGTGGCTGTTGCTAACATCTTCGGTCTAAATCTAACATTAGTTTGTCTGTAAATGGCAGAACATTTTCTGCGAAAATATTTTCTGATTTAGACCAATATTCGACAGATATAATTTATGTTATTAAATGAAACGCCTCGAATTGTGGCGTTCAGTATGTTGGTCAAACTGAGCGCGCATTGAAGGCTCGCTTTGGAGAAGACTAAGATACAAAATTAAAATAAAAACTCTGATAAACTTAATAGTTAGATTTGTCGACACTTTAAACGTACTTGTTGAACCATGTATCTATTCAACCCGTTGCAGAAATTATCCACGATCCAAAGGCAAGTGATAAACTTAACAATATCAAAAGATTAGAGGCTGAGCTAAATTTGATTAAAGGTCTGCAAACACATTTCCTTTTTAAATGACAATATATTTCATAAAAGGCAACGTTCCTGAATACCAGATTTTGCTGTTTGTACTCTTAGTTTATACTAATTTATTTTAGTTCGATTGCGATTGTTTGTACTCTTTTAGATACAAGAAAAAGAAGATCAAGATCAAATGGTTCTCATGTGAACAGCAATATCAAATTCAAATCTCGTCGCACTATGACTCTTTCGGAAATGGATAGTATACTGCAACAGTCTGGGCGACATTCTTTGCTTTCGGTTCTTTCTTCTCTTTCGATTCCTTCTAAACGTAAATTGGACAAAGCAGTTGACAAGTATTATGATTCTAAGCACCAGTTTTATGATGCGGTACTTCTTATTCGTTGCTATACGCAACATGCTTTACGCCCTTCCATCGATTCTGAGATTAATCATGTGAAATATTTTCTGAAAATTCCTTTTGTCAACAAAGGTATTGACTTCATAAATTTACCCAGCATATTTAAAAATAAACCCATTACATCTTCTATACTAGCATATTTCAGAAATACTGAATCTCCCGTTATTTGCTATAACTACAAAAAAAAAAAAAAAAAAAAAAACAAACACAAAAACGATCAGAAACACAATATCCGACTTCAATAAAGTAGAAGTAAAACAAAGATCAGGAATTGATACAATTAGCTTACTCCATCCATAAAAGACACCAAAGGGAAAGAAATACAAACATTAAGCGACCAGACCATAATGGAAACCTAAACAAAGGAAAGCCATATGGACAGTTACTTTCCCACAAAATGGCCATATGGCCATCCAAAATTAAAAGACACAAGTGATACACACAGTAAGTAACAAACAACAACATAAATAAATCGCCACAGAAGAGCCGCCTTGGAACGGTCAGTGGAAGATTTCCACTGGGGGGCTTAAATCGATTTTACGTGGCCACAATCCTCGCCCTTACTTCCGTCGCGATTTAGACAAATAATTAGTTCAGTCCGCATGAAGGTCTCCTAACTCATCAGTGCAACATCTCCGTGAACACAGAAATCAAAGAACCAAAGTTGTTTCTGATTTAGATATTCAAGCAAACATCCGTGAATCTTGAGATTGTAAAAATTCAAAATGTTTCTATCCCGCTGCTGGTCATGTACTTACTGGTAATTTGAAAATTATCTCAGACTATAAGATACGAGAAATTATCCCAAAGGGACCTATATAAAGATTTTCCAACGAAAATTGATTGTTCTAAATGTCAACAAGTTATTGCAGAGTCCTTAAATGAATTGTATAAACGCTGGCGTAAGAGAGAGTATGTTGAGTCTACTCATCACGAAAACACGCCTACATAATTTTGACCCCCTTGAACCCCACTTTTCTATATTAAAACTGGGGTTCACAGGGGTAATCTTTATTTTTCTTATTTCTGCTCTAAAATAAAGATTGCGGGTACTCGTTAGAACCGCCTCGACGAGGCGGTTCTAACGAGTACCCACAATCTATATTTTGCTCAGAAATAAGAATGATATCACACTTTTTCATCTTAAAATGTTCATTTGTTTATATGGTTAAGTTTCCAGTGTATTTGTATAGACGTGTGTTCCTAAAGGCTTTGAATGACTGCAAACTAAGCATCTTTAAAATTGTTGATCGACGTATATCGTTTGAATAAAAAATACGCATCTTTTACCTCGTACACCAAAAGTTACCCCCAGTGGAATTCTTTCCACTGACCGTTCCAAGGCGGTTCTTCTGTGGCGGTTTATTTATGTTGTTGTTTGTTACTTACTGTGTGTATCACTTGTGTCTTTTTATTTTGGATGGCCATTTGGCCATTTTATGGGAAAGTAACTGTCCTTATGGCCTTCTTTTGTTTAGGTTCTCATTGTGGTCTGGTCGCTTCGTGTTTGTGTTTCTTTCCTTTTGGTGTCTTTGATGGGTGGAGTAAGTTAATTGTATCGATTCCCGATCTTTGTTTTACTTCTACTTTTAGGCACCTTAAGCAAGGTATCAAAGTATTATTTTCTAAATTACTTACGTCATGTTTAACAGCTATTAAGAACCATGTTTCTAGATACTGTGAAAAGGCGTAAGAAAAATCTGGCATTTACATGGTTTGGTCAATAAAAGTTCAAGTCAAGTTTTGAATAAACTGAAGCAAGAGGTTTTCGTGGATCTAGTTTGTTGACATACGATGTTACTACTCTTCACACAACTTTACCTCAAAATATGAAAATAAAAAAAAACTATTTACTTTAATTGAAACTATTTATCCTCGCCTAAAGTGTCTGTTTTTGGCCTGCAATGATAGAAATGCTTATTTTGTTCCTGGAGATGACATGAATATTGAACATGTCAAGTGGTTTGCGACGCACTTTCCTTTCTATTGGATAATGTCTATATAAGGTTTTGATCTCACATATTTAGACAAGTGGTTGGTACTCACAATATTGGGAACAAAACGCGAATAAGAATTGTCCCTTTCAAAAAAAAAAAAAAAAAAAAAAAACTAATGTTATTGAGGCGTTTAACACGACTTCTCGATATTTGGATCAAATGGTTGATATAATTCATCCAAAAGAATTACAGTTAAATAAGGCTAATTCTGATGACTCTGAAGCCCGGTTGTTCGATCCCGGGCTTCTCCAGACTTTCGGATGAGTCTTTAAACCGAGGTCCCGTCTCCGTATGACCTTAGCTGTTGGTGGGACGTAAAACTCCAACACTCACTCACTCACTGAAGCCCTGATTTTGACTGTTTCTAATGGTATTGTCTCTTCCAAAATTTATCATAAAAGAGATGATTTTAATTTTGGAATTGTAAATTTTCCTTTCTTGGATTGTGCCGTCCCAAAGGCTATATCGTATGGGGATTATATGTCACAGCTTATTCGTTTAGTTAGAGCTTGCTATTATGTTGATGATTTTAATGATCGCAAATGAATTTTAACAGCTAAACTTCTAAAACAAGGCTAACGGTATCACAAACTGCGCATAGCTTTTTCAAAATTTCATCGTCGACATTACGACATTATTTCTAAATATGGCATTTATTTGAAGACACTTCTGTATCGGGGACTATCGGAACCTGAGTGTAATGGGGATTTAGTTCATAAAGTCAGAAGAATACTGGTAGTGATAATTTTTCTGGTCAGTTCAGAAAACTTGTTGCTAATTGCAAGAAAAGAGGTTATAGCATGGACGTTATGCGACAGACCGCGTGTTTGGTTGTCGACCCTTTTCCAGTGGACAACTTTGCTACTCTTTTCAGTTGCATGAGGGTGGGCCGGACTCAAGACTCATTGATGACGGTCCCACCCTAAATCTTTGATTTCGTGAAGAGTGGAGACGGATATTTCCTAAATTTGACCCTCCGTGATCTAAGTGGTGGTTTTCTTCTGCTAAGACGTCGGATTGTTGTTGAGTCCTAAACCCTGATTGCAAGACCCGCAGAAAAAGCGACCGACTGAAGTCGGTTGATTTCTAAGAGTGCCCTAAAATCACCGTGCCATTCTGTCATTCGGTCAATCGGTCATTCTGTCAGTCTGTCAGTCTGTCTGTCCGTCCGTAACCCGTTTGTGAAAATTGGTGATAGTGACTGAACCGCTTAGAATATTTAAACAATTTTTGACACACTGATAGATATCAATGAGATCTAACCAATGAACTTGCGAAATATTACATTCCATTTAGTATAGCCTCGCCGAGGCGAAAAATGAGAACATTTTCGAACTGCTTCTCCTCGGAAACCGTTGGGCCGATTGAAGTCAAATTTCATATGGAGCCTCTATGGGATGGGGGAAACCAAAATTTGCTCATGGGGTTAGGTCACATGACCAAAATGACCGCTAAGCCATATATGGTCTGTCTGTCTGTCCGTCCGTAACCCGTTTGTGAAAATTGGTGATAGTGACTTAACCACTTGGAATATTTAAACAATTTTGGCATACTAATAGATATCAATGAGATCTAACCAATGAACTTGCGAAATATTACAATCCATTTAGTATAGCCTCGCAGAGGCGAAAAATAAGAAAAATTTCGAACTGCTTCTCCTCGGAAACCGTTGGGCCGATTGAAGTCAATTTTCATATGGAGCCTCTATGGGATGGGGGAAACCAAAATTTGCTCATGGGGTCCAGGTCACATGACCAAAATGGCCGCCAAGCCATATATGGTAAAAACCCTTCAAAAATAGTCGTCTCCAGAACCACTGGGCAGATTTCCACGAAACTTGATAAATAGCATCTGGGACGTAGGCCCATCATAAATTGCTAAAATGGTGACCCCGGGTTGACCTTGACATTCTTTGTGCCTAGGTCAAACTTTGACACATACGCTTTTGTTGGAATATTTAAACAATTTTTGGCACACTGATAGATACCAATGAGATCTAACCAATGAACCTGCGAAATATTACATTCCATTTAGTATAGCCTCGCCGAGGCGAAAAATGTGAAAATTTTCGAACTGCTTCTCCTCGGAAACCGTTGGGCCGATTGAAGCCAAATTTCATATGGAGCCTCTATGGGATGGGGGAAACCAAAATTTGCTCATGGGGTCCAGGTCACATGACCAAAATGGCAGCCAAGCCATATATGGTAAAAAACCCTTCAAAATAGTCTTCTCCAGAATCACTGGGCAGATTTCCATGAAACTTGATAAATAGCATCTGGGACGTAGGCCCATCATAAATTGCTAAAATGATGACCCTGGGTTGACCTTGACCTTCTTTGTGCCTAGGTCAAACTTTGACACATATGCTTTTGTATTGGAAAAGTGAGAATGCATTTTATCCTGCAACGATTCAGAATACAGTACTAAAGTATAAGATATATTTTTGCTCCTTACGATAAGGCGCATTTATTGGGGGAACCGTTTTAGGTCCAGGTCACATGACCAAAATGGCCGTTGTACCCATATATGGTAACACTCATAAAGCTAAAAGCATACGGCGGGTCGTGCACTTCAGCTGAAGCACTGGTTCATGATTATATTAATCTATACATAACTATTTTACCATGTATTTTATCATGACTCACTGTTGAGCTAGAAAGTCTCCATGCTGATCAATGCGTTATTGGTATTTTGTTTGATACTGTACTAGAACTGAGGGCGAAGGTTAAAATTTCATAAACTCCGGAGTTGAAGGCCCCCCCCCTCCCACACACACAGAGTACTTTTATTACAGACCGTCTGAAGGCGGTCGTCCTTTTGCAGTGTATTATTTGGCTTTGTGCCGTTGCTTCATGTTTCGTCTGTTTTTTTGTGTGCCTCCATGTCACTTTCTATATGTGACTCGAGACGGCTGCGTTCTTAGATTGTGGCCTTTTCTAAGTGACATTTCCTTACTAGTTTGTTTCAAGCAAAATTTGCCGGCCTCGGTAGCTCAGTCGGATGCGCGTCTGAATGGTGATCAGGAGGACCCGTGTTCGATACCTGCCGGCGTCGGCAACATGTTTCATGGAATCTTTTCTCCGGCCATTCTCTCCCTTACGCTGATGAAAGAAGGTCAGCTGTCAGTTTCTTGCGAAAGAATGTGTATTGTACTAATTAACCGCTTAAGTATAAGCATGCTCAGGAAAGGTGTGGTTATGTCATCTGACTGACTAAATACGAGGACTGTTCAAATATGAATGCAACTAAGCACATAAAAATGATTCCGTGATAGATTTCGTTGAAAAATTTATTTTGTCCCCTCAAAGTATTCCCCTTTAATAGATATACAAATTTCAGTCTTCTGATCCAATCATTAAATGCTGCATTTTTGTAGTCTTTGCGAGGTATACTATGAAGGCACTGGAATATTGCAGAACCGAGGTGTTTGCGCTGTACAAATTTTCGAACAGAAAGGTATTTTTTCAGCCGCGGGAACAAAAAGAAGTCACATGGGGCAAGGTCAGGGGAATGGGGGGGGGGGGGGTGAGGGAGTTCAACAACCTTTTCATGCTTCATATAGTCTTACACAATGAACGCCTTGTTCGATGACGCATTGTCATGTAGCAATCTGACATTGGCCAAACCAGTTGCGGGTCTTCGTTCTTTGAAATTTTTCTTCAATTTTCGAAGAACTTTATTCTTGTAAAACTTCGCATTTACAGATTTGCCTTTAGGCACAGCAACCTGAATAGCAGGGCCCTGATTTGAAAAGAATATGGCATACATTACCCTCTTGACGCTCATGGTCCGCTTTGCAATGCATGGTCTTTTGCAATACTTTGTTGCCCATATTTTGTTCTGAATCTTTCGTTTTGGCTCAAAAATGTGAACCCATGTCTCGTCACCTGTGACGACATTAGCGAAAGACCGTGCATTGTAATTTGGAAATTTTTAAGCAACTTCTTGGCGCACTGAACGCGTGTCTTTTTCTGCTCATCTGTCAACAGATGGGGAATCCATCTAGCACAGATCTTTCTCATTTTCAAATCCCGTTTCAGAATTGTATGATCTGCTCCTAGCTATTTGCCTAGTGGTGTATCGTGCATCGGTAGCAACTATTTCTTTCACTCTAGCAACCATCTTGGCAGTTGTTGCTCTTTTCGGCCGACGATCATGTGGTGCCTCTTCTGTTGAGCCTAGCCCACAGCTGAATTCCTTGCACCAACGAAAAACTATTGAAAAAGACATTTCATTATGCCCAAAAATCGAACATATTTCATCAAAAATGTCTTTGCACTGTATACCAAGAATCCAAAGATTCTTTATATAGGACCGTATTTCAACGGCGCACTCTGACTTTCTTCCAACCATGTTTTGTATTAGTATACAAGAGTAGACAGTGTTTATCGAACGATATACATGGCTAAAGTGCACGGATTTTAACAGGTTTGGTATCAATGTATAGGTAAAATGTTTTTCTGCGCTGTGATATTTATTTCCACGTGATTTTCGCATTTGTGCATGCGAAAACGTTCTACTTGCATTCATATTTGAACAGTCCTCGTACGATCTAAAAAGTGTTGTCTGGGCCGTTAAACTCCGATACAAACAAACAATTCATGCAAACGTTTTGATAAACGCGATGATTTTTATTTTGAGATTGTAAATTTTCCCTTCCTGGAGGGTGATGTTCCTCGTGCAACATCCTATGGTGTTTATAAATTGCAATTAATTCCGTTTGCCAGGGTGTTTGTTCATGTAATAGACGTCGTTGTACATCTATTTCTATATTTTTTCAACGCTCGTAATAATTAAGTAGCTGCTAAACGTCTTAATCAGGGTAATCGTCATCATAAACCTGCAAAGCCTTTTCTAATTTTTATAGACGGCATTTCGACGTAGGTTCAAACTTCAATATTGAACTTAAACCTATTTTGCAACAAGGCGTATCGAAACATGACTTTTACGGTAACTTAGTATATCACACTGGTAAAGGCAAGCGCGCAGGGTAAGGAACAAACACACCGGATAAGGAAAATTTTCCGCTCAGGGTAAAAAAGAAAATGGCGGAATGGGTATCACATGTGCAGGTTTGTTGTTGTTCTAGATCTCGTTTTATGGTTCCTAATCAATACGGCTGCTCATATTAGCTTCACGGAAGACACTTATTATTTACAAATTTATCTTCGATGGGCCGAATTCGACAGTTACATCCAGTCAAACGGAGAACCGGACACAGTGGAGCTACTCCACCGCGAATTCTCATTATTTTACATGAAACGCTCTTCTGGGAAGATGGCATGCACTTTTTTATTGGTTGTAGACAGACACATGATAAATCGGACTGTTGCAAATACGATTTAAGGAAAATTTGAAATTAGAAGGCACACAGTGAGAAATCCTAGTTCAATTTTCAATACAACGCCCACGGGCAAGGAAATGGGTACAGTGCATGTGACAAGAAACACAATTTTCCGGGGAAAATGGTTGTTGTATGGTCGTAGCACTAGGAAATGTCCATCTCAGATTAAGTTTTCCGATATTTATAATTAGTCCTACATAGTTTAAAGCATCAATTGTGATCTTTAGGAAACGTTCAAAGTTTTTGTGCATTGTCTTGGCATGTACATTTGCTCTGGTTCTAGCAATGTACTCCAGCCCCAAACCCCTCCCCCCCACACACATACCCATACACTATGAATCTATGGCCGATTTGGCCCGGACGATTTGACCTATGAGAATTCGGCCAAGGAGAATGTGGTCCGTAAAAATATTGGGTAGGACAACTTGGCAAGGCTAATATAATGTCCTGTGTAAATTGACATTTAAATGTTTTGGATTTGTTTCGAGTAATGCCTCTTGGTTTGTTTGTTTGTTTTAGAGTTTAACGGCACTGTCAACACTTTTATAGGTCATTTTTGAGCCGGTCAGTTTACCTATCCACACTTTTCCTGGGCCGGCTTATACGTAAGCGGTTAATAGTACACTGTACATTCTTTCGCCAGAAACTGACAACTGCCCTTCTTGAATCAGCGGAAGGGAGAGAATGGCCGTAGAAAAGGTCTCATGATCAATCTCCACGAAATAATGTTGCCGATCCCGGCAGACCAGCAGACGCAAATCCGACTGAGCTACTGAGGCCGGCATAATCATTCAGTTACCAATACATGCACATACTTGAATAGTTGCCTTGCCCATCGGGGTTTAAGAAATAGATGGGCTGCACGATGCTTCCACGCAGAGCTGAAACCGACCCACACACGAGTACAGGTAAACTGCTTGGATGATCTAAGCCTGCCCAGGCAAAGCGATGCGAGTCGACCGCCCATGCTTATAAACCCTATTGGTTTCATTGGGCAGCAGGGCTTGCGATGTCGTTTCGTCTCAGTGTCGGGTAAAAGTCCCACAAAATTGGTAGCAACGTCTCCAAAATGACATTTACAGTGTTAACGGGGACGTTAAACCTCAAATCAAACAAACAATATTTGTCTTATATCCGACGACGAACTGCGTACAAAGGGCCTGTTAAAATATCCAATTATATCTGCACACCTCACCCCAAACACACACACACCGGAATATTTGTTTCATAAATGTTGTATGGTGACTGATAGCCAATGGAAGTTATATGAAAAGATACAGCTTCAAAGAAAAACAAATCAATAAAATGTTTGGTCATTCACAAATAAGGTATGTTTTTACCATGACTTTACCCCTACCCTCAGCTGATTTTGACCAAAATTGCAAAATTTGTCACCTTTATGGCTTTCAAAATATAACAGCCTAGCCTTGCTTGTACATATTTTATATTTTTTATACAGATAAAGTTTTGATTTTTTAACATGTGGTGAAAATAAAAAAATGAAAGGTGGCCTCTGTGTTTATTTTTTCATAAATAAAATTTTGGTCATTGTCAGAAATGTCAACATAAAATTGCCATAACTACGTTCATAGTAAAGCTAAATATATGTTGTTATTACTCATTTTCTTAGTTAGAAACCAATGAATAATTTGATACCTGTTTCATTTTGATCCTGTAATTTTTCATTTTTCGTATATCTCCATGATAACGCAAGTGGGTGGGGGTAACAAGATACGACTCACTTAGTGTACAAATGATGAGCAGTGCTACCCGATATATTAATGCGCCAATTGAAACCGGGTTTCTAAGGGCACTTTCTATTGTCTTTTTCTTTCGAAGGAGTATACTTTTATCACACTTTTCTTACTATTTTCGTCATAATTTATTAACTCAATACAGACACATCAAACGTCAAGTTATTCTGAAAATACTTGAAGACGAAACAACTCGTTTCTGTGAATGTTTCCATTAACGAAGCCTGTTAGCAAGTGAAACGTCGCACACTGAAGAGGATTTGAGTGAGGGTCAAAAAGAAGCTAAATCATATCAGGCCCTTTAATGACCATGTAATAGGTATGTCTCACGAATTTGGCGAAGTTATCTACCTTATTTTCAGCCAAAAGAACAAGCATACAATTTTCTACCAGAAATACTGCATGGACAAATACATCATTTCTCTAATTCATGATCGCGATGAACCCATCTCCATAGGAGATGATTATATTGCTAGAACCACAGCAATGCGCATGCCAAGACAATTCACACAAACTTTGGATGATTCCTAAAGGTCACAATTGGTGCTTTAAACTATGTAGGATTATTTATTAATATCGGAAAACCTAATCTGAGATGGACATTTACTAGTGCTACGACCATACAACAACCATTTTCCCCGGAAAATTTTGTGTCTTATCATACGCGTTGTACCCAATCCCTTGCCTGTGGGCGTTGTATTGAAAATTGAACTAGGATTTCTCACTGTGAGCCTTTTTATTTCAAATTTTCCTTAAATCGTATTTGCAACAATCCGAGTTGTCATGTGTATGTCTACAACCAACAAAACAGTGCATGCCATCTTCCCAGAAGAGCGTTTCATGTAAAATAATGAGATTTCGCGGTGGAGTAGCTCCACTGTGTCTGGTTCTCCGTTTGACTGAATGTAACTGTCGAATTCGGACCATCGAATATAAATTTGTGAATAATATGTGTCTTCCGTGAAAGTAATGCGAGCAGCCGTATTGATTAGTAACCCATAACACGAGATCTAGAACAACAACAAACCTGCACATGTGATACCTATTCCGCCATTTTCTTTTCTATCCTGAGCGGAAAAATTTCCTTATCCGGTGTGTTTGTTCCTTATCCTGCGCGCTTGCCTTTACCAGTGTGATATATATTCAGAAAAATATATGCTTGAAATCATGTCAGTACCAAATTTCGCAAAAACATTCTTCGATATAGATATATCGATTCCTGATCATTGCCTTCACTTCTCTTTTACTTAAACGTTTTTATAATTTCGGTTGGTGTATCGTGATCTGTTTCTGGTCGGGCTCTGCTTGTGTGTGTGTGGGTGGGGGAGGGGAGGTCCTACTTTTGGTTTCCTTATTCTCCAGTATTTCAGTTATTTCATGCTGTCAAGACCTCATCGTTGATTCGTCTCTGTATTCGTTTTCATCTTTATTTCGGAGAGGGTCTGTCGCATTTGGGTTTCTCAAAACAAATAGTAGTTGCTTTTTGTGCATCGTTTTTATAAACCACACTATAGCGTAATAGTGAGAATTGCGGTTACGTCAAATTGATTTCCACTACCCCCACCCCATTTAAAAAACTTTGACGGACCCATTCAAGGCGGTTCTACTGTTGCGGTTATAGTTCGTCTTTGCATGTATGTATTGCTAGTTTCGTTTTATTTTGGACAGCCGTTTGGCCGTTTTGTGGGAAAGTAACTTTCCTTTTGCATTCCGTTGGTGACGTTTTCATTGTTGTGAAGTTGTTTTATGTTTGTGTTTATTCCCCTTTGGTGTCTTCCATGGGAGGTGTGAGGTAATTGTATATATTCCTGATCATTGCCTTCACTTCTGTTTTGACGTCCTGTCAACAATATTTAGTTGATTTTGGAGATAATGCTTCCAATTCTGTGGGACGTTTACCTGACATTGAGATGAAATGACGTGTCAAGCCCTGTGGCCCAGTGAAACCAACATGGTCGTTGCATGGACGTTCCGAGTCTCTCCTCTTTGTCTGGGCATGCTTAGACATTCTAAACGGTTTACTAGTACTTATTTGCGGTCGGTTTCAGCTCTGCACGGGAGCATGCAGCCCAATCTATTTCTCAAAGCAGCGATGATCGTCATTTATATACCGTGATAATACAATGTGACTCAGTATTAGGTTAAGAAACATGCATTGTTTGAGAAGCTTCTTCCAAGAAATGAAAATAACAATGTATTCATAAATCCAGCGAACCGCATTTTTTCTTCTTCTTATACATCCCATATTCTATTCATTTTGCCAGAATTCGGAGAACATTGAGTGAAAATGAAATTTTTACTCATCTCGAAAACATGCCCATAAAATTTTGACCCCCTTGAACCCCACTTTTTTAAAATAAAACTTTGATGGGTGGAGTAAGTTAATTGTATCGATTCCTGATCTTTGTTTTACTTCTACTTTTTATAAGGGTTCACATTATTTTTCTTATTTCTGCTCTAAAATATAGAATGTGGGTACTCGTTAGAACTGCCTCGAAGTGGCGGATCTAACGAGTACCAACAATCTATATGTTGAGCTCGAGGCGGATCTAACGAGTACCAACAATCTATATTTTGAGCAGAAATAAGAAAAATATCACAATTTTCATCTTAAAATTGCCATTGTTTTCGGCGATAAAGGTTACACTGCATTTGTATAGGCGTGTTTTCGTAATGAATATCTTCGAATCCGACACATTGACAATATATTAACACGATCAAAATCCCTTGGCACTGAACAAGGGTCTTCCTACACATGACAAACAAATAATTATGGGACTATGTGATTAGACAGTTTCAAGGATAAGTGAATGTCTGGGTTTAGCAACGTATGATTGGATTGATATCATGTTCTAATCCGGCTTCTGAACGCAGTGGCTGAACAAGTTGTTGAATAACATTTCCGCATCTGTAATCCACATACATGATTTCAAAAACAACACAGAATATACGATAAACTACAGTATAATAATCCATGATTCTTCAGCTTCAAAACACAATGCAATAGCTGGGGGAAGTTTATTTCTAGTTCCACAGTTATGCAGAGTATGAAAGTCTGCATCTATGCCCGGTATATTGTCCGACATCTGCAAGGTGTATGTGGCTGATTTTTCTTGAACTTACAATTTAATTATGTACCAATATCCCTAGCTTTCCGTTTGGAGGATGCAATCAATGTTGGCTGCAACGAATATGGATGGGATATATCTGTTGATGTGAGCAGGCTGAGGATTGTGTATCCGAACATAAGAGCCTCAGATGTGTACCTTGGCAAGAACCTCTGCACGGGAATTGATTATGGTTCGTCACTGTTGTTTCACCAAGGATTGCGAGAATGTCTCACAAGTGAAACAGTAAGTATGATCGAATTTGTTTCTTTGAGCCTCATTGAAGATAAAGATGACTAACCCATATTGGTCTATCCGACAGCTGATGGAGCTCATACCATGAGTGTGTTGTGTTTGGTGTGGGTATGTATGAAAATGTGTGGAACCTGCTTTGAATACGAAAAGGGGGAAAAGACTCCGCTAATTCTTCAGTTTTCGTCTGATGAGACATACAACTTTATGTACGGGTGGATAGAATACACATGATATGCAGCAGTGGTCATTCTTATCGGGTTACATTTCAACAGTGTTGTGTTATTACATTGTAAATTTTATTAGACGTGACTTAAATTACTGCTATATCCTACAGTGTTCATCCGACCAATCATAATGCTGATTTATAGTAATGCATTATTATCATTTTGCTACTTAGTTCGAAACATCCCACTTTTATGGCTAATTCTACTTCATACACTATCACTCAAAAATTACAATTATTAAATACTTGTCTGATAGCATGTAACACAGTATATAAGCAATCTTGTCTGGTCTCTTTAGAGGTGAATTTTATTTAAGAAATAGATCAGCTCTAACTGTGATTTGTTGAGTAATAAATCACAGTTTGGAGGTCAGTTGTAAAGTAGACAAATCACGCTGAAAATCGACAATAATGCTGTTATTTCCTTCAAATTATCACAACTTTTTGCCATTGTTAAAAGAAATCCCACTAAAATTACCGACTGAAACACATGTATTTGTATCCTTTTCTAACGTTTTCAATGCGAGAAAATGACGATACACCGTCTAACGTCAAGGAAATCGACTAGTGACGTCATAAATTTGCAGTTTTTAATGACGTCACTCGTCACGCTCTTTTTTGTCGTGATTTGTTGTAGAATAAAACACAGTTATTTTCCATTGCCAATATAGGTGCGCTGTGTTAGAATCATATATCACCCTCAGTTCTAGTGCTCAAATGTATAGTGCCAAACATTTGACATCAGACTGACCTTTATGCAAGGAATAAATTAGTCAATGCTATCGCCTAAAACGTCGGCTTTCGAAAACGTCTCGTGAATTTTCGGCATCACGTGAATAGCGGCCCATTTTCCGACCTCTATGTATTGTATAACAAAATCGTCAACTTCGGAAAACGACGAAGATATGTATATGCATTCAGTCGGGTGTGAAAGTTCACCAGTCTCAGGTCAATTTGTTCGAACTATATCATTTATGTGATATCTTATCAGTTGGAGATGGAGGTATATTATATATATAGCATTGAAACTGGTCTGATTTACGTTAGCTATGAAGAGCGATTTAATTAGTTTTTCGATTCTAAACCCTCTTCAAGGTTCGTAGTGTGATGTACATTTACTTATTATACATTTCTTCATGTATCATGATTAGATGCTCTATATCACCTTTTTAGCATTTATGTAAGATTCAGAGTGTATGATCAGCTGTTATATTTAGGTTTCAGGAACTCAACTCATCTATAGAAATGTGCTAGTATATGCAGTCCACGATCCAAACCGCCCTTTTATAATACGAAGCTATAATTGGACAGTAGAAGTTGAATGCGATGTCAGTCGTAATCAGACAGCCACAGGGCATTTACATCATGATGCTTTCATCGGCACACATCACCACATCGCAGGGAACAGCAATTATACAGTGCAGATGAGATTCTATCACGATCCTAACTTTGTAACTCCAATATCGGGCAATCCACTGCATGTAACTGTAGGCACAAAAGTTTACGTAAAGGTGTTCACCAGTGCATCGGACTGGAATGTAAAATTGGTAGTCCATGACTGTTACACGAAGCCGTCGCCGACGTCTCCAGATCATACAAAATACGCTATCATCAGTAACGGGTGAGTATTGTAACAATTTAACTAAAAATAAAGCTATCGTAACGGACCTGTCTCCATTTATAGAGCGTTTCCCTTTTCAATTAAATAGAGGATCTTACATGAGTATTCATGTATTATTGAATTTTTATCCCTTTTCCTCAACGAGTTTAATAAATTCAATAATACAGGAGCACGCATGCGAGATTCTATTTATCAGATGACATTTAAAACGCATTTTATTCACGATTGTTTGAAAAAATAACAATTTTCATCCGTTGGAAAACGCGACGTCGTTAAGGACTTCGTACACGTAACGTTACGGGACGTATATAGCGTATTTGCATATTTAATCCACTAGTAGATTATCGAAAATATTACGTGGCGTTATTACACTCTCAGACGCGACGTCATGTGATAGAACTATTTTCAAGCTCAACTCACTAAAGCGTACATTTGGAATCGATTTTTCTCTTCTTTTCTTGAAATGAGTAGAACAAGCAGAAATGAATGCCTTGGTTATTTCTATTTTAATATTGTATGGGGATTTCAAAACTAATATTTTAGCATCTTGAGCATGACCAAAGCTTACTTGGACACAACCGTCTTCAATCAACGAATAAAGAGAGCACGTATTAAAAAACATAATCAGTATACATGACAGCTCTTCCGAGAAACTATGGCGTCAAAACATCAACGAAACCCATGGCTTACCTACATTTTAACCATTGCCTTGGACATGCTCAGCGGCGGGCAACTAGATTATTATCTTGTCTAACAATAAAACATGCACTGAAAGATTTAAATATCTTGCATTACCCGCTCTATAATATAGAAAGGACAGGGTAGATTTTGTCTTGTTTGTTTGTATTGTGGTTTACGGCTCATTCAACACTATTTAGGTCAATTTTGCCGGTAAGTTTACATATCCACACATTTACTGGACAGGCGTATATGCAAGCAGTTAACCAGTACAGTGCACATTCTTTCACCAGAAACTGACAACTGCCCTTCTTGAATCAGCGAAAGGGAGAGAATGACCGTAGAATAGATTTCATGATCAATCTCGACGAAAGAATGTTGCCCAACTCGGCAGGTATCGAACCACGTTCTCCTGATCAACAGTCAGACGCGCAATCGACTGAGCTGCCGAGTGCGGCGACAGGATAGATATGATACAAGTTTATAAGTTCATGAATAACATCAGCATCAGATTGTAATGAAACTAGGGGTCACCCCCACCTCCCAAGATCTATAACAGAAGCTTCCAAAGTGTTACATTTTTCCAGAACATTTAACTTCGCCAAAGCTTGTGTTAAGGGAATGTGTGGCAGCCGTAAAATGTCTCACTGCCCTTCGTCATAGTGTGGATTATATTTTCTAGCACTTTGGAATCATTGATTTCACTGCGGAATTAAGAAAATATTTGAGGGCCACTGATGATGTCTAAATGGCCGAAACTAGCTAGTCTGGCCCAGAAATAGAGAATACCAGGTTTGTGTCTTTTGATATCAAGTTTATCAGGCAAGGCTTCGAGAACGCTTGTAGAATCGCGAGGCTTGCCCAGCGATTCTACATGCGTTCTCGAAATCGAGCCTGATAAACTTGATATCAAATGACACGAATCTGGTATTCTATTTATCAGTTCATCCCCTTGCACACTCTTAAACTAGCAATTTACGGTCAGTTATTGATAGTCCTCAGTGCGTCCAAGCATTCTGGTGGTCGGTATATTTAGTATTAGCTGACCATGTTTTTCCTTTGATTTTTTTTTCAAGTAATTTTGACATTTTTTCCAGGTACAATATCATTTTTTGTCATTTTCCAATAGTCCGCTTCATTCATAAAAGTGCAATGTCACGTTGACGTGAGAAAGCTCACTTGTCCTGAGATAGCCTATCTTTATCAGGTCAATGAGTTACAAATCGATATATACAGGGGGTAACTGATAAAAAATCTTGTGCATACCATGGTTTTCAGTTCTGTAGCCCTTGCTTCAAAAGGATTCCCCTTTTTCAGAACATTAGACTTAATCTACACGGAATATTGTTTAGCAATAGATTATTTGACATGTGGAATAAGCTGTCTGAAAATGTAGTGATGACACCCACTCTAAATGGTTTCAAAATAGACTGAAATGTTATTGGCACGGCGATCACTACAAGTTTGATCCCTGCTGTATTAATCCCGGCGCCAGAACTAAAATTTCTAAAAAGATAGACGTGTTTCCGCTAACCCGACCGACCCTGCTTCAGACCCCCGATTCTTCTATTTTTATCAATAAAAGAACAAAATAAAAAATAAAACATCGACCCTACCATTTTAAATTTCCGACCCTACCCAGTGTCGTCTGTGCATTTTCCCATAGTAATTTTGCGTTTTAAGTACATTTTTGTAGTGTTTGGCATTTAGTACCTTCCAAAATACAGAAATGACATTTTTGAGCATCTAAAATGAATTATAATATACAGTGCAAGTCTCAACATGACAATTTTATTAACAAAAAACATACAAAACACATAAAAAATACAGGTCCGACCCTGTTTTGTTTCGGGGGAAAAATAAAATAATAAAAAAATTATCTCCTACCTACCGACCAAAATTTTTTTCAGCATGTTAGCGGAAACACAGCTATTTTTTCACGCCAAAGCAATATAGTTATGGGCCTTTGTCAGAATGTAGCTCTTGTGATTGTTAGTACATGTATGTGTGTGAAGTTTCATGAAAGTAGGGTAAATACTACCGAGGTTAAGTTTTTTTGCTAAGGCGTGACAAACACACGGACAAAAGCAATATAGTTATGGCCCTTTGTCAAAATGTCGGTCTTGTGATCGCAAGTATATGTGTGAAGTTGCATGAGAGGGATAATACTTAAGTCCGAGGTTAAATCTTTTGGTTTAGATGTGACAAACTAACTGACAATGTGATTACTATAGGGCACTCACACTACTGTGTAGGGTCCTAATTAAGAAGGGAAGTAACTATGTAAATACTGTTGTCAGGTTTTAAAGTTCTTGCATTCTGCGAATTATGTCATATCTCCCGATCAGTGTATCAAGTTTCACTAAATTATCTTTAAAACATTTATGAGATTAGCTCCGGACAAGCTTTATATAGCAATAATTCAAAAAGGAAATAACTCAGTAATTAGCTGTGACAGGGTTAAGGTTTTTACACTCTGCACTTCCTCTGATGGCTATCTATCAATGTATCAAATTTCGTTTAATTTCCTTCTATACTTTCAGCGATATGCTCAAGACAAGCTTTTCACTGAAACAGTTAAGAAGTGAAGTAAATCCAAAAATACTGGTGACAGGGTTATGGTTCTTGCATTCTGCGATTCCCCTCACGACCCCCTATCAGTATATCAAGCTTCACTTAATTACCTTAAAAAGTTTAAATACTTTTACGGGTGACGGATGGTTAGACGGACAGACGATGCGGCGACCATGTACTCTCCTTTCGGGGAGCATAAGATGCCCGGCTCATCGTTAGGTGACGCTTTTTTGGTGGTGCTTCGAGCATGCATTTGTATTAAGCATTATTTCTTCTAGTAGTTTCTATATATATGCACAATTTACTAAATATACCTGATGAACACTACTCAAGTTACCCAGTCAGTTCCATTACGTTCCAAACAAATGTCGTATGCTAATGTTTGTTCATGTTGAGAAAGTTTTATTATGATCAATTTATAATTGAAGTGAAATGATGCAGTGACCTCATACCTCCCATCCAAAACACCAATGGGAAAGAACTATTATCATTAAATAAACTATAATAATATGTTTTACGTTGCCACGCCCGGCAGAAATATCATCTGATATGTATGAATTCAAACATATCAATACTATGGGACGTTGCCGGCATCGGTAGCTCAGTCGGATGCGCGTCTGACTGGCGAACAGGAGGAGGCGGATTCGATACCTGCCGGGGTTGGCAACATTCTTTCTTGGAGATTGATCGTGAAATCTTTTCTACGGCATTCTCTCCCTGCCACTGATACAAGAAGGGCAATTATCATTTTCTGGCGAAAGAATGTTCACTGTATTGGTTAACTGCTTACGTATACAGAAAAGAACTGGAGGCAATGGTCAGGAATCGATACAATAAAGCCACAGCTCCCATCAGAGACACCAAAGGGAAAGAAACACAAACAAGAAACAACACAGAAGCCTCCGTGGTGTAGTGGTTACGCTACTCGCCTTGTAAACCAGGGATCGCAGGTTCGATCCCGGGCTTCTCCTCCAGACTTTCGGATGAGTCTTTAAACCGAGGTCCCGTCTCCGTATGACCTTAGCTGTTGGTGGGACGTAAAACTCAAACACTCACTTACTCACAAGAAACAACAGACCTAATGGAAACATCAATAGCGGAAAGCCAAAAAGAGAGTTACTTCCCCACAAACTGGCAAATAGGCTATCCAAAATAAAACAATATAAGCGACACAAACACCCAAAGACAAACCATAACAAAAATAAACCGCGACAGAAGAACCGCCTTGAAACGGTAAGTGGAAACGAATTCCACTGGGGGGCTTAAATCGATTTTACGTGGCTACAATCACAATCCTCGCCCTTACTTCCGTCGCAATTTAGACAAATAATTTGTTCAGTCCGCATGAAGGCCTCCTAACTCATCAGTGCAACATTTCCGTGAGCACAAATAATCAAACAACCACAGAGAAGAAACAACGGTGAGGACTCGACAGCAAGAAACCGCTGAAATGTTGGAGCAAAAGAAAACCAACAGTTAGACTCCGATGGGTTCAACCAGAGATATAAACCTGCCTTGGAAGGTGTGGATAGGTAAACTGACCGGCTAAAATGACTTAAAATGACTGTAGCCAGAAATGGAAAATGAATAAAGCCGACTGGGAATTATTCCGTAATTTATGTGAAGAAGAGTTATCAGTTGGTCACTTAAATGAATCATCTGACATTGTTTTGACCCATCTTCTTTCTCATGAATGTTTTCATTGCTCTTAAAGGAACTCATTTTGGATTTTTATTTGCCTTCACTGCAGCTGGTGTTGTGCCGTGTGGCGGCCGTAAAACGTCTCCCCGTACATCAACCATAGTGCAGTTTTTATTTTTCTTTTGGTCCTTTGAGATCAGCGTAAATATTCTGAGAAATCGGAAATAAAATATTGGTTTAGACTCATATTCTAGACAGGTTTTTAATTATTTGGACCCCATTTTGATTTATATCAGTCTTTGAAGCGACTGCCTATTCGAAATTCGCAAAATTGCAGTATGTTTCCTCTGGCTTTCTTTGCCGGAACATTACAGAGTCACTGATGAGGCTTTATTAGCCGAAACTACGTAGTATGACCCATCTTCTTTCTTATGAATGTTTTCATTGCTCTTAAAGGAACTCATTTTTGATTTTTATTTAAACACAAAATAATACAATGGAATTGTCGAGGTCTTAAATCAAATTATAACGAACTCTTATTACTGATTTCGTTATTAAACCCATCGGTTTTTTGTTTGCAAGAAACTTTTTTAAAAACTGATGACATCATAGATGTCAGGGAATTCAATACGTATAACTATATCTATTCCGATGGTAACAAACCATCTGGTGGCAGTTCAATTCTTGTTAAATCATGTTTACCACAAAGAGAGATCAAATTAAAAACAGACATACAAGCTGTAGCAGTATCGGTTTCATTGGATAAAGAAACTACAATATGCTCTTTATATATTCCACCCTCGTTTTCTTTAAAGCCCGAACATCTTGACTCATTGCTGAGTCAGCTTCCATCCCCATATCTTTTAGTTGGCGACTTCAATGGTCATAATATTCTATAGGGCTGTAAAGATATCAATAACAGAGGAGCACTTGTTGAAGATTTTATTGCAAAGAGCGATCTTTGCTTGATGAATGATAAATCTTATACTTACCTTCACCCAGCGACAGGTCATTTGTCTTCTTTAGATCTCTCTTTGTGTCACCCATCTCTCTTCTTGGACTATGACTGGTCTGTTCATGATGATCAGTGCGGAAGTGATCACTTCCCTGTTATAATTGAGAGCGTAAACGAACAAGATGAGGTCTGTAGCCAGAAATGGAAAATGAATAAAGCCGACTGGGAATTATTCCGTAATTTATGTGAAGAAGAGTTATCAGTTGGTCACTTAAATGAATCATCTGACATTGTTTTGACCCATCTTCTTTCTCATGAATGTTTTCATTGCTCTTAAAGGAACTCATTTTGGATTTTTATTAAAATATTGTTGACTGGGCCGTTAAGCTCCAATGCAAACAAACAAAACTATGGGACGTTCTGCTCTGATAGTGCTGCAGCGGGGCGATAGTCAGATCCTCTGTCAGCTCTTGTTTAACGATTGCAATGGTGCTGTGCGACTCGGCCTCTTGAAGAACAGAAGTGAAGGCAATGATCAGGTATCGATACAATTACATCACATCTACTATCCAAGACACAAAAGGGAAAGAAACACAAACATATATTAACTTCACCATTTATTTGAAATTTCATGGTAACATACACTTATACAAACAAAAATTTACATATGTATGTACAATTGGCTTATTATGAAAACGTCAAAAGCCGAAAGCCAACAGGACAGTTACTTTCCCACCAAATTGCCAAACGGCTATAAAACTACAACAACAAAAATTAATAGCAATACATACCTGCAAAGAAAGACTAGTACAATAATAATCAACAAAGAAGAACCGTTTGGAAACGGTCAGTTTAATCTAGGGAGGGTGGGGTCTTTAATCGATTTTACGTGGCCACAATCCTCGCCCTTGGTTCTCTCGTGGTTTGACAAATAGAGAATACCAGGTTCGTGTCTTTTGATATCACGTTTATCAGGCAAGGCTTCGAGAACGCTTGCAGAATCGCGAGGCTTGCCGAGCGATTCTGCATGCGTTCTCGAAGCCGAGCCTGATAGACTTGATATCAAAAGACACGAATCTGGTATTCTGTTTATCAGTTTATCCCCTTTTAAGCTCTTTGAATTGGCAATTTATGATCAGTCATTGCGTCCCGACATTCCGGCGCGGATTATAATGGGTCAGTATATTTACGATCAGCTGACCGTTATTTTTATTTATTTTGTTTTTAAATCTTTTTAAATGTATTTTTTTTTTCCAATTTTTCTAGTACAGTGAAACCTGTCTTAGTGGCCACCTCTATTAAGCAAGCAACCTGTCTTAAGCAAGCAGGTGTTTTGTTCCCAAAAAAGCTAAACGTGTTAAATTTCACCTGTATTAAGCAAACACCTGTCTTAAGCAAGCACATTTCATTTATCCCTTTGGTGCTTGCTTAATACAGGTTGGACTGTATATTATAAAATTTTAGACATTTTTGCCGGTAGTCCACTTCATTCATAAAAGTGCAATGTCACGTTGACGTGATAAAGCTCACTTGTCCTGAGATAGCATATCTTTATCAGGTCAATGCGTTACAATGCAATATATATAGAGGGTAACTGATAAAAATGTGTAGCTCAATACAATGCTTAAACCTTTAAAAATTATTTTCTCTTTGTTGTTGTAGGTGTGAGGTCGACGCAAATACACACATGATTTCCCAGTCAACACATGAGACGAAGTTTGTATTCCAGGACTTTGAGTATACGTCGAACCACGAGGGGATCTATTTGTTCTGCGATTCAACTTTCTGCGGGTCCTCCGATTACACGTCACATTGCCAGCAGAGATGTCATTGATTTGGCAAGGGTCCCACGGGTCTAGACTTGGATTCTCAATTATGGTACAATTCCTATATTAAGACCACCTTTGAGACTGTTCAAAAGTGGTCTTAAAGACCACTTTTGAACAGTCCCAAGATGGTCTCTTATTAGGAGACACCCGGTATAGAAAACACAAAAAAGATTAATTGAAACCTTCTCAATAAGCTTTTAAAAGGGGATTTAATCATAATTTCAGGTGGTTTTAATAGTGGAATTTTACTGTATTAACGGAAAACCTAATTTTGATGGGCGATCTGGTTGACAGACATAATTAATTGATTTGGCAAGGGTCCCAAAGGTCTAGACTTGGGTTCTCACAACTATTAACGGATAACATACTATTGATGGACAATCTGGTTCACAAACAAAATTATTAACATAGGCTTCTGGTAACAAAAATGCAAATATAAATAGAGCAAATTATTTACTTAACCCTTAAGATGCCAATAAAGCTCCATATAAAATGCCGTCTGTTTATGTCGTCTGCTGCATCATGTAAACTATTCGAATATAGGGATCAACCATGGTTTTTCATGCATTAACATTTGCCGGGTCCCGAGGAAGCTGTTTGAACGTGAGGCCGCTAGGCCGAATGTTCAAATATCTTTCGAGGGATCCGGCAAATGTTAATGCAATGAAATAACAATGGATGATCGTTGTTCTTGCATAACTTACGAATCCGACCGATAATTTTTACGAAAACGCCCAAAAGCTCCATATAAATTCCACATAAACTCTTCAAATGCGACAGGCAAACTAAAATGGCGGTCAGTTCAGAATGTTGTTTACAATGACGTTGTCATGCAGTAACCCTCTGACGTCATCATAGAACCCTAAAACGCTACGTTCAGGGCGATAACGTTACGTCACTCAACGTAACGTAAACAGAGCAAGGCCCGTCTTATGATATCAAAAGCTCAAAATCCATGTTCAAACAGCACGCGAATTTCATGATTTGAACATGGTTTTTGCTGTTTGAGCACTGCTTCCAGTCCATTTGACAATGGCTTCAAATAGCCATGCGCATAGATATTTATGCAAGAATGTAACTTTGCATACAGGGAAGCAGTGTGGACCCTGGTCCACAAACGGTTTGCAAAAATGACTTTTAAAGGTACCAGCAGACGACAAAACAGTAAACAACAGTTGCGATTGGCATTATATGGTTTAAGATCAAAGGATCATGTAGATTAATTAAGCATTTACAAAATCTTGAAGAGAATTGCTGGACTCGAACTGATACGAGTGGGTCTAAGTTCAACTGTTGATCATTTTAGTCAAGCCGAGGCTGTCAGTTCATGATGTAATATTTCATTATTTTTAAAAAAGGCCAACAAACGTGCCGATAATAGTTTAAGTTTTGCAAAACAGATTCGTAAAATTGAAGGTGTATGAATGAATCATTCTGCTAAAAGCATTTATCTTACCTGTACAAGATTATGGGCAGTGTCATAAGGGTAATACTGACGCTGGCCTTAGCGCCCGCATCCCAATAAAAAGGAGTGACGTCAAGTTTTCGGCAAGATCTTGTATCTGTGACCGAATGGTTTAATTTTATCATTCATCTTATGTTAAGATTTGGTATGGATTGTGGATAAGTACAAGTTTCACCGCTGTTTTTGATCTTTACAACAAGCAGTCAAGCTTAAAATGTGTTACTCTGGTTAAAGATTTAAGCACCATTTCTCCTTTGATTTCATGATGAATGTTCTTGTCTCTTTTTTCTGTTTAATAAATTGATTTCACGATTCGTAGCAGTTCTAAGCCATAAAAGTTAGTGAATGTCATGAGCATAGATAGGTACAACAAACTTATACGATAGACTGCATGAATGGTAGTTAACCAACCCAAGATGGATCTTCCGTCCTGGTTTATAGTTCGTCTTTTCTTGTGTGTATTGCTAATATCTTATTATTTTTGATAGCCGTTTGACGATTTTGTAAAGAAGTAATTGTACTTTTGGCTTTTCATCTTTCAAGTTTTGGATTTTCGACTTTGACGTTTTCATTATAGTGATGTTTATTATGTTCGTGTTTCTTTCTCTTTGATGTCATGGATAGGAGGTGTTATGATATTTAAGAAATAGATCAACTCTAACTGTGATTTGTTGAGTAATAAATCACAGTTTGGAAGTCAGCTGTAAAGTAGGTAAAATCCCAAGCGCGTAGCGCGCGTGATTTATCTACTTACAACTGACCGACAAACTGTGATCTATTTCGATTCTAACAGGAGGAGGAATTATGATATTAAAGAAATAGATCAACTCTAACTGTGCTTTGTTGAGTAATAAATCACAGTTTGGAGGTCAATTGTAAAGTAGATCAAATCACGAGAGCGTAGCGCGCGTGATTTATCTACTTACAACTGACCGACAAACTGTGATTTAATACTCAACAAATCACAACTAGAGCTGATCTATTTCGATTCTAACAGGCTGAAAATCGGCAAAAATGCTGTTGTTTCCTTCAAAATCTCACAACTTTTCGCCATTGTTAGAAGAAATCCCGCTAAAATTATCGACTGAAAGTAAGTAAGTAAAGACTTTATTTAAAGCGGGTGACTCAATTGTCGAAACAACACATGCATTTATATCCTTTTCTAAGGTTTTCGATGCGAGAATAGGACGTTACACCGTCTAACGTCAAGGAAATCGACTAATGACGTCATAAATTTATAGTTTTTAATGCCATCAATCGTCACGCTCTTTCTTGTCGTGATTTGTTGTAGAATAAAACACAGTTATTTTGCATTGCCTATATTGGCGCGCTGTGTTAGAATATGTCATTGATCATTGCCTTCAGTTATATTTTTCTCAAAAATATGTGCATGCAATGCTTTTACTACTCTTTTTCGAAAATAAATTTCTTCCACATAGAAAGGTTCGACCCAACATAAACGTAAAAAGACAGACTGCATGTATGGTAGTTAGCCCAATTATGGTTGACTACATTGATTCCCGTTTTAATTGTACGCATGTGAGTCGGGCATCAGACTCTGTGACGGGGCCGGCCTAAAAAACTTAACGTTATTCGGCTGGTATCTCTGGTCGGAGCCACCGGGGTCAAATTTTTGTTTTCATTTGCTTCAGCATTTCAGTCAATCAGATATTTCATAAATCTTATACGACAGACGGCATGCATGGTAGTTAATCCAAACACGGTCGATATTTTGCTTCCCTCTCTAATTGCATGCGGGCCTTAGACTCTATGACGGCTCCAGACTAAAGACTTACATAATTTTGTGTTAATGTTGGTTGGTGCCTGATTATCTTCTTCTGGTCCGACCCACCGGAGCTAAATGTTGGTTTTCATCTGCTCCTGCATTTCAGTTATTTCATGCTATCGCATCACGTAAATAAGTCCGTGAAATAAAGACCCCCTAAACCCCATTTTATATAGAGAAAACTGGGGTTTACGGGGGTAGACATTATTTTCCTTATTTCTGCTCCAAGACATAGGTTGTGGGTACTCGTTAGAACCGCCTCAATGAGGCGGTTCTAACGAGCACCCAAAACCTATGTTTGGAATATAAATAAGAAAAAAAATCACAAATTTTCATCAGAAAAATTACCTTGTTTGAGGTTTGAAAAATGCACTTTATCACACGGATGTGTTATCGTAATGGTGTCCTCATCATTGCTTCATCTCTGTATTCGTTTGATGTTTATGTTCTTGCACACCAGACAAGGAAATCCGTGATTTTACCCTGGGATAGAAATTTATGTTCTGACCCTGGTGTTCCGACCCAGGCAACTAACATAAATGCGCTTCAATTCTATTCAACTGCCGGAACTACTTCCGCACTACTTTTATTTTATAAACAATATACATGTGCGAGCTGTCAAAACTAACCGGAGGTGTTGTGCAAGAAAAAGAATCCAATATGGTGTTCTGTTGTAGATGGGCGTTTCCAACCCTCGGGATGACCGTGCTGAGCGGAACCTCGGCGTAGCCTCGGTTCCGCTCAGCACGGTCATCCCTCGGGTTGGAAACGCTCATCTACAACAGAACCACATATCAGATTCTTATATTCTCAGAGATATTGCACTGATAAGTTAGAATTCCTTCATGTGGACTAAATAAATTATTTGCCTAATCCACGACAATACCAAGGGCGAGGAATGTGTCCTCGTAAAACCGATTTAAGCCCCCAGCAAATATTGCTAATGTATTTTTATTTTGGATTATGCCGTTTGCAACTTTTTGTGGGGAAGTGGTAGTCCGTTTGCCGTTTTCATTGTGGTGAAGTTATTGTACGAGAGCAAGTCAATAAGTAACCAGCATATCTCATTTCTATTTGTCCGAGATAACAAGGCGTTTCATGCTTTGTTTCAATACATGTTTTTGGTATGAGGGCAACATTGCACCCTTATCGTGTCATTCACTCGTAGGATATTGAACGTCAAACATGGCTGGTGATGCAAAGGCAAGTTTTATCAAAAGTTGAGTACTGTGCTGTAATTTGGTACTTGGAAAGGGAAAATTGGTCAGGAATGCGAGTTGATCAACGTTTATGGGTCGTCTGAACCATCGTATGCACAAGATAAATTCTTGGTTGAATAATTCTAACACGATAGACCGTCTTTAGCAGAAGAAATCAGGTCTGGACGCCCATCAGATGCCACCGTTGAAAAACTGTTTAACAAAGTACGGGATCTGGTGAATTTAGGTGGTAGAAATAGCGAATGCATTACACATTTCACATGGTAGCCTTTCAACAATTGTACATGATCGCTTGGGTATGCGCAAACTAATAGCCCGTTGGGTCCCAAAATCCCTTAGCGACGAGCAAATGGCAACCAGAGCATCAGCAAGCAGCACATTGTTGAAGCGGTTTATGACATGGAAGATGGTTTTCTTTCACGTCTGGTGCCTGTTGATGAGACCTGGGTCCATCATTATGAACCAGTGAATAAAACTCAAAGTGCCGAGGTCACCGAAACCAAAGAAGTTCAAAACGCAACCCTTTGCTGGCAAGGTGATTGCAAGTGTATTTTGGGTTGCACAAGGCGTTATTAGGTTGGACTTTCTACCAAAGAAAAGTACAATAACAGATGCGTATTATGCAACTTTGCTCGACCAACTGAGAACTGCGTTCCGTGAAAAACGCCGAGGTAAACTGTTCAAAGGGATACTGCTCAAACAGGACTTTGCAAGAGTCCAGACTTGCAAATTGTTTGTTTGTTTGAATTGGGGTTTAACGTCCCCGTCAACACTATTTAGGTCATTTTGGATACGTCGCTTCCAATTTTGTGGGTCTTTTACCCGACATTGAGGTGAAATGACACCTCAAGCTCTGCCGCCCAATAAAACCAGAAGGTTTATATGCATTGGACGATCTGACTCACACCGCTTTGCCTGGGCAGGCTTAGTCCTTCTGAGCGGTTTACCAGTACTCGTGTGTGGTCAGATTCAGCTCTGCGTGGAAGCATCATGCAGCCAAATCTATTTCTCCGAGCCCCAATGGGCGGGGGCGAGCCATACTTGCAAAATTGCAATTGATGCTGTTGAGCGGAATGGGTACGAGCTGATACTGTTCCCACCTATTCTCCGGACTTAGCTTCTAATGACCGTTTCCTATTCCCACACTAGACAAAAGATATCCGTGAACGTCATTTTCGGTCCAACGAAGAAGTCGGGCTGCAGGGTGGGGAGTGGGTCAGGGACAAGGGCCCTGGCTTCTTCAGTACTGGGCTGCTGGCCTTGGAAGAGCGTTTGTCCAAGTGTAGCATTCTAGTGGGGAATTTCATGGACAAAGAAGATATCGATCTCACCTAAAAATAACTAAAGCTGGTTTTTTATTGACTCGCCCTCTTATGTTCGTGTTTCTTTCCCTTTGGTGTCTTGGATGGTAGGTGTGAGGTTATTTTATTAATTCCTGTTCATACACTGCCTTCACTTCTATTCTTCGTGTTGTCGAGTTCTTATCGTTTTCGTTTGTTTGTTTGTTTTCTCATCTCCGAATTTGTTGGATTTGTAAATTAGAGATGTTGCTCGGATAAGTTGGAAACTCTTTACGCAGACTGAGCATATAACTTATGTTAACCATGACAGAACTAAGGTCACACAATTCCAATCAAATTTACCCACCGTTCCAAGGTCGTATGTTGTTGCGTCTGTTGTTGTTTATAGTTGTCATTGTTTGTTTTTGCGTCCTTCTTTCCTTTTGCTGTCTGGGGTATTTGTGTCGAATCCCGATCATTACCTTCTATTTTATATTATTTTATTCTAGCCAGCATCTCAAGGAATGCACATGGTTGCTTATTTATCAGTTTTACTTATTATAGCACAGGGCTATACTGGATTTGCCTTGTCCTTTCGTCATTCTTCTGTCCATCCTTCCCTCTGTCCGTCTGTACATCATTCCATCCTGCCTAATCAGATCCAATTTTTGTCACTATTTTTTCGACCACTGTTAAGGTTACTAAGTTGAAATTTGGTAAACACATGGGCAATTTGTTGATGTTTCGTGTATATCAGAATGACTGTTGGAAGCTGATATGTTTTACCATTTAACCATAATGATTAATGAAAAAAAAAATCGTTGAACTTTTCTCAATACTGTTAAAGTTGTAAAATTGAAACTTTGTGAAGACATGGACAGTGGGCTTATGTTTTGTGTATACCAGTATCGGGGACTCTTACTGTAACATCCCTTGATCAATAAGTTTTACAATTGACCATTAACGAAAATGTTTTGCCACACTTGTCGCAACAATTCTGAAGATTTGGCACAATGCATGAGCAGTGGGTTGGCGTATCGTGAAAACCGGATTCAGGGCCAAGGACCCATAACTCTCGGCGTTACCAACCTTGATTAGTTCTAAAATATACCGTTAATGTAAATGTTTCGTTACAGATGTCTCAGGAACCATCACGAAAACACGCCTATATAATTTTGACCCCTTAAAACCCACTTTTATACAGTAAAACCGGGGTTTACAGGGGTAAACGTTATTTCTGCTGTAAATGTAGATTGTGGGTACTCGTTAGAACCGCCTCGATGAGGCGGTTCTAACGGGTACCCACAATCTATATTTTGAGCAGAATTAAGAAAAATATCATAATTTTCCATCTTAGAATTTCATTTACTTCGGAAGTAAAGTTCACACTGTATTTGTATCTAGGCGTGTTTTTGTAATGTTCGCCACACTTTTCCCCGAACTGTGATACTGAGTTGAAACCTGACACACACATGGAAAGCGGGTTATAGAGAATACCAGGTGAGTGTCTTTTGATATCAAGTTTATCAGGCAAGGCTTCGAGAACGCTTGCAGAATCGCGAGGCTTGCCGAGCGATTCTACATGCGTTCTCGAAGCCGAGCCTGATAAACTTGATATCAAATGTCACGAATCTGATATTCTATTTATCAGTTTATCCTCTTGTACTCTCTTAAATTAGCAAATTACGAACAGTTTTCGATGGTCCTCAGTGCATCCCAACATTCCCGCGGTCGATATATTCAGTATCAGCTGACCACATTTTTCCTATGATATTTTTAAAGTATTTTTTTTTCCAGAAATAATAACTTTTTGCCATTTTTCCAGTAGTCCGCTTCATTCATAAAACTGCAACATCACATTGACGTAATAAAGCTCACTTGTCCTGAGATAGCGTATCTTTATCTCGTCAATGTGTTACAATGCAATATATATAGGGGGTAACTGATAAGATAAGATTATGTATACCTGAATCAGGCCCAAAGGCCCATGCCTCTTGACATTAAGTGCCTTGAAAGATTTAATTATTTGCCATGAATGAAACATTTTTAAGGCTTTTTCAGGAATAATGGCTGTAAAGTTGTAACTTGGTAAACGCACAAACAGCGGACTGATGCATCGCGTATACCAGAATAAGGGCCGGCCTCGGTAGCTCAGTCGGATGCGCGTCTGTCTGGCGATCAGGGGATGTGGGTTCGATACTTGCCGGGGTCGGCAACAATCTTTCGTGGAGATCAATCCTGAAATCTTTTCTACGATCATTCTTTTCCTTCCTCTGATTCATGAAGGGCAGTTGTCAGTTTCTGCCGAAAGAATGTGCACTGTACTGGTTAACCTCTTACGGCCCAGGAAAGTGGGGATAGGTAAACTGACCGGCTAAAAAATTCCCTAAACCATGTTGACTGGGCCGATAAACTCCAATACAAACAAGCAAATATACCAGAATAAGAGCCGAGAGCCTATAACCCTTAAGGTTACATCCCTCGATAGGTATACGATTTGCGATTAACCCATTTAGTACCAGAAACCCCAAATCGGGTACCCTGGCAAACAGTACAGGCCCAGATCAGACGCCGCAGAACGTGGCGTCTGATCAGGGCCTCCACTGTTTGCTAAAAGTCTAGTCAATTTCCAAATAAATTTCGATGAAAACACAACCTGACACCTCCAACTTTTGAAATGGACTCCTGCTATATATAAGGAGGAAGATTCCATTTGGTACAAAATGGGTTAATTAAACATTCTTGTCACACTATTCTCAAGAACTGTAAGGGTTACAATGCTGAAAAATAGAAGTGGAGGCAATGATCAGGAATCGATAAAATTACCCCATACCTCCCATCTAAAACACGAAAGGGGAGGAAATACAAACACAAACAAGATGTGTTTGTGAAACACTGGTGCCCCCGGACAGCTCATGTTAAATATGAAAGCAGTATCACTAAGCAATCGAAAGGTATGGCCAATAATCAAGTCTTACAAAAGTAGGGCAAGGTCACAAGGTAAAAAATTATGGGATTGTTGGAAAGGTCTTGTGACATAGAATGGACATTTGAAATATGAAAGCCCTATCACTTACCAATCGAAAATTATGACCAATGTTAAAGTTTTAAAAAAAATAGATCAAACGTCAAGGTCAAGGTCAAGAGGTAAAAAATTATGGTACCGCTGGAAAGGTCTTGTGCAAAAAATGCACATGTGAAATATGAAAGCCCTATCACTTACCAACCGAAAGTTATGGACTATGTTAAAGTTTTTAAAAAGTAGGTCAAACGTCAAGGTCATGAGGTCAAAAATTATGGTACCACTAGAAAGGTTTTGTGACAAGGAATGCACATGTGAAATATGAAAGCCATATCACTTACCAATCGAACGTTATGGCCAATGATATAGTTTTTTAAAGATTAGGTCAAACGTCAAGGTTAAGGTAGCGAGATCAAAAATTATGGTACCACTAGAAAGGTCTTGTGACAAGAAATGCACATGTGAAATATGAAAGCCCTACCACTTACCAATAAAAAATTATGACCAATGTTACAGTTTTTAAAAAGGAGTTCAAAAGTAGGTTAAATGTCAAGGTCAAGGTCACGAGGTCACAATTTATGGTACCCATTGAAAAATCTTGTGACAAGGAATGCACATGTGAAATATGAAAGCCCTAACAGTTACCATTCAAAAGTTATGCCCAATGTTAATGTTTTTGCGGACAGACAAACGGAGAAATAGAGAAACAGACAGACAAACAGACAGACAGACCAAAAACTATATGCCCCACGAATCTTTGATTCCGGGGGCGTAAAAAGTCTTCACCATAATAAAAACGCCATAAGCGGAAAGCAAAACTGACAGTTACATTCCTTCCTGGTATAGACATTTGTAGTTTTATTTAACTCACCAGGGCCGAAGGCTCCAGGGAGCTAATAGTATAGTGGGTCTTCCGTCTGTCGTTCCTCACATTTGACCAGTTATATCTCTGCAACCTGCAGGTTGATCTCAACCATCTCTCATCTGTAGCATGCTTCTGGTGGGGCATCGATAACATAAGCGTTTTTCGAAATCTAATGAAAACTTTGATTGCTATGCTTACCTCAAGGTACCATACAGCTTACAGTTGGAAAATGCTTGTCATCACCGTAGCGCCTTAAATTTTGATCGGATCTTTCTGAAACTTTTATGTATGGTGGATGGAAATAAACACTCGGACGAGTTCGAACACCGGCTTAGCTGGCTCATTAGAGTTACGTCCCACCGAATGCTGACAATGCCTATGTTTGATCTTGTCATCACCGTAGCACCTTCAGTTTTGATCGGATCTTCCTGAAACTATTAAACAAGTAAGTCAGGGATAAAAGTTCAGATGAGTTCGAAAACTGGCGATGTCGGTCAATTACTCACGGTATTATGCCCCAACTTTGATGTAAATGTTTATTATTGACCTTGCCATTCAAGTAGCCCCTTCGGTTTTGATCGGATCTGCTTGAAACTTACACACAAGTAAGTCATGGATAAAATCTCGGACGAGTCCCAAAACTGGCGAGGTCGGCCTAGTTATCATAGATTTACGTCCCTTTGATTGAAGAAAATGCCTATTTTTGACATTGTCATTACCATAGACCCTTTATATTTTATCGGATCGTCTTAAAACTTACATATAAGCAGGGATAAAATCTCGAATAAGTATAAAAACTTATGAGGATGGCCTATGTATTAAGGAGTAACGTCCCTTTGATTACAGAAAATGCTTACTTTTGACCTTGTCATCACCATAGCTCCTTCAGTTTTTAACGGATCTTCTTGAAGCTTACATAAAAGTAGGTCAGGGATAAAAGCTCGAATGAGTTTAAAACGGATGCGGTTGGCCTATTTATCATAGAGGTACGTACGTCCCTTTGATTGCAAAAAATGCACACCTTTGACCTTGTCATCACCGTAACCCATTCCGGTCCTACTAAATACTGCTGGGACTGACAAGGACTGACAAGGACTGCACAAGGACAAGGACACTTAAAATATTATAAAAATGCATGCTTTCGTATTTTAACGAAACTATCTCAAAGATACTTTCACTGGACGAGATATAAGCAACATACGCCAATACCGCAAGTGCGGTACGATGACTGCAAGGATACAAGGAGAGATGAGCTCGTTGTGATGTTTTGAGCAGTAGTTTAATGTTAATGGAACCATAATGCAGCCAAATCTATTTCTTCATCCTGAAGAGCGGGGGCCAACAAGCCCATGTAATAATATACAAGCGTACCCAAATGTAGACAATAAAAATAAATGGTGTTAATAATGTCAACATTAAACTACTGCTCTAGGAAAACATTTAAGATTTTCCTTATTTCAAGCGCAAACATAGAGTATAGGTGCTCTTTAGAAGTACCTAAATGAGGCGGTTATAGCACCGACAATCTGTTATTTTTTTTATTTTTTTTGCTGTCAAACATACATTGTTGGTGTTCTTTCTAACAGCCTCATTGAGGAGGTTCTATGGAGTACCCGCAATCTAACAGGAATCCGACATAGATTTTGGGTGCTCTTTGGAATAGCCTCCTTGTTTTTTGTTTGACTTGAGGTTTAGCATCCCCGTCAACACTATTTAGGGCATTTTGGAGACATTGCTTCCAATTTTATGGGACTTTTACTCGACATTGAGATGAAATGACATCTCAACCCCTGCCGCCCATTGAAACCAAAACCTCATTGAGGTGGCTCTAAGGAGTACCAACAACCTGTGTTATTGAACAGAAATAAGAAAAAAAAGAATACCCCATAAACCCCGATTTTCTGGATATAACGTGGGGTCTAGAGAGGTGTTCATTCTACGGACTTATTATTCAGATGGAGTAATTTCTTCCCCTTAAGAATACTATTCTTACGTAGAGGAATTTGTTGCCGCACGGAGCAAATTCTTGCCTCATTAAATACTATAGGCAAATGCCACAAAAGACCAATCGTTCTAGGTGTACGCATCCTTTCTTTTTTGACCCCAGTGCAATAGTTTAAACAGTCTTGGTAGGGATCCACTAGAGAAAGCTTCATACCAAATACATGTGTCAAAGACATGTGTCCTCTGGTTTCAGCCAAAAAGAGTTTTAAAGATTTTTTTTCTGATATTTCCTTTTTGTTGCCATGACAACCAGAATTCTGCATGGAATTGAATTCATTTAACAACTTTGAGAGAAGACTACCCAAAAATAATTTCTGCAAAGTTTGGTCAGAATCTGTTCAGTGGTTTAGGAGGAGATGTCGTTTTAAGAAATTGTGAACGGACGGACGACGACGGACGGTGGGTAATCATAATTGCTTCCCCGGAGCCTTCGGCTCAGTTGTGCTAAAAAGGAGTGACGGAACATAATTGTTACATATTTGAGGCGTCTCTTTTTTTTGATGCGGTCATGGGGCATCTTAGTCACTGTGTTAGTGGCGAAATAAGGGTCCCAACACTTTCCAAATAAGTTAGCCCGCAACGAAAAAATAAAAATAAAAGAAATAACATAAAAAAAATTAAACACATTTTCTGTCATCTTTAAAGGGTAACATATTTACGGTATGTTTACTTCTATTTCCAAATAGCAGAATTCTACACATGTCTGCTATATGTGTTTTTACTGTCTTTAGGTTTGGCCCGCGAAAATATCCTCGAGACAAACATACCCTAGCTAGAAGTAACTTTAATGTCAAAACGACACAAATACATGTTCTAATACGTGCATGATAAAACCTCTTTTAAATGTCTCTAAGCTGTTCTTGTAAGTCCTTGTCTGTCCTTGTCAGTCCTCGGACCCCGCCCATCGTGGCTTGAAGAAATAGATGGGCTGCAAGATGCTTCCACACAGAGCTAAAATCGACCGCACACGAGTACTGGTAAACCGCTTAGAGGATCTAAGCCGGCCTAAGCCAAGCGGTGCCATGCTTATAATCCCTATTGGTTTCAATGGGCGACAGGGCTTGAGATGTCATTTCATCTCAATGTCGGGTAAAAGTCCAACACAACTGGATGCAACGTCTCCAAAATGACCTATACAGTGTTAAACCTCAAATCAAACAAACAAATCTTGTCAGTCCTTGTCAGTCCCAGCAGCGTTTAGTAGGGCCCACCCATTCAGTTTTTATCGGATGTTTTTTGAAACTTACATGTAAGTATGTCATGGATAAAAGCTCGGATGAGTTCGAAAACTGATGAGGTCAGCCTATTTATTATAGCGTTACGTCTCTTGCAGAAAATGCCTATTTTTGACCTTGTTATTACCGTAGCTCCTCCAGTTTTTAAACTGGCGGTTTATTTATGGTGTTGTTTGTTACTACTTACTGTGTGTATCACTTGTGACTTTTTATTTTGGATGGCCATTTGGCCATTTTGTGGGATAGTAACTGTCCTTATGGCCATCCTTTGTTTAGAGTTCCATTATGGTCTGGTCGCTTCATGTTTGTGTTTCTTTCCCTTTGGTGTCTTTGATGGGTGGAGTAAGTTAATTGTATCGATTCCTGATCTTTGTTTTACTTCTACTTTGAATGTAAGTCAGGGATAGAAGCTCGAATGTGTTCGAAAACTAGCCATGTTGGCCGATTAATCACATAGTTATGTCTCCTACTTTGCTGAAAATGTATTTTTGACCTTGTCCCCCTCAGTTTTGAATGGATTTTCTTGAACTTACAAACAAGTAAGTCAGGGTTAAAAGCTAGGATGAGTTCGAAAACTTTTATCATAGAGTCACGTACGTATAGGATATGGTCTTCTAATATTGTTTGCATAAGCTTACATGTTAACATATGACTCTGTACCTGATAAATCTACATTTCAAGTTGATTTTCTTACCCCAAAACATGGTAAACAAACTGCCTACTATCAAATTATCCATAACACAAGGGTGTCATGTGGCAATTTCAAACATTTTAACAGTCTAAGGGAAGTAACGCTGACTAAAGTGGAAACTCAGTCTTGGTAAATTCCGCGATACCACATGTACAATTATTATCACAGCAAAAAAATCAGGAGACAGATCACTTTGTTTCCGTTATGTATTTACTGCACATATAATACCCTTCAAGAAAGAAATAACAGTTAATCCACAGCTCCCAGTACTTTCCTTTGATGTTGGCAGTACTAATAAATTTTGATAAATGTATTGTTATCATGTACTGATATCATGTACTGATATCATGTACAGTTTTGAATTGACCAATCAGCTGAGCTACAATTAAAATGGGAAGGGGCTTCTAGCTCTGCATGACAAAATTAACATTGTGGGTATTCCTTAAAATAGCCTCGCCGAGGTTATTTGAATGAGTACCCACATTTAAAAAAGCTTCTACTTAATGGCAAACAGTGCAGACCCTGATCAGACTGCTCCTTCTAATCTTAAAATGAGAAGGGGCTTCTAGCTCTGCATGACAAAATTAACATTGTGGGTATTCTAGAAATTGGGTCGCCAAGGTTATTTGAATAAGTACTCACATTTAAAATAGTTTTTACTTAATGGCAAACAGTGCAGACCCTGATCAGACTGCTCCTTCTGATTTTAAAATGGGAAGGGGCTTCTAGCTCTGCATGACAAGATTAACATTGTGGGTATTCATTCAAATAGCCTCGCCAAGGTTAATTGAATGAGTACCCACATTTAAAATAGCTTTTACTTAAAGCGCAAACAGTGCAGACCCTGATCAGACTGCTCCTTCTGATCTTAAAATGGGAAGGGGCTTCAAGCTCTGCATGACAAAGTTAACATTGTGGGTATTCATTCAAAATTGCCTCGCCGAGGTTATTTGAATGAGTACCCACATTTAAAATAGCTTTTGCCGAATCAGTGCAGACCCTGATCAGACTGCTCCTTCTGATTAAGTTTCTCCAATTCTCCACGAAATCAAATTGTAGGTACTCGCTAGAACCGCCTAATCTAGGCAAGTCCAACGAGTACCCACAACGTTTTTGTGGGATGAGGCAGTTCAAATGAGTACCCACGACATACCTTTTTATGGAGAAAAAATATCCCTGAATTATCACAAAATACACTCCCATTTACTGGTGCCAAACATTTTATAAAACATTTGCATGCAGCAAAAGCACACATCTGAGTTCAAAGTAAGTCCTTTCACTTGAAGGTTCAGCATTAAAATGCCCCGGTGATAAACATCAGGTTAAAAAAGCATGGTCAAGTAACCTATGGTCAGTTGGATTTAGACCAATCAAATCCAATTGAATATTAATGAAGCAGAGAAGCTGACAGTGTCCTTTCTGACAGGACAATCCATTTTCCAGACGGGGTAAATCAGGTCAAATAAAAGAAATTGAAATTAACAGTAAATAAAACAAATATGCTTTAATAGGTTTTATCTATTACCTTTAAGTGGAAGTTACAATAAGCTGTGGATTAAAACAGATATATCCAATTGTTTTTGAGAAATATTGGTAAATATTGGTACTGATTGACATCTGTACAGGATAATTAGACTCGCCCTGGCGGGCTCGTCAAATTATCCTGTACAGATATCAATCAGTACAAATATTTACCAATATTTCACAAAAACAATGGATATATCTATTACCTAATTGTTACTCTTCAATTTCATGATCATATCCAATCAAATGTGAATATTGTCTCATACATGGCTAAAGGCTGGATCCACTCACCTCCTTTTCCAGGATCATTACCTAAATTTAAAAGTAGTTCGCGACCTCAAGAAAATGTTCATGGTAAAACCGACAATGCACAAGCATCGCTGTTTGACTTGTAACGACTCAGATCAGCCTGCGTGTTGGCGCAGTCTAATCAGACTAAGAACGGTTGAGGCTTCTTTAAAGGTGCATTATTGAGCTATCTGGAAAAATGCTTCCAAAAATAAAATACATATAGCCGGTATTTTTCTTTAAAACAATACAAATGAATGCATTTTATGCAAAAATGCGAACAATTATGATGACAGGTAAACGAGTTTGAGAGGGATTCCCTAATTAGGTTTCGCACACTAGTTAGACCTATTTTTAGTTCGTGACAAAAATAGAATCCCCATATATGACGTTATGCGACGTTCATTTTTGGTCTGTTTGCTTGGGCCATGCCTGATTCGGAAGAAATATGACGCTGAATACCATGCCATAAGTAACGACACTCAGAGACGATACTGTCGCCATGTATTTGTAAAGTGACAGATTTATTTTTAGAACAGAAATTACGAACACATGTTAAGAGCTAAGGGTAAACACGAATGAAAACGACCATTTTCACAAGGTTCTGAAGCTGTATTTGGCTCCAAAAGTGTACACATGACAAAGGAGAATTCATTGAAGATAAAAACCAGAAAAAAAAATTGAGGCCCGGTAGCTCAATAATGCACCTTTAAGGGGAATGGATACACTTTCAGGGGAGTCAATTCCTTCAAAAGTATTTTAGTCTCACATGTCAAAAGGGGTCTTCTCATAAAGGAAAGAATTTGCACCTTCCAATTTTGTGGGACTTTCACCTGACATTGAAATGAAATGACATCCCAAGCCCTGTCACCCAATGAAACCAATAGGGTTTCTAAGCATGGACGGTCCAACTCGCACCGCTTTGCCTGGGCATGCTTACATCCTCTAAGCGGTTTACCAGTACTCGTGTGCGGTCGGATTTCAGCTCTGCGTGTAAGCATCATGCAGCCCATCTATTTCTTCAAGCCCCGATGGACGGGGCCGAAAATGAATAAATACATTACAAACAAATAAAACTTTTGTGATATTTATAATTAAAGAGCATTGTAGGGCACAGTAAGGACGTTTGCAGTGAAGACGTTTGTTTGGTATCCAATGACGTTGCCAGTCAACGCCTGTAGAATCGGTGACGACGTATTCGTGACCTTAAGGCAATGAAACAACCATGGATGATGATTGTTCTTGCATAACTTGCAATTTAGACGGCAAATTTTGACGAAAAAGCCCAAAAGCACCATATAAACTCTTCAAATTCGACCGGTAAACCAACATGGCGGCTAATTCAGAATGTTGTTTACAATGACTTTGCTACGCGTTGAGCCCCCGACGTCATCATAAAATTCTCAAATGCTATGTTCATGGCGATAGCGTTACGTCGCTTAAGGAGGGTGGGGAGTAATTCTTTTCTCTTTAGATTTTTTTTATTTGCTTATATTTTGTAGCTTGAAATCTCTGCACTCGTTTGCCGGTATAAAAATATAGGCACACCAGGCTTTTTTTCGAGCTTTTTAGCCTTAAAGATGGGTACTGTTTTCGAATTTATCGAATGTTTTAATACTTACCCCAGTCATTGACAAAATGTCGATAACAATTGTTTAAAACAATATTTCCAAGTTTGGTTAAAAAAACACAATGCAGGATAATGTTATGTTTGCGTGCCTATGTGTGAAAGACAAACTCTTTCACAGATTTTTTTCGAAACACCTATTTACAAATGTCCTTTTCTGCATGTTTTGCTGTTTTGAGATGCAATTTTCGCTATATTTGAAAAAAGAATGCATTTTTCGTCTTTAGATTTTTCTTATTTTCACATATATTGTGTAATAATATTAGATTTACGAAATAGGCGTGAAATTTGACCATGTCACCAGGCATCTGAGAGAAATATTGCAGAAAAAAATACCCCACCCCCCAATAAAAATGGCAAAAAAAGCATTAAGATATTGTTTAAATGACAAGAACAAGGATTATACCTTTATTATTGCACATACTTTTGCTTCCTTAATGTATTATGAATCAAAGTATTTCATTAGAATTGAAACACAATTTCATTTATAAGTTTTATGGTGTGAAAAATGGATTTTTCTGGCCAAAAAATGCATGTTCTGATATAGCCATATTGTCGTTTTGTTCATGTTTAAAAGATATGAAGCTATTAACATTGTCGCAGACGTTCAAACAATGTCAGATGTATGTTATTAATATACCTGGGAAACATTATTATACATTTTTAGCTTTCTTTTTTGACAATTTATTACCCCAACCCCTAATGAAATGGGTTGAAATTGATAAAAAAAAAAAAAAAAAAAGCTGATGCAAAAGAATATAAAAATTTCCTTTTTCCCATTTAAGTTCCTGCCAACGTTATAGGGAAAGAAGAAACACTTCTAATTATTTTTTTTCTATAATTTTGACAAGTTTTTTTTTTCATGCCATATTGATCGGAAACGCTATTTAATTATCTATTGCCTGTTTATGCAAACTGTGAGATAAGTTATCCTTTTACTTTCCGAAAGTGGATAGAAGTGATGGCAATGACCTGGAATCGATACAATTACCCAACACCTCCGATCAGACACACCAAAGGGAAAGAACCACGAACATGAATAACTAGACCGTAATGGAAACATCACTAGCGGAAAGCCAGAATGGCAGTTGCATTCCCACATAGTGGCTTTCGTGGACCTTGAGAAGGCATTTGGTTGAGTGTCTCGGAAAGTCATCTTGGAGACACAGAGAAAATTTGAAGTGGAGGAGTGGAATGTTCGAATGGTCCAGTGGGTGTATGCTAATTCGCGGAGCCGTATGCGTTTTTGTGTTGGTTCCATTGAAGAATTCGAAGTGAAGGTCGGTGTTCCTCAAGGCTCTTTTCTCAGCCTAATGCATTTCATCATTGTGCTTTATGACTTGTCAGGCGAGTTCTGTTCTGGGGGGCGGGGGGGGGGGGGGGGGGGGGGGAAGGGGGGGGGGGGGCTTTGTAATCATAGCTAAATCACTTCAGTGCGCTACACCACTTCAAAGGCGTCGCCTAAAAACTTCTCATATATATAGTCTCTACAATGCATGATAGCCCCGAACTGGCCTTGAAGAAAAAGAGTGTGCTGCATGATACTAACCCAATCACTCATGTGTACGAGTAGACCGCCCTGCCCAGGTAAAGTGGTGCAAGACGGACGGTCCTTATAAACATATAGATTGGATCCACTGGCTGTCAGGTTTCATCTCAATGTCGGATAAAAAGACCCACAAATTGGGAAGTAACCTCTCCAAAATGACCAATATTATGTTGACGTTAAAATGACATCTCAAGCCCTGCCGCTCTACGAAACCAATAGGGTTTATATGCATGGACGGTCCGACTCGGACCCATTTTCCTGGGCAGGTTTAGACCCTCTAAGCGGTTTACTAGTTCTCACGTGCGGTCGGTTTCAGCTCTGCGTGAAAGCATCATGCAGCCCGATTGGCTGGAGCCGGTACATTGACAAAATTCTGTTATGATGGTGGATGTGTGGGCATACAAAGGCTCCGCATGGCACAACCTTAACCATCATCTTTATATTCGAAACAGATCAAAGGGATTTTTCTTGTACACCCTTTTGCTTATGCTTGATTATTGTTTGTTTGATTTGAGGTTTAACGTCCCCGTCAACACTGTAAAGGTCATTTTGGAGACGTCGCTTCCAATTTTTTGGGACATTTACCCGACCTTAAGATGAAATGTCAACTAAAACCCCGCCGCCAATTGAACCAATAGAGTTTATTAACATGGACAGGCCGACTCGCACCGCTTTGCCTGGGCAGGCTGAGATCCTCTAAGCAGGTTACCAGTAGGCCTACACCTACTGAGTGCAAGATCCTAATTATGGGTGCTGGCACAGGCTATTTGTTCACTGAGATGGCTTAACAGTAATTGAACCTGAGACTGCGACTGACAGTTAAAAGAATATTGTGCGCTGCTAGGCATTACAGTCTGCACTTTTAGTTATCAAATATGGCAGTGTTTTCTTTCCATATATATGACGTCATGCAAACTAAAGTAAACGTCACTATTGATTCATTGTTTTGTTTGTGTTGACAAAGTATGGCCGTGGAATATGTGAACTGATGGACTCTTCGAGGCTATATTTTTGACACCAATGGAAAAATAAAGTAAACATCGTGCGTTAAAGAGAGTTCAGCTATGGACAGCTGATGGGCTGCAATCGGAGGAAACAAACCAGTAGCTGGAAAAATACAGGGTTAGTCTGTTTATCCCTCTAGTTTTCTGTGCTTCCAGCCATGCGGACTAGACCGGAAAGTAGTCTATGAAGTCGCAAAATAATTTATAACAAAATGCACATTGCAATGGTTATTAAATGTTACAAAAACCTCAGAAAACACTTTGAAAACTAATTAGAAACAAAAATCATTTTGAGGTAAAAATTCGAACCTGATTACGGCAGAGTCAATTATGCGCGACCCTCCTTAACGTAAGGTAAACAAAGCAATGCCCATCTTGTGATATAAAAAATTCAAAGACCATGTTCAAAAACATGCGAATTACAGAAATTCCTATATTAGGACTACCTTTGGGACTGTTCAAAAGTGGTCTTTAAGATATTTCTTTTTTGTTGTGTTAACTCAGGACGACCCGCCCCCGCCCATAGGGGCTTGAAGAAATATATGGGTTGCACGATGCTTCCACGCAGAGCCGAATCCGGCCCGCACACTAGTACTGGTAAACCGCTTAGAGGATCTAAGCCTGTCCAGGAACCGCGGTGCGAGGCGGACCGTCCATGCTAATAAACCCTATTGGTTTCATTGGGCGACAGGGCTTGAGATGTCATTTCATCTCAATGTCGGGTAAAAGTCCTACAAAATTGGAAGCAACGTCTCCAAAATGACCTTTACAGTGTTGACGGGGACGTTAAACCTCAAATCAAACAAACAAAAACTCAGGACGACAACGTTAAGTCATCCAAAGTAACGTAAAGAAAGCAAGGCCCATCTTGGGATATCAAAAGTTTAAAACCAATGTTCAAACAGCACGTGAATTTCATGATTTTGTAACAGATGAAAAACAACAACACCCGTTGAACAACAACTAGAAAAAAAACAACAACAACAAAAAAGAACCGCTCAACACCTTTGGCCCGGACGGGGATAGAATTCGGGTCGCCAGATCGATAAGCAAACGCTTTACCAAATCGCTATAAAAGCCGACTCCACATCCCTCTGAAATTTTGAACATGGGCTTTGTTGTTTGAACACGGCTTCTGGCCCATTCAAGAATAGCATCAAACAGCTATGTTTATAGGCTTATATGCAATAATATGATGTTATTAATCAAGTAATTTCGTATTGGCCTAGTTACAGGTCCGAGGTCTGCTGTATTGGCACGAGGCCGAAGGCCGAGGCCAATACAGCTGACCGAGGACCTGTAACTTGGCCAATACGAAATTACTTGATTAATGACAATTTTATTAATTGACGCAATTAAAAACATGATTTATGATTTTTGAATATTGGTTGACTTGGTGTAATACAGGATAATCAATTAATAAGACATCGTTACTGGCGCGTAACGCCATGATACCGTGACAACCCTACGTTGTCTATTGAATTTTTTAAAGATCTCCGGCAATAAATACGGATTTAAAATCGTTATGTAATAAAGAGGATCTTACACGAGCTGTAATTTCTTATGATATTCATTAAACTGCCGGTGCCTCGTCGAAAGAGAGGGTCATGCAGTCATCCGATTACGATAACACACCCGTGTGACTTAATGCATTTTGTTCATATCTCCTAAATGGCTACTTTTCTCAGTAGTGATATTTTTATTATTAATACTCCAAACATAGGTTGTGGGTGCTCGTAAGAACTGCCTCATTGAGGCGGTTCTAACGAGTACCCTCAACCTATGTCTTGGATTAGAAATAAGAAAAATAATGTATACCCCCGTAAACCCCAGTTTTCTCTATATAAAGTAGGGTTAAATGGTGTGTTCATTTCATGGACTTGGTCACGTGATAGAAGAGGGGGAGGGAAGAGAAAGACAACTCGTGTACGTTCCAGTATAGGTATCAACCATGGTTTTTCTTGCATTAACATTTGCCGGCGCCCGAGGAAGCTGTTTTTTTATCATATGAGGTCGCGTTTGAGAATGGAATAACGTTATGTAATAAATTCGATAATCCACTAAGAGATTAAATATGAAAATTAGTTAGATACGCTCCAGTAACGTTACCTGTACGACGTCTTTAACTAATAGCGCAATATTGACATTTTTGTTTAAAAATCGTGAATAAATGTGTTTTAAAAGTCATATGATAAATAGAATCTTACATTCGTGCTCATGTATTATTGAATTTATTAAACTCCCTGAGGAAAAAGGATAAAATGCAAGGCAAAGCCTCGCATTTTATCCCTTTTCCTCAACTCGTTTCATAAAGTCAATAATACATGAGCACTTAATGTAAGATCCTCTATGAACATTAGGCCGTAGGTCGAAAATTCAAATCTGGCGAATGACCAAACGTTATTGCAATGAAATTACCATGAATGGTCTTTGTTCTTACATGACTTACGATCGATTCCAAAAGCAAAATGTGACGTAAACGCACCAAGTTTTGTTTGAATTGAGGTTTTAGGTCACCGTCAACAATGTAAAGGTCATTTTGGAGACGTTGCTTCCAATTTTGTGGGGTTTTTACCCGACATTGAGATGAAATGACATCTCAAGCCCTGTCGCCTAATGAAACCAATAGGGTTTACAAGTATGGACAGACCTACTCGCACCGCTTCGCCTGGGCAGGCTTAGATCCTCTAAGCGGTTTACCAGTACTCGTGTGCGGGTCGGTTTCAGCTCTGCGTGGAAGCATCATGCAGCGCATCTATTTCTTCAAGCCCCTATGGGCGGGGGCTGATTAACGCACCAAGGCCCCATATAAATTCCAATGATGTAACCTATGACGTCATCATAGAACTCTAAAAAAGCTACTTTTAGGGCAATAATGTTACGCTGCTCAACGTAACGTAAACAAGAGGACCATCGCTCACCTGAGCTAACGGATTCAAAGTTTAAGGAAGTGCCAACCTTTCCTGAAGGCTTTATGGGAGGACATGGTGATGACAGGGTAAGCATTTTCTGCAAATCAAGTAGAATGTAACTCTATGATAAACAGGCTGACCTCACCGGTTTTCAAACTCATTCAAGCTTTTATTTCTGACTTGCTAAGAAGATCCGATCTAAACTGAAGTGGCTATGGTGATGACACGTTCAAAAACAAGAGTTTTCAAACTCCACCAAGCTTTCTGCCTGACTTTCTTGATTGTAAGTTTCATGAAGATCCGTTCAAAACTGAAGGGGCAGCAGTGATGACAAGGTCGAAAATAGGCATTTTCAGCAATCAAAGGCACTCTATGATAAATGTGCCGACTTGGCCGGTATTCGAACTCATCTGAGGTTTTATCCCCAGCCACCTTACATATAAGTTTAAGAAAGATACGATCAAAACTGAAGGGGCTACAGTGATGACAAGGTCAAAAATCGGCATTTTCAGCAATCAAAGGGATGTAACTGTATGATAAATGGGTCGACTTGGCCGGTTTTCGAATTCTTCCAAGGTTTTATCCCCAGCCACCTTACATATAAGTTTCAGAAAGATCGGATCACAACTGAAGGGGCTACCGTGATAACAAGGTCAAAAATCGGCATTTTCAGCAATTAAAGGGGCGTAACTCTATGATAAATGGGCCGACTTGCCAATTTTTCGAACTCATCCGAGGTTTTATCCCCAGCCACCTTACATATAAGTTTCAGAAAGATCCGATCAAAACTGAAGGGGCTACCGTGATGACAAGGTCGAAAGTCGGCGTTTTTCAGCAATCAAAGGGACGTTACTCTATGATAAATGGGCCGACTTGGCCGGTATTCAAACTTATCCGAGTTTTTATCCTCAGCCACCTTACATATAAGTTTCAAAAAGAACCGATCAAAACCGAAGGGGCTTCAGTGATGACAAGGTCAAAAATCGGCATTTTCAGCAATCAAAGAGACGTAACTCTATGATAAATTGGCCTACTTGGCCGGTTTTCGAACTCATCCAAGGTTTTATCCCCAGCCACCTTACATATAAGTTTCAGAAAGATCCGATCAAAACTGAAGGGGCTACCGTGATGACAAGGTCAAAAATCGGCATTTTCAGCAATCAAAGAGACGTGAGTCTATAAAAAATGGGCTGACTTGGCCGGTTTTCGAACTCATCCGAGGTTTTACCCCCAGCCACCTTACATATAAGTTTCAGAAAGATCCGATCAAAACTGAAGGGGCTACCGTGATGACAAGGTCAAAAACTGGCATTTTCAGCAATCAAAGGGATGTAACTCTATGATAAATGGCCGACTTTGCCTGTTTTCGAACTCATCCGAGTTTTTATCCCCAGCCACCTTACATATAAGTTTCAGAAAGATACGATCAAAACTGAAGGGGCTACAGTGATAACAAGGTCAAAAATCGGCATTTTCAGCAATCAAAGGGATGTAACTGTATGATAAATGGGTCGACTTGGCCGGTTTTCGAACTCTTCCAAGATTTTTATCCCCAGCCACCTTACATATAAGTTTCAGAAAGATCGGATCACAACTGAAGGGGCTACCGTGATAACAATGTCAACAATCGGCATTTTCAGCAATTAAAGGGGCGTAACTCTATGATAAATGGGCCGACTTGCCAATTTTTCGAACTCATCCGAGGTTTTATCCCCAGCCACCTTACATATAAGTTTCAGAAAGATCCGATCAAAACTGAAGGGGCTACCGTGATGACAAGGTCGAAAGTCGGCGTTTTTCAGCAATCAAAGGGACGTTACTCTATGATAAATGGGCCGACTTGGCCGGTATTCAAACTGATCCGAGTTTTTATCCTCAGCCACCTTACATATAAGTTTCAAAAAGATCCGATCAAAACCGAAGGGGCTACCGTGATGACAAGGTCAAAAATCGGCATTTTCAGCAATCAAAGGGACGTAACTCTATGATAAATTGGCCTACTTGGCCGGTTTTCGAACTCATCCAAGGTTTTATCCCCAGCCACCTTACATATAAGTTTCAGAAAGATCAGATCAAAACTGAAGGGGCTACCGTGATGACAAGGTCAAAAGTCGGCATTTTCAGAAATAAAAGGGACGTAAGTCTATAAAAAATGGGCTGACTTGGCCGGTTTTCGAATTCATCCGAGGTTTTATCCCCAGCCACCTTAAATATAAGTTTCAGAAAGATCCGATCAAAACTGAAGGGGCTACCGTGATGACAAGGTCAAAAATTGGCATTTTCAGTAATCAAAGGGATGTAACTCTATAATGAATGGGTCGACTTGGCCTGTTTTCGAACTCATCCGAGTTTTTATCCCCAGCCACCTTACATATAAGTTTCAGAAAGATCGGATCACAACTGAAGGGGCTACCGTGATAACAAGGTCAAAAATCGGCATTTTCAGCAATTAAAGGGGCGTAACTCTACGATAAATGGGCCGACTTGCCAATTTTTCGAACTCATCCAAGGTTTTATCCCCAGCCACCTTACATATAAGTTTCAGAAAGATCCGATCAAAACTGAAGGGGCTACCGTGATGACAAGGTCGAAAGTCGGCGTTTTTCAGCAATCAAAGGGACGTTACTCTATGATAAATGGGCCGACTTGGCCGGTATTCAAACTTATCCGAGTTTTTATCCTCAGCCACCTTACATATAAGTTTCAAAAAGATCCGATCAAAACCGAAGGGGCTACAGTAATGACAAGGTCAAAAATCGGCATTTTCAACAATCAAAGGGACGTAACTCTATGATCAATTGGCCTACTTGGCCGTTTTTCGAACTCATCCAAGGTTTTATCCGCAGCCACCTTACATATAAGTTTCAGAAAGATCCGATCAAAACTGAAGGGGCTACCGTGATGACAAGGTCAAAAATCGGCATTTTCAGCAATCAAAGGGACGTAAGTCTATGAAAAATGGGCTGACTTGGCCGGTTTTCGAACTCATCCGAGGTTTTATCCCCAGCCACCTTACATATAAGTTTCAGAAAGATCCGATCAAAACTGAAGGGGCTACCGTGATGACAAGGTCAAAAATCGGCATTTTCAGCAATAAAAGGGATGTAACTCTATGATAAATGGGCCGACTTAGCCGGTTTTCGAACTCATCCGAGTTTTTATCCCCAGCCACCTTACATATAAGTTTCAGGAAGATCTGATCAAAACTGAAGGCGCTACGGTGATGACAAGCATTTTCCCATAGTAAGTCTATGGGACCTTGTGGTTGCCATAGGAACCAAAGTTTTAGAGCGATTTCGAAAAAAAGTTTATGTCATCAATGCCCCACCAGAGGCATGCTACAGATGAGAAATGATTGAGATCAGCCTGCAGGATACAGAGATATAGTTGCTCAATAGTGTGGACGGACGACGGACGACGGAGGACCCACTATACTATAAGCTCCCCTAGAGCCTTCGGCCCAGGTGAGCTAATAAAGCAAGGCCCGTCTTGTGATATCAAAAGTTCATCATCCATGTTCATACAGCACGCGAATTTCATGATTTGAACATGATATTTTTTGTTGTTTGAGCACGCATTTCGATCCATTTGAAAATGACTGCAAACAGCCTTGCGCATAGGTATTCCATCGCGTGAACATGTCCGTGAAATAAAGACCCCATAAACCCCACTTTATATAGAGAAACTGGGGTTTACGGAGTAAACAACATTTTCCCTGTATCTGCTCCAGTACATAGGTTGTGGTACTAGTTAGAACAACCTCGCCGAGGCGGTTCTAACGAGCACCCAAAACCTATGTTTTGAGTATAAATAAGAAAAATATCACAATTTGTCATCATATAATTACCTTTTTTGAGGTATGAAAAAAGGACTATATCACACGGATATGTTGTCATGAATTGAAAATCATAGTTTTTAGACGACGCGTTATTAATTTGCTTTAGTGTAAAATGAGAACGTGTGCAGAAGAAACCCAGTGAGGACCCCCGATCAGTCTGGTCATGCGCAGTCTCGTCAGACTACATGTGTATATACAGGTCGCTTGAGTCTATGGAATTTCGCATATCCACAACTGGAAAAATTAAATTTATAATGCGGCTCTACGGGTAGATGTACACAGGCTGACTTCGATCGTCACCGAACGGCAAACTGTACTTATTCGATTGACAGGCCCCTTTGTCACCTATAGCTTTAGTGTATAGATATTTTCAATTTAAAAATGCAAATTAAAGTAATGCAGATTGGCCCATACATGACTAACGCCCAAAAAGCGGACATTGACAAACAGTGTAGACCCAGATCAGTCGCCGTATTTTGCGGCGACTGATCAGGGTCTACACTGTTTGCTTAGAGTATACGAATTTTGGTGAAACTTACAATTAATTAGAATAAATCAGCTGACCCTTAAACAGTTAGTGGGCCTGTCTAGTAAGTGGATTTTATACGTGTCACCTATGGGCTAAATTCTTATCACGCAGCGTCCGAAAATACCCGCCTTGAAAAAGATTTATTCTTAATAGGGTAGACCAATCAATAAATGCCTTTGACAATATTACATTGAAGACACAACAGGGTAGATCCTAAAAATTGACGGTAGAAATAAACCAAATCATATATGTACAGCCTATCAATGTACCCTTGGGCAGTTGTATTACGCAAATATGAAAAGCCAAGTTCCAAACAGATGTATTGCGATGGACAGCGTTTCTACCGGATCTTTTTCTCTGACCAGGCCCATTAGCTGTTTACGGGGGAGCTGATTTGATCTTCTTTCTACCCTATACCTGTTGTCATAGATCCGTGCTTTTTTTTAATCCTTATAATTTTTTATAATATCAAAAATCATCTTCTTTCGATAATATACAAATATATATGGCAGTTCGTTTGGATAAAAATGTTGCGCTCCAAGCTGGGCATTCCGACGCTGATTCTCTGTTTGGCGTTTCTCATGTCGTTGTATCTTGGGTTGTTGTGGATGGAGTTTAAATGGAGCACACGTCATTTCTATCAGGGTAGGTACTCCGTACAGGTACTCAACGTTTCATCATCTTATCATCATCATCATCATCATCATCATCATCATCATCATCATCATCATCATCAACAACAACTTCTTGTTCTTCTTCATCATCATCATCATCATCATCATCATCATCTTCATCATCATCATCATCATCACCATCATCGACGTCGTCGTCTGCTTCTTCTTCTTCTTCTTTCAGTAGATTCACTTAAGATGGCATGTATGGCGAAAACAAGCCTATATAATAATATAGTAAAACTGGGTATTACAGGGGTAAACCTTATTTTTCTTATTTCTGCTCTAAAATATAGATTGTTGGTACCCGTTAGAACCGTGCGTGCACCTACAATCTATATTTTGAGCAGAAATAAGAAAAATATCACAATCTTCCGTCTTAAAAATTCCTTTTTTTCTGCGATAAGGTTTGCAATGTATTTGTATAAGCATGTATTCGTAAACATCATCATCATCATCATCATCATCATCATCATCAGCAGCAGCAGCAGCATCATCATCATCATCATCATCATCATCATCATCATCATCATCATCATCATCATCATCATCATCATCATCATCATCATCAATCATCATCATCATCATCATCATCATCATCATCTTCTTCTTCTTAAGCTGGTGTGCATGCCATCACGTTAACGTAACGACTCCGTGTTTTGCATCACGAAAACACGCTTATATAATTCTGACCCCCTTGAACCCCACTTGCATATAGTAAAACTGGGGTTTACAGGGGTAAACCTTATTTTTCTTATTTCTGCTCAAAAATATAGATTGTGGGTACCCGTTAGAACCGCCACGAGTTCTTGTAAACCGCTTAGAGGATATAAGCCTGCCCAGACAAAGCGGTGCAAGTCGAACCGTCCATACTTATAAACCCTATTGGTTTCATTGGCCGACAGAGCTTGAGATGTCATATCTTCTCAACAAACAAAATAGTACAGTCCACACAGAAACGCTGTCTTTATTGTTTCTGAAGAATGTACAGTAACGCAATTTATAATTCTAATGCACTTACGTATGTAACGCGACGTCTGATTGGATAACGTCAAACATTTGCGACAGTATATTCCACGATATACTGTCGGAAATCCGACGTCACCACGTAACGTCGTTTTTCATTGGCTGACATTTGGTTTTACGCAGCTCACAACGCCTGCCGCTTTGTGCAAAATAGTACAATTTTTAACAAAACAACCGAATAAGTGCATTTAAATGGGGATAACTGTATTGAAAATTGTTATTTGGGGAGGTAAATCGGTGGTTTATGGTCGCAAAACCACCGATTTACCTCCCCAAATGACAATTTTCAATACAGTTATCCCCTAATTCTATGGTCATCAGTTAGGGGATAACTGTACTGAACATTGTCATTTGGGCAGGTAAATCGTCGGTTTTACGGTCGGAAATTTCGTTTTACGGCGACGCGTTAGCGGAGCCGTAAAACGTAATTTGCGACCGTAAAACCGACGATTTACCTCCCCAAATATCAATTTTCAATACAGTTATCCCCATTCTAATGCACTTATTCGATTGTTAAGTTAAAAATTGTACTATTTTGCACAAGCCGGCAAGCGCGGTGAGTTGCGTAAAACCAAATGTCAGCCAATGAAAAACGAAGTTACGTGGTGACGTCGGATTTCCGACAGTATATCGTGGAATATACTGTCGCAAATTTTTGACGTTATCCAATCAGACGTCGCGTTACATACGTAAGTGCATTAGAATGTGCTTTGATCGCCCCGCCCATTGGAACTAATAGATTGGGGTCATGGTGCTGCCGCGCAGCGCTGAAACCGACGGAACATGAGTACTGGTTAACCGCTTGGAAGGTCTAAGTCTGCCCAGACAAAGTGGTGCGAGCCACGGCACATAAACCTTATGGTTTGTTTTGGAGGTAGGACTCGAGATGTCGTTTTATCTCAGTGACGGGTGAAAGTCCCACACAATTAGTAGCGATGTCTCCAAAATGATATAAATAGTGTTGGCGGGAACGCAAAACAATAACACACAACAAACAATGTGTTGTGAATAGCATCTATTATCTGATACAAGGAAACCGAAGTATCTCCAAAGAGGCGGTTTTTATACCTTCTGAAATGGACTTTTAACTCTTTGAAATTTTGGTATTGTAATTTGGTAATCGAAATCATTAACCCTTAACACGCCGAGAAAATTTACATCTGAAAATGTCGTGTGCTTATGTCGTCTGCTGAATCTTATTGCAAACTTTTTAAAAATATTTTACATACAGGCAAACAGTGTGAACCCAGATCAGACTGCTCCTAGAGGAGCAGTCTGATCTGGGTCCACATTGTTTGCGAAAATGAGTTTTAAAGTAACAGGCAGATGACAAAGCAGACGGCAATTGCCATGATTGGCGGGCGTCTTATGGGTTAAGAAGATTACAAGCAGTATAGATCATGATGAGATCTATTCTCCTTGTTGTTTGTATAGGTATCTTTATCGGTAACAGGACACTTCGGCCCCTAGACACCTCGGCCCCTAGACACTTCGGCCCCTAGACACCTCGGCCTCAAAACCACCTCGGCCCAACATAAAATTGAAACCCTAGACGGGTCGGCCCCTGGACACCTCGGTCCCTAGACACATCACCTATGCCGAGGTGGTAGTGGGGCTGAAGTGTCCGGAAATCTCTTTATCAATCTACGTGGCTGAAACTGTCAATGAGCTCCCATATTCTATGAATATGGCAAAATACATGTAAATAAATAAAAATAAATAAAATCATTTTTAAAGAATTAAAACATAAACCAGGGGACGTGGTTCGATTCCAGGCTTCCCCAGACTTTCTGAGGAGTCTTTAAATAGACCAAACTAGCACGCAGCAGCTGGTCAACGTCGGGCCAGCAGCCATACGACGTTACCGTCGACACGTCGTATCGCTGTCGGCCCGACGTTGGTCCGTCATATTTTGCTGGCTGGTGGGGGGGGGGGTCCCGTCTCTTTATGACCTTAGTTGCTGTTGGGACGTAAAACTTACACAATTTTCTAAGATGGGCATATTATCCTAATGTCATCACATTAACATGACCTCTTAATGAACACCTCTCCAAACCCCACACTATATATGAAGAAACCCGGGGTTTACTGGGATATACATCGCCCACGCACATCGGGGCTCGGAGAAATAGATTTGGCTGCATGGTGTTTTCACACAGAGCTGAAACTGACCACATACAAGTTAGACTACGAGCTTGTCCAGGCAAGGTGGTGTGAGTCAGACCTTCCAATGCATATGACCCTTTTGGTTTCACTGGGCAGCCGGGTTTGAGACGTCATTTAATCTCAATGTCGGTTAAAAGTCTCACAAAATTGGAAGCAACATCTCCGAAATGACCTAAATAGTGATGACGGGGACGTGAAGCCTCAATTCAAACAAAACTGGGCTATACATTATTTTTCATATTTCTAAGAGCAGGCGGTTTTAATGGTCACCGAAGAAAGAATAAGAAAACATCACGACGCCTACATAATTCTGCCCCCCCCCCCCCCCCCCCTTAAACCCTAATTTAATACAGTAAAACAGGGGTTTAACAGAGGTAAACATTCTTATTTCAGACATATGAAAATACCAGAATGTTTACCTGATATTTTTTTTTTTTTTTTGTGGTGAAACTTTCGATATATTTGAATAGGCGTGTGTTTACGTGATGGAAGTCACACAATTTCGTCAGAAAAATAACCGTTTTGGTAATATGAAAGAAAAAAAAAATGCTACGTCACACGGGTGTGTTATCTTAATGAGATGTCTCAATCCACTGTGCCCCATCCAATCAAATTATCGCAAAGCAAGTTTGAACGGTCCCACAGACAGGGCTACCCCTTGCTGCTCTAAAATTACATTCATTTTCAAAAGAAAGTGTTTTTTTCTAGCACTTCGATACAGTGCTAAATTTTACCCGATAAACAACCCTTCAGACACAAAACGTTGGCTCAACGTTGAACTAACGTTGAAACAACGTTGAAAACGTTGTTTCAACGTTAGTTCAACGTTGACTGCCAGCTGGGAAGACAAAATGCACAAAGAGAATAGGTTAAGTCAGATTTTTTATTAGTTTCTTCAGGTATTTTTCATAAACACACGTAGCGAAATTATTATTCACACATGGTTTCGTTCATTCACTAGTCAAGTATGTCTTTTTACCCTCTGCATGCTGGGTATTTTTTCAGCAGGCGACATTTTGAAATATTTTTCTTGTTTTCCCAGAAAACAAGATTTGACATTTCATGCGCATTGCCTCCTATACAATTTGCAGGAGATGTCAAGTCCTGATTTCTGCGAAAAATTAGGAAAATATCTATTAAATTAACCTTTATCCTGCTGTAGGCGACAAGCCCTATCTTTGCAAACAGTGTAGATCCAGATTAGATGGCTTCTGAAGAAGCCATCTGATCAGGATCTACTCTGTTTGACATTCAGTTTATGAATATGTATAAATAAATTGTATGAAGTAATCTGATTGGTTCAAAGTCAGAAATGGGTGTTGCTTAATTGAATATTTAGCAGGTTAAAGGTTAGCCTAGAAACTGCATGGGTAAAGGGTAAACAGCTTTAAAATGACTGAATGGAGTATAGAATAGCCAACACAATGTCGAAAGATTTTTTCCATTGACTAAACATGCATGAAACATCACAGAAGCAATAATAATTTGCAAATGATACACATATAAACAGCTTATAGCATAGCCAACAACTAAGGTCATGCGGAGACATCGGTTTAAAGACTCTGAAGAAGCCATGGATCGAACACACGACCCCTGGTTAATTAGGCAAGCACCACGGAGGCCTCTTACTTATAGAGGTACTTATGTAAGCAAAATATATGACCTGCAAGTTTTTTTTTTGTTTGAAATCAGGTTTTACGACCCCGTCAACACTAATTAGGTCATTTTGGAGACGTTGCTTCCAGTTTTGTGGGACTTTTACCCGACATTGAGATGAAATGACATCTCAATCCCTACCGCCCTCAAACACCAAAAAGGTTAATATGTAACACCACATTGCATGGATAGGCTAAGATTCCTAAGCGGTTTTCGGCCGGTTTCAGCTCTGCGTGGAAGCATCATGCAGCCCAATCTTTGATGGGCGGCAAGTAGTTATATGAAAAGGGGTTGAACGTGTTTAAGAATAAATTATTGAAATGATACTTAACGGTTACAAAAATAGAGCCTTATAGTTTAACTATGTTTTCCTTGTGGACACGTCGAATTCTTGCAGTGGATGTATATACAGTAGAACTTCGATGGCTCGAACAACGATGGCTCGTTTACCATGGATGTGTCAAACCCATTCTTGAGCCCCTAGCGAAATCTTCCACAAAAGAAATAGTGGGGGATCATTAAGGAGATTTTACTCTTTTATCTTGCAAATGTATGCTGTGTGTACTCATTAGAATTGCCTCGATGAGGCGATTCTAATGAGTACACACAGCATACATTTTCATTACAGAACACCGAAAAGATGTCTAAAAGTATCTCGTTATGCCACCTGGAAGTAGCCATCAGTGGCTCGTACTGTCCCTGTCTCGAACAGATTTTTGAGGTCCCAAAGGTGTTCGAGCAATTGAGGTTCGACTGTATGTACTTAATACATAAACAGGAGTGCAAACAGTGTTGCTCCTGATGAGACTGTGCATTATGAGCTGTCTCATCTAGATGAACACTGTTTGCACAGCTGCATTGTATCTGTACCAGACTTCAGTTCTGACAGGGTTTGACTAGCTAGTCTGGCCAAGTATACATTTACACACCATACTTTTCAGTTCATAAAGGATCTTACATGAGTGCTCATGTATTATTGAATTTATTAAACGAGTTGAGGAAAAGGGATAAAATGCGAGGCTTTGCCGGGCATTTTATCCCTTTTCCTCAACGAGTTTAATAAATTCAATAATACATGAGCACGAATGCAAGATTCTATTTATCATATGGCATTTAAAACGCATTTTATTCACGATTGTTTACAAAAATGTCAATATTCCGCCGTTAATAAACGCGACAACGTTAAGGACGTCGTATATGTAATGTGACGGGACGTATCTAGCTACTTTGCATATTTAATCCACTAGTGGATTATCGAAAATATTACATGACGTTATTACACTCTCAGATGATAATGTGGTGTATTCCTTTCTTCCAAAGGATAACCCTTTTATAGAACATATTTAACGTCACTACAGCTTGTTTTGAGGGGCCCGATAGCTCAGTTGGTAGAGTGTCCGCTCCGGGGAACGGGGGTCACGGTTCGATCCCGGGCCGCGACATACCAAAGTCGTTAAAAATGGTACTAGCTGCTCCTCGCTTGGCACTCAGATTTACGGGGTAGAGCTAGGACTGGTAGACCCAGTGTCAGGATAATGTGATTGGGTGTGGTATCATGTAATGTGTCTGGGATATGATACTTCAGTGAGGCAGCACTATAAAAGTGAGCATTGAGCTCCCTGTCGCAACCAGACACCGTCGTGATATGACTGAAAAATTGTTGAAAGCGACGTTAAACCCGAATTCACACACACATTGTTTTGAGGGAATGTGTGGCGGCCTTAAAAAGTCTTCCTGCCCTTCATCAAAGTGTTGTTTATATTTTCCTGTCCTTTAGGATCATTGATTCCATTGTGGAATTTTCGAAAATATTTGAGTGTCACTGATGAGGCCTAATTGGCCGATACCATCTAGTCTGACCCAGACAACATGTACACTCCATACTTTTCAGTTGGTTGGTTGGTTGGTTGGTTGTATGAGTTGAACGGCACAGTCCACACCATTTTAGGTCATTTTTGAGCCGGTCAGTTTACCTATCCACTCTTTTCCTGGACATGCTTATACGTAAGCGGTTAACCAGTACATTGCGCATTCTTTCGCCAGAAACTGACAGCTGCCCTTCTTGAATCAGCGGAAGGGAGAGAATGACCGTAGAAAAGATTTCATGATCAATCACCTCGAAAGAATGTTGCCGAACCCGGCAGGTATCGAATCCGCGTCCTCCTGATCACCAGCCGGACGTGCATCCGACCGAGCTACCGAGGCCGGTAAATACTTTTCAGTTCTGTGATGTATTGATAACCCTTTTGATTGATTGATTGATTTGAGGTTTAACGTCCCCATCAACACTGTAAAGGTCATTTTGGAGACGTTGCTTCCAATTTTGTGGGACTTTTACCCCACATTGAGATGAAATGACATCTCAAGCCCTGTCGCCAAATGAAACCAATAGGGTTTATTAGCATGGACGGTCCGCCTCGTACCGCGGTTCCTGGACAGGCTTAGATCCTCTAAGCGGTTTACCAGTACCAGTGTGCGGGCTGGATTCAGCTCTGCGTGGAAGCATCATGCAGCCCATATATTTCTTCAAGCCCCTATGGGCGGGGATCGTGATAACATATTCATACCTCTTGCACACCAGACAAGGAAATCCGCGATTTTACCCTGGGATAGAAATTTATGTTCTGACCCTGGTGTTTCGACCCAAAATCGAATATCATCGCATGTTTGATAAAATTAATGCACTGGTTGATTACGACGTCGTATGCGCCACAGCACGATACGTGGCGTCACTAAACATTCCTGCAGTGTCAACACAATATGGCGGACGTTGGTAACCGAAGTGACTGCAGCATTAAAAATCCGCGCTAAGAAATGAAAGGTATGCAAGAAAAAGAATCTAATATGGGCGTTAGGGGTGGATAGAAAAATCCGTCCTTCGGGATCACTGTCCGGCATCATTCGGCAAGCCTCGTGATGCCGGATAGTGTCCCTCGGGACGGATTTTCCGTCCCTCGGGATCACTGTCCGATCACTCGGCAAGCCTCGTGATGCCGGACAGTGTTCCTCTGGACGGATTTTTCCATCCACCCCTCACACCCATACAAGATTCTTATATTACATGACTTATCCCTTGCTAAGTTTAAGAATCCCCGACCCAACTATGACAAAAACTTACTATCATCTTAATAAGTTATGCACTTCCTAGAATACTCTGTCAACACCTACCTGGTACTCGACATATCTTGGCCCATGCTTCTTGCGCCTGGATACATTACCTTAATTGTTTTATATAGCATAAAAGACAATACAAGTCGACATTCACATTGCGGCAACATATCCGTATTCCTTTCAATGTCTCTGTAGAACTGGCATTTTTACTACATGTAGTTAGCACTAGTCGACGACTCTCATCAGAAAAAATAACGAAAAGAGGGACTACCCTTGTAAACATACCGATCCATCATGTTAATAAGTCCATGTAATGAACACCCGCCTAAACCCCAGTCTAAATAGAGAAAATTATGGTTTACGGAGGTGAACATTATTTTTCTTTTTTCTGCTTCAAGACATAGGCTGTGGGTACTCGTTAGATCCGTCTAAATTAGGCGGTTCTAACGAGCACCCAAAATCTATGTTTGGGGTATAAATAAGACAAATATCGCAATTTTTATAAGACAAATTACCTTTTATGAGCTATGAAAAAACGCACTACATCACTCAGATACATGCATGTTATCGTAATGTCTATACCAGGTTGGTTTTTAAAGCTGTTAGTCACACTGACTTGTTAATGTGATAGATAATCTTATACTACATGATTCCTGCATTGAGACCAACTTTGGAACTGTTCAAAAGTGGTCTTTTAGACCACTTTTGGACAGTTGCAAAGATAGTCTCGCCGGCCTGGGTAGCTCTATCGTGTGCACGTCTGACTGGTGATCAGGAGTAGGCGGGTTCGATACATGCCGGGGTCGGCAACATTCTTTCGTGGAGATAGATCATGGAATCTTTTCTACGGCCATTCTTCACCTTCCGCTGATTCAAAACGGGCAGTTGTCAGTTTCTGACGAAAGAATGTGCACTGTACTGGCCAACCGCTTACGTACAGGCCTGTCCAGGAAAAGTGTGTATAGGTAAACTGACCGGCCCAAAATGACCTAAATAGTATTGACATTTCCGTTAAAAACTCGAATACAAAACAGACAAAACAAAGTCAGTCCCTTACTAGATGATACCAGATGTAGATAAAAGGAAATCTATATAACTTGAATCATTTGAATATTTTCCTGGCAAATTTAGTCTTAATTCTATCTGGTCTTAATTGCGGAATTCCATTGTTTTTCAGCAAATGTGCTCAACGAACGACCGTTTCTACTGAACTTACAAGAAATGCAACTTTCAGGACTGAAGTCTAGAAACTACGCTATTGGATCGAAAATCCCACCAAACCGACCATATCCGGAACGAGCAAGCGACCCTGCAAGAATTTCTCATAAAATATTGTGGTTTAATCTGCCTAAATGGATCCATATTGACAAACTTAATAAACTCTGGAAAAAGTGTTCCTACAGTAACTGCGAACACACGTCCAACGGAAGTCTTATCAAAGAGAGCTCTGCAGTCATATACTGCATGTCGATGCCCGGTCTTTCAGGCGATCCACCCCTGGCACCATCGGAGCGTCCAGGTAGACAAGTGTGGGTATTCTTTGGTCTAGAGTCACCAGCGTCTCAAGAAACGATATTTAAAGGACATATTCCAAACTGGAGGGACAGCATGAATTGGTCCATCAGTTATAGGCTAGACTCAGACATAGTTATGCCATATGGTTACTTGGAAACGAGGCAAAATGTTCCAGAACGCAACTATTCCCAAATTTTCCGACAGAAAACTAAATGGGCAGCGTGGATTGTTAGCAAGTGTGATACCCCTAGCTTACGTGATAAGTTTGTCGACAAACTAAAGGAACACGGGCTCCCTGTTGATATATACGGTCGCTGTGGTACACGATTCGAGGGAGATCCATATAAATTGATTAGCGATGATTATAGATTTTACTTAAGTTTTGAAAATTCATTCTGTTCAGATTATGTTACAGAAAAATATTTTAAATATTATAACTATGACACAATTCTTGTGGTAAGAGGTGGAGCTGATTACAGGAAGCTATTGCCGGAAAACACATATATTAACACAGCAGATTTTACAAGTTATAAGGCGCTTGTCGACTATCTTAAAAACGTAGGCAATAGCGAGTTACTATATACTGAATTTTTACGACAAAAGGGACAATATAGTGTTGTTGGAAATATTAAAGACACACACTTATCTTACTGTGTTTTGTGTGAAAAGTTGAATAATTTAGAATCAAACGTGAAGACATACGCGACTATTCCGAACTATATGGATACATGCTACCCACCCAATGACGTAGAAAGACTAGATAGGGAGTGATATGATGTGGACCACAACAAACGAAAAGGGGATTTTAGGGCTTGTGCAAAATCTCACATGAGTATGAACAATCATAAACTTACATTACGATAACACACCCGTGCGACATAGAACATTTTTTTCACATCTCCAAAATGGCTACTTTTCTGATGAAAATTCGTAATATTTTTCTTATTTGTAATCCAAACATAGGTTGTGGGTGTTCGTTAAAACCGCCTCCTTGAGGCGGTTCTAACGAGTAGCCACAACCTATGTTGTGGGTGCTCGTTAGAACCGCCTCTTTGAGGCGGTTCTAACGAGTAGCCACAACCTATGTCCTGGAGCAGAAATAAGAAAACTATCTTTTACCCCTGTAAACCCCCGTTTTCTCTATATAAAATGGGGTATAAGTGTGGTGTTCATTGCATGGACTTATTTTCGTGATGGTGAGAGTCATCACATTGACAAGCCCGTGTAATTAACATCATCTAAATAGAAGTGAAGGCAATCATCAGGAATCGATACAATCAACCCACACCAGCCATCAGAGACACCAATGGAAACAGCACCAGCGGAAAGCCAAAATAGTTGCTTTTTTGCACTATCACACTTGACCTGGACCGGTCCGATTCAAATGTGATAGTCCCCGCAGTATGGCACCCGCCCATTGGGGCTTGAAGAAATAGATGGGCAGCATGATGCTTCCACGCAGAGCTGAAACCGACCGCACACGAGTACTGGTACGTAAACCGCTTAGAAGCTCTAAGCCTGCCCAGGCAAAGTGGTGCGGATCGGACCGTCCATACACATAAACCCTTTTGGTTTCATTGGGCGACAGGGCTTGAGATGTCATTTCATCTCAATGTCGGGTAAAAGTCCCACAAAATTGGAAGGCACGTCTCCAAAATGACCATTTACAGTGTTGACGGGGACGTTAAACCTCAAATCAAACAAACAAGTCCTCACAGATTAGCGACTTGCACGTGATACGTTTCTAGCCAATGAAAAACGTTTTTCATTTTTGATATGCACTTATCTGCGATAGATGCACGGCGGGCACTATCGCATTTGAATTTGACCTGTCCAAGTCCATAGTGATTCTGTTGCGCCCGCTACGGAGATAACGGAAAAATTTTACGGACAACCGTGATTAATTTACTGATTTTTATTTCTGGTTGCCTCTCCGTTGAATTGCAGGAATCTAGCGTCCTTCACTGAGGAAATTATAAAATTTCAGCTTTGATCTTTGGTTGGCATAATACCCTATACATGCTATAGTTTTAGTGACAAACAGGCGCACAGAAGCTTTAACTATAACTATCCTAATATTGGGACGGAATGGTCTGACAATCAGGGCTGACCATATTCAGATTGCTCAAATTTTACAATTATAACTGTCAGTTGTCAATAAATGTTTGATATAACAGTCGTTATTCATTGCACTAAAAGCAAGAGAAACAAAGCTTTGTGTACTATCAAGATTTATTGACTACCCTCGGGCCATATCAGCCCGCGGTCCAGACCCTGGTCCTTCGGCAGTCATTAAACCTTGATAGAATTTTCAGCTTAGGTTGCTATTGCTTAACCCTTTTTGTACCGAATGGAATCTTTCTCCTTATATATAGCAGGAGTCCATTTCAAAATTTAGGGGTGACAGGTTGTGTTTTCATCAAAATCTATTTGGAAAATGACTGAACTTTTAGCAAACAGTGGAGGCCCTGTTTAGACGCCGCGTTCTGCGGCGTCTGATCTGGGTCTGCACTGTTTTCCAACGTACCCCTTTGGGGTTTCCGGTACTAAATGGGTTAAATAGTAGCCCTTACCACTATCTGTCTTGGAGAAAATTTATCTAAGACTTTTCTCTTACACGTGTAAACATTATTTTACAGAATTCTGTTCAGAGACATAGGTTGTTGGTACTCGTTAGAACCGCGGTTACAGACGGTTCTAACGAGTGACCATAACAAAATGTTTGGAGTGTGGTTAAATACCACAAGTTTGAATCAGAAAATGAGGTTATTATCGAAATGAGAACCTTTGCGTCATTGGCCATCTATGTAGTCAGCAACAAACACTCTGATCAGACTGCACGGATGCGCAAGCAGATCAGATCAGTCTTCCCTTGGCGCACATGATGAAAGACAAATTTTGCTGGGCGCGGAAAGCGGCCGTTTAACGTATGCGCTCAGAGTAGTCTCAAATCAGTCTGTAAAACTTAGAATACAACCTTTGCAGCAATGACCATGATCTGTGTAAAGAACACTGAACACTCTGAGCCGGAACAGACTGATCGGATCCTCAGGCTGATCTGATTCTTCGCTGGGAATGCACTCTCGAAGAAACCCTTTTGTTGCGTGCGGCACATATCTTAACGACAACACGAATTGAAATATTTTTCTTAATTTCTGAACAAAACATAGATTGTGGGCACTCGTTAGAAACGCCTTGATGATGCGGTTATAACAAATACCTACAATCTATGTTTTAGAGCGGAAAACAGAAAAATAATATTATCCATATAAACCCCAGTTTAACTATATAAAACGGTCCCCGCCCATCGGGGCTTGAAGAAATAGATTGTGCTGCATGATGCTGAGACGCAGAGCTGAAACCGTTTAGAGGAGGAAAAGTGGTGCGAGTCGGACCGTCCATGCATATAAACCCTTTTGGTTTCATTGGGCAGCAGGTCTTGAGAGGTCATTTCAGTGCCGGGTAAAAAACCCACAAAATTGGAAGCAATGTCTCCAAAATGACTTATACAGTGTTGACGGGGACGTTAAACCTCAAATCAAACAAACAAACAACTGTACAAAAGTAGTGTTCGATGGGGAGGCCTGTTCTCGTGATGCCTAGGGCTTTAAAATGAGTTGCGTTGAGCGAAAAGGTGTCTGCGGACTGGCCTTTCAGTGATGATTCGACTAATCCCTCGTACCCACGAAAATTAAAGCACACAGTTTGTAAAGAGGAGCACGACTACATGCATTGTCGTTATGCACACATGTAAGAAGGCGCATTCTCGCTTGTCACGACTCATTTATGTGCCGCTAAGTCAGACTAGAGTCTCCAGTATCTGCGGAGTCTGTGCTTGGCACACTGGACACGGTCAAGCGGACATGTCTTTTCCGATGACAGGACACAGCCCTCATACGCACACGGAATGCAGCATTCATTCAAGATTACCCGAAATTTCCCTGTGCGCAAAAGCGACATTCTCACTCCAGGCCATGACAAAACTTACAAAAAAAAAAAAAAAAAAAAAAAGTGCGACCAGCGAAGGCTCTGTTCAGTCCCCGTATCAAGCCAGTCTGGCAAGCATCACGTTATTAAGTGGGTGAAATGGACACAACCATAATGCCCACATTAGATAAAGAAAATTTATTCATTACTTTTCTTATATCTGTTTCAACCGCTGTGGGTTCTGCCCTGGTTCGGGTCACACGTGGGATGCCAAATTCTGCAGCGGAACTTCAGGTGTTTTTTTTTTCGGGTACTCCGGTTTTCTTCGCCCACCTCTGGTTAACGTTCGGCTCGATATGAGTGAAATAATCTTGAAAGGGCCGTAAAACCAATCTGTCGCAAGACATAGGTTGTTGGTACATGTTAGAACCGCCTTATAGAGGCGGTTCTAACGAGCAGCCACAACCTACTCTTGGAGTATAAATAAGAAAAATGTAACAAATGCATCGTCGGTTTGGAGAGATGAAAGACAACACTATGCCGCACGGATATGTTATCGAAATGGTGTGTCTTTTCCTCATTGCTCTTTTGATATTCCAAATGCAATAGAAGGCTCATACTTCCAAGAAGTGCAGGCTGATCTCTGTCTTAGCTGGTTGCACGTGTCTTATTATATACTGACCGTTAATAGAAACTATACACTTTTATATTGTCTCGCCTGACAAAACAAGTGGATAATTCAGTTAAAATTTACTGATTAAGGATTTGACCAACTATAGACATGAATCCTGTAACAATTTAAAGAAAATCTGGTGTTCAAAATAAAAGTTTTTAGAGAAAAGGTGAAAAAGTGCATTTTTCACAAAATCTGTTTGTAATCGAATTTTGACTTCAACATTTTTTTCTGTATAGGTAATAAGTTAAAAGCAAGGAATAAAAATAACATAAAATCTAAAAGTTATCGAGAAACAAACATTTTATTGAAATCTCAAGAACTGCTTTTTTTCAGCGAAATATTCAAAATAATGTTGCAAACCAAAAATCGACCCAAAAGTGCCTTCAATCGTTTTAGCATCTTCGGATGTGTATTTAATATTGATTAAAACAAAAACCGCAATCAGAAATGCCATATTTTTCGCTCACTTCCGGTGGTTTGTTCCAATATTTAAAGGTCGATAACTTTTCAACCATTGTGTAATTTTTGGAGCGTAGCTGTAGCAGCGTAGCTCCAGTGAGATGAGAAGTGATTTTGGCACTACTTTCGCTGTTACTGCATATGTCCCAATCACCAGTGAGAACATAGTACCCCGTGTTAACGTAGTAGATTATTATGCCATGCGGTATCTTCTTATAGACTGCTTCACAGACCACCTATTTCAAACGGAATAGATGAATATTTTTAATAGATGAACTGTGTAACAGTCTAATCGTTTTATAGTTCAGTTCATATAACCCAGTTTACAGCCCATTTGCACCATAAAGTCCCACACCTGGCAACTTGCAAACAGGACAAACCCAGATCAGATACCACAGAACGCGGAGTCTCATTATGACCTTCACTGCATACTTACAAAAAGGTTCAGGCATTTTTGCCAAATATTTCGTGGAAGCCACAACCTGACATCCCTGATTTCAAAATGAACTCATTCCATACTTATATAAGGTGTTGAGGATTCCATTCGTTTAAAATGGGTTAAAAGTACGCAGTGTGGGTCGATAATGTATTACCAAAATAAGACAGTTGGAATGAGTTTGGACAGGTGCACGTCAAGGCTTATATTGTAAGGAGTAAATTTTGCAGTTTAGACACAGATGAGACGCCACTTGTTGTAGCGTCTGATCTGGGTCTGCTATGTTTGTCCCTAAAAAGGCTGCTACACATATACTCAGACTATGGGTTAATGTGTGTGTGTGTGGGGGGGGGGGCAATGTTACTTTTTTAAAGCGACCTGTCTGCGTCCTAGGCATGTGACCATAAATCAAATTATCAGCTCAGACGCAAGTTCGATACCTGCCGGGTTCGGCAACATTCTTTCCAGGAGATTGATCGTGAAATCTGTTCCACGGTGATTCTATCCCTTTCCCTGATTCAAGAAGGGCAGTTGTTGGTTTCCAGTAAAAGACTGTGCACTGTGCTGTTTTGACAATATCTAACCAAAGAAATTGCCTTAATTCGAGATAATTTCATAAATGGCTTCTTCGAGGCAATTTATTTTTAAATAATAATAACGGAGTATAATGTCTAAACCTCTTCAAATATTCCTATGGATTGATAACTAACCCAAGAAACTGTCGTATGAAAGATCACTTCATAAATGGCCTCACCGATGCAATATACACGTATATTACGAAAAATGTTAACAGAGTACTTGTATAATGTTCAAACCTCTCTGAATATTCCGATCATTTGTGGCGTTCGGATTGATATTGACAATACCTAACCCATGAGGCTGTTTTATGCAAGATTACTTTATGAATGGCCTCGCCGAGGCAAAATAATATAATCAAAGTACTGAAAGTACTAATAGAAGGTGACGGTAGAAAACTGTTAGTTTTTACATTGGACCATTTCATTTTATTACCTTTTTTTAATTTTTAAAACAGTCAATGGTTTTGTATGATTGTAGTAACGCGAGGAGCAGACAAATGAAATGTCAAAAACAAAATTGAGGATCGAACGGTACATGTTGTGAATCCCTTCTTGTGTCAATGAGAATAATTCTGGAGACAATTACATACATAGACTCTAGCAAACAAGATATTTTACTCAACACTCTATACGTGCTAGCAAATGGCTTTCTAACACCAATATTCCGGGACACTGGCTGGTTAATGACAGACTCTATCTGTCTATTCTTGCTGTGCTACACGTTTAAAGTAATTCAGGCTTCAGTTCTTCCGGCTTTGACAGCCATAGAAATATGAGTTCGCACAAAATGTAATCCGGTTTGGCACAGTAATCAAAACTGTACAGGCGTATTAGTTATCCTGTAAGCGCAATACAAACTTTTTGAAGCAGACGACTTGACGATTTTATCTTACGATTCAGCTGCATCATGCGACGGGTTTGGCGGCGACTGTAGTTGAAAAAGTTCCATGAAACATCAGACGAAACATGTCTTTTTAAAACGAACAATGAACGTGTTAGTTACCTTAAAAGCGCCATACAAAACATGAAGCAGACGAATTTACATTTTATCTTATTTTTCAATGATTGGATTTCATTTGAATCAGCTGCCTGCAGATGAATCGTAAGAAATATGAAGTTTGTGTCGCAATTTAAGAGACAAAAATAGGAAAAAAAAGATGAAATGTCCTCTGCTACTTTTCAAAATGGCCAGGTTAAGATTTTACCCCTTCTACCCACGAGTTTCTCAAGTTCACTCTTCAGTCACTGAATTTGTACACGTCCATTCTACACATGTAAATTGGGTGTCTGGTCAATAGTCGTCAACAGCATGTCAAACCATATGGAACAGAATGCGATGTATCATTATGAGCCATCTCACCAGGTTCTACACTGTTTGCATCTGTAGGTATCTGTACTTGGCTATAAAGGGCTGAAAGGGTACAAACTCATATTAACACTTACATGACCTAATTAAATGCGAAGTACGTGACGCTAGAAACTTTACCGTACGGTAGCAAGCCAGCAATAATATACTCCTAACAATTATCACTGTCCAATTCTGTTGTAGGTCTGAATAACTGAATATGTAAGCACAATGTTGTGATAAATAATAAGTCACATGCCACCAAACTTCAAACATCGCACAAAAGTGTTTTCCTTTATTGTAGCGCACGACATAATTATAGGTTATTGACTTTATATTGTGAAATATTCGGCACGAGTTCATATGGCGAAGGACGCACGAGCTTGCGAGTGCGTCTTCGCCATATGAACGAGTGCCGTATATTTAACAATATAAAGTCAATAACCTTTTTATTATATACCCAAACTTGGACTCTGTGCCAGAATTCAGAATTGCCTGGCATGGAAATTTGAACGTAAAATAAGGTTAGACATCTTTAAGTGCTTTGAAATGGAAAATAATGCACATTGTTAAGTGTCTTCCTACACTATGAAAAACCACGCCCAATGGCGCCAAAGTGAAAACGACGTTAACGTCGGTTGACGTGACGTCATTAAAAACATTAATGTTTCCCAACGCAGGACGCCATGTTTACCGAAGTGTCAGTTTTGTTTCTTTCAAAATACTCTTGATTTCCTAAAAGAAATTAATGAATATCTGAACAGATTGCAGGTAGGTCATATTTGCTAGCATAAAATGCGTTTTATGCACCCTGCCACAGCCTATATTCATTTTGTTTTACGTTCTTTCAGTCGATACGCACGACAAGATGGCTGCAGATTTTTAGTATCGAAATGGACAAATTTGAAAGTAGTTCTATTGTGAACGTGACTGCTTATCTACAGTGGCGATTTAGTTTTTGTTGTCCACGGAAACGGATGCAAAACTCTTTTCAACGATTTGAAAACGCAGCGTTAAGACCACGCTTAAACGATCGTTTACATTTTCAACCAATCAGATCATCGTTTCTGAAACGTTTCAAGCGTTTCGTATATCAACCAATCACATTAGCGTTCGAAAAACGCTGTCATGGAAACCGTTTCTGGTTTCATATGTTCTTTTTCGTTAACCCCGTAGACTCACTTTAATGATAATAATAATAATGATAATTAATAATAATGAATAAAAATAAAAATAAATAGTAATAATAATAATAATTATTATTATTATTATTATTATTATTATTATTATTATTATTATTATTTATTACTATTTTGATTATTTTTATTATGAAACAGAAAATAGATAAAAAATAATAGCGAAATGATTTTAAGGTAAAGAGGATCTCCTGCAATAAACAGCAAATTGTGTTTAACAGAAAGAAAATGTTTCCGGATTCTGTAGCTCAGTCGGATGCGCGTTTAACTGTTGATCCAGATTCGCGGGTTCAATGCTTGCCGGTGAAAAACAAACTACATAAGAACCTTTCATACATGGACAAAACATTAACCGAGAAGACTCTGTTTTCTACAGTTTTCGAATGGTTTTTGTGAGGGAATTTATTGTTCTCACCCATTACGTACGGCCGCTTTATTTTAGAAAAAAAAATATACAATGAATTTGACATTTAACATGATTTTTCAGTATATGTGATCTCAATAATTATCCGTCATCAAATTAACATTAGATGACAGATGTCTTCTTCAATCATCACGAAAACACGCCTTTATAAATTTGACTCTCTTAAAACCACTTTTGTATTGAAAAACTTGGCTTGACAGGGTTAATTATTTTACATTATTTCTACTCAAATAAAGACTGTGGGTAAACGTTAAACCCGCATCGCCAAGGCGGTTCTAACGAGTACCCACAATCTATGTTTTGAGTAGATATTTGGACAAAAATCTCAGAACTTTTATCCCAAAATTTACAATTTTGTTGTAGAGTAGAAGTTTTCAATTTATTTGATTAGGCTTGTTTTCGTATTGGAACAAAAATAAATTGTATTTGAACTGTCAGAATCAGACACACGTTAATATTTTTTCTTTTTTTTTTATATTTCGGCGGTGAAAATATTTCATTGATAATTTTATAATATACTAAGCCGCGAAATCAATTTATATCTGAAACAAATAAAAATCATCGCTTCACCTCATTACAAAAACACGCACTTTCGTATTTTGAAAATTTTACCAAAAATCTAAGAAAAGTATTATATTTTTATATTTCTGCTCAAAGCATAGATTGTGAGAACTCGTTAGAGTCGCCTTGGTGAGGCGTTCTAACGAGTAACCACCATCTATGTTATAAGCAGAATTTAGAAGAAATATCACAATAACACACCCGTGCGACATAGTGGATTTCTTTTTCAGATCTCCAAAATGGCTACTTTTCTAATGAAAATCCGTGATATTTTTCATTTATGCTGCAAATATAGGTTGTGGGTGCTCGTTGGAACCGCCTCAATGCGAAGGTTCTAACGAGTACCCACAACCTATGTCTTGGAGCAGAAATAAGAAAAAATAATCTAAACCCCCGTTCACCCCCATTTTCTCGATATCAAGTGAGGTTTAAGGGGGTTTTCATTTCACGGACTTTTTCACGCGATGATGTAAACCCATGTAAATTCCAGTAATATTATATAAAGGTTTGGTTTAAGGGCTCAAAATAATATAGGCTTGTTTTCATGATGTAGTGTATGATTTCATGTATGTTCCTATTGTGAACAATAAATATGATCGCGATATCTTCACAGTGGCAGCCTGGACTACTTTTTCAATATTCTTTTTTCATAAATGCCAAACAAATTTTGTCTAAAACATCAGAATTTTCACTCACGCTTCGCACTCGTGAAAATTCTGATATTTTGAATTTACGCCACCTTAAACACTATTTTATTTTTGAGGCATTGATTCCCATTTTGAGTGTGTGTGTGTTTTTTACCATACATTGAGATGAAATGACATCTCAAGCCCTGTGGCCCAAACAAACAAAAATGGTTTATATGTAGGAACGGCCAGCCTCGAACCACTTTGGCTGGTCAGGCATAGATCCTGTAAGCGGTTTTCACATTTCAGTACTGATCATTGAAGAAATATATGGGCTGCATGATGCTTCCACGCAGAGCTGAATCCGGCCCGCACACTAGTACCGGTAAACGACTTAGAGAATCTAAGCCTGTCCAGGAACGACGGTGCGAGGCGGACCGCCCATGCTAATAAACCCTATTGGTTTCATTAGGCGACAGGGCTGGATATGCCATTTCATCTCAATGTCGGGTAAAAGTCCCACAAAATTGGAAGCAACGTCTCCAAAATGACATTTACAGTGTTGACGGGACGTTAGACCTCAAATCAAACAAACAAATCAGTACTGGTCACGAATAGACTCAGTAAAACCGAGTCTGCTATTTTCGTTTATTTCGACTCGTATACATATATTGCATTCTGACATGCAGAACTCTAGTTAAATGTGAGATTGAGGGGTAGTGATTTGAATTGCCTTGGTGAGGTAAAACCCATTAATATCCACAACATTTTTTTCGGAGAAATGAAGCCGTTTATCCTAAATTGTCATCAACTACCTTCTAACCCCCCCCCCCCCCCCCCACACACACACACACACTCTATTCACCGTGTATGACATATGATAATTCTCGTGCTGTTCATAGAGGCGGATCTAACGTGGAGCCTCAATACGGTTTGTGCGTTTTTTTTTTTTTTTTTTTTTTTTTTTTTTGTTTTTTTTTTGGAAATCATGAATTGTGTAAAGTCGATAGCATCGCCTTAATAACCATCTTTTTTGCTCGAAACACAGATTATGAGTGCTCCTTAGCATCCTACATCGTTGAGACAAAGGTATGGGGTTACAGGGATCTACAATATTTTCTTTATTTTTGCTAATTTAGAAATTAAAACATAGATTGTGGGTACTCGTTACCGAACACCAAACACAATGTTTGATAATATATCAAACAAATATCATTGTTTTTTATCGTCGGAAAACTGTCCGTTTTTTTTTTTTTTTTTTTTTTTGTTTGTTTTTGTTTTGTTTTTTGTTTTTGTTTTGTTTTTGTTTCATTCGCTATGTCAACCGGTCTGATACCATTATGTCCGCCGGCCTCGTTGGCTCAGTCGGATGCGCGTCTGACTGGTGATCAGGAGGACGCGGTTTCGACTCTCGCCGGGGTCGGCAACATTCTTTCGTGGAGATTGATCATGAAATCTTTTCTACGGTCATTCTCTCCCTTCCGCTGATTCAAGAAGGGCAGTTGTCAGTTTCTGGCGAAAGAATGTGCACTGTACTGGTTAACCGTTTACGTATAAGCCTGCCCAGGAAAGTGTGGATAGGTAAACTGACCGGCTCAAAAATGACCTAAATAGTGTTGACTGGGCCGTTAAACTCCAATCCAAACAAACAAACAAACCATAATGTCCACTAACATTTTAGGATGCAAAATTGTCACATTTTCCAGAGATTACAGGTTCTGGTAAAACTGCATCAGTCAGACGGTTCTAACGAGTGCCCACAATCTATGTTTTTGGAAAAGGAGTAAGAATGTTGCCCGGCTGGCAGAACTTGCGACCCCTGATCACCAGCTAGACGCGCATCAGACTGAGCTACAGATCCTCGAATTAATGTCGCCCGACCGGCAGCTACCGAACCCGCGACACCTGATCAACAGCCAGACGTACATCAGACTGTACTACAGGTCCCCGAATTAACGTTGTCCAACCGGCAGCTACCAAACCCGCGACACCTGATCAACAGTCAGACGGTACTACAGGTCCCCGAATTAACGTTGTCCGACCGGCAGGTATACCAACCCGCGAATCCTGATCACCAGCAAGACGCACACCAGACTGTGAGACAGATCCACGAATTAATGTTACCCGACCAGAGGGTACCGAAACCGCGACATCTGATCACCAGTCAGATGCGCATCCGACTGTGCTACAGACCCACGAATTAATGTTGCCCGGTCGGCAGGTACCGAACTCGCAACATGTGATCACCAGTCAGACGCGCATCAGACTGCTACAGACCCACGAATTAATGTTGCGCGGCCGGCAGGTACCGAACTTGCAACCCCTGATCACCAGTCAGACGCGCGTCAGACTGCTACAGACCCACGAATTAATGTTGCCCGGCCGGCAGGTACCGAACTCGCAAACCCTGATCACCAGTCAGACGCGCATCAGACTATGCTTCCGAGGCCTGCATAAAGCAAGTGTTCCAGTTTGTTTTAGGGAAAACTAATATCAGATTGCGTACTCCTAGGCTTTCGCATGCTTCGCTGTTACCGTCCAGTTAGCTATATTAAGGTCATATCGAGCCGGCCAGTCAGTTTCTAAGCCACTTATTGTTTCCTGGACCAACACCATTTGATCAGCACATTACACATTATATCACCAGAAAGTTGCATCTTGCCCTTTAGAATCGGTGGAAGCGAGGGATATTTCAGGATCAATCACCACGAAAGAAGTTTACTGGGCCCATCGGGGATAGAACCCACTGCTCTGTGATCATCGAGACCGACCACATGTGTAACCAATGGTTCTCTAGTAGAATTTGTATATATGTGCGTAGTTTAGGCTTTATCCTCGCTGGTCACACATGATGATGATGATGATGATGATGATCATGATGATGATACGTACATATATGATGATGATGATGATGATGATGATGATGATGTTGATGATGACGGTGGTCACACATGATGATGATGATGATGATACGTACGCCATATATGTTTACCACTGCGAGTTGTATATGCGAATGATTTAACACCCTCCCCACCCCCCCCCACCCCCCACCCCCACACGTCGGGTGTTGTGTAGTTTAAAAATATTATTAAAACATGGTGTATTTTGATTTTATAATACATTATTATTCAACTCAACAACGTTACTATGGTTATTTCCTGCTTATTTTCCCCACGAACGTATTAATGAGGAACTTGTATATTGAACAAGGCAGCTCTTTGATATCGGATTACACGGGACGGTGTTGAGAAGATGTGCGGATACCTGCAGGGCATTAGGTTAGCAGCAGATTGACAGGTACATACTGAGACGCGTCACGGCAAAAGAAACCTATAGGGAAATGTCGGTATTTGTGTTGTCCGATTTCGATAAAGTGTTTTTTCCGTTGTACTAAATGTTTTATTTATATGTTTTATTTATTTATTTATTTATTTATTTATTTATTTATTTATCACTCGAGTGCTAAAATTTCAACTGTCACATCATTAGAACGTAGTTTTCAGATGAAAAGCATCTCAATCCAAATTTAGATTGTAGGTGTTCGTTACAACCGCCCCAGTGAGACGGATCTAACGAGTGGCCACAAACAACGTTTATGGGCAGGAAAATGAAAAAATAATGTATATTTCTGTAAATTCCAATTTACTATATAAAGTGCGCGACCGCGTGTGTGTGTTATTCCCTTACATGTTTTTTATTGTCTTCACTTGTCACTATTTCACCCAATTATGGTCTACACTAATTCCATATACATGTACATCCACACCAGCGTTGGATGATGATGAGTGTCATTATTATAATTGTTGTTAATATTATTATTATTATTATTATTATTATTACTGAATCCGACAGAAAACAAAATCGGGAATGCCATACGTTATGTAGCGTATGTCCAGCGTTATATTTTCCAAAAAGTTGACTGAGGGCAAAAATCGACTAGGATAGTCTTTGAAACCGGATTACGTAAGATATGTATTGTTTGTTTGTTTGATTTGAGGTTTAACGTCCCCGTCAACACTGTAAATGTCATTTTGGAGACGTTGCTTCCAATTTTGTGGGACTTTTACCCGACATTGAGATGAAATGACATCTCAAGCCCTGTCGCCCAATGAAACCAATAGGGTTTATTAGCATGGACGGTCCGCCTCGCACTGCGGTTCCTGGACAGGCTTAGATCCTCTAAGCGGTTTAGCAGTACTAGTATGCGGGCTGGATTCAGCTCTGCGTGGAAGCATCATGCAGCCCATATATTTCTTCAAGCATAGAGCGAATTGACATGTACACAGAATGAAGAGTCGACTACGTACTTTGCCGCGTCACAGTATAACGTCGTTACCTTGATTCTTCTATTTCGAAAAACTGAGCGTTTACTTTTTCTGTGGTATTAATTTATTTATTGCTAATTTGGATACACTTACCAAACACACTCGTGGGATGAAACTGCTTCTTTCATATAATCTGGCCCCTAAGTAATAAAAATGTTTCATGCTCAACTTTTCTGAGCATGAAAACGATAATACTCGCAAATATTACATTAATGGGACCAAACATATAATGTCTGTGCTCGTTATAACCATTCAATGGAGGCGGATCTAACGAGTACCCACAATCCACGCTTTTGAGGAGAAATATTATAGCAATGTATATAACTGTTAACCCAAAAAATTGTATATATAAAGAGTTTTGTTATTTCCATAAAACGCACTTGTTACTTTATCACCCGAAGCAAATAAAATCATGTGTCTTCATCTTTCATTACGATCAAACATCTGTGTGACATAGGGCATTTTTAGCATGTTTACTGATGAACATCTGTGATACTATTCTTATGCATATTCAAAAGATAGGCTGATGGTGCTCGTTCGAACCGGTTCATTGAGGCGGTGCTAATGAGTACCCACGACCGATGTCTTTGAACAGAAATAAGAAAAACAATCAATCGATCAATATCCAAACGATATGCTGATGGTGCTCGTCCGAACTGGTTCATTGAGGCGGTGCCAATATGCACCCACAACCGACGTCTTTGATTTGTTTGTTTGATTTGAGGTTCAACGTCCCCATCAACACTGTAAAGTCATTTTGAAGACGTTGCTTCCAATTTTGTGCGACTTTTACCCGACATTGAGATGAAATGACATATCAAGCCCTACCGCTCAATAAAACCAATAGGTTTATAAGCATGGACGGTCCGACACTCACACCGCTTTGCCTGGGCAGGCTTAGATCCTCTAAGCAGTTTACCAGTACGCGTGTGTGGGTCGGACTCAGCTCCTCGTGGAAGCATCATGCAGCCCATATTTTTTTCAAGCCCCGATGGGCGGGGTCGTACCGTCGTCTTTGAACAGAAATAAGAAAGATAATCAATCAATCAATCAATCAATCAATCGATCAATCAATCATTCAATCAAATTTTATTCGCTTAAGCTTATGCAGCTCATCATGATAAAACATATATAGACAGACAAATAAGTGAATAGCATAAAAGTGAATTACTGGATGGGGCATTGTCTTACACAATACAAGTTCTCAGGCTACATGTAGGCGACATACCTGTTAGAAGCTACCAAATCCCAGCAAGTTAACGTCGCACGAGCGTCAAAACAAGATGTTGCATCGACGCCCATGCGACACCGACTAGACGTCGTTTATTTGTTTGTTTGATTTGGGGTTTTACGCCCCCGTCAACACTGTGTAGGTCATTTTGGAGACGTTGTTCCGATATTGTGGGACTTATTCCCGACATTGAGATATGACATCTCAAGCCCTGCCGCCTAATAAATCCAATATGGTTTATATGCATGGAGGGTCCAACTCGCACCACTTTTCCTGGGCACGCTTAGTACTCACGTGCGGTTGGTTTCAGCTCTGCGTGGAAGCATAATGCAGCCATCTATTTCTTCAAGCCCCAATGGGCGGGGCGGGGCTGGACTAGACGTCTTATGGACGCTAGGTCACCTACGATACAGGTATGTGACTTCTGTGGAGGCTAAGATTTTGGAAAAGGTCTGCCGGAATGTCAGCAGACAATAATAATAATAATAATGAATTCCCCCGTCAACCCCAGTTTTTCTTGATAAAGTGGGGTCTACAGGGAACTTCATTTCACGGACTTGTTAACCTGATGGTTATGTTTCTTTCCTTTTTATCTTCTCGTGTATGTCATGAGCATGGCAATAAGGGATATTTTAGTCTGTTATATTACTTTATGCAACAAACACTCACGTAAACCTTCGCAAAATATGGGTTTACAGTCATGAATATCCGTCACCGTTTTTAAACACACACACACACACACACACACACACACACACACACACACACACACACACACACACACACACATGCACGCGCGCGAACACACAAACGCACACAGGTTAACAGCTGCGATTTGGATAAATCGCCAATGTCAGATTATTAACAATACAATTGAATTTATTTTTCTTATTTATAATGCAAATATAGGTTGTGGGTGCTCGTTAGAACCGCCTCATTTAGGCGGTTCAAACAAGTACCCACAACCTATGACTCAATGAGACGATTCTAACGAGCACCCACAACCTATGACTTGGAGCAGAAATAAGGGAAATAATGTATAGCCCCTTAAACCCCCATTCCCTTAAACCCCCATTTTCTCTATAGAAAGTGGGGTTCGGGGGATGTTGATTTAACAGACTTGGTCACATGAATAAATCCATTACGGGGAAAAGATATGCATCACATTAACAGGCCTATAAAATTTTGTCCCCTTAAACCCCATTTTTATACAGTAGAACTGGAGTTTAGAGTGGTATACATTATTTTTCTTATTTCTGCTCAAAAACGTATATTGTGTGTCCTCGTTAAGCAGTCACACTGTAAAAACAAATGGTGGGTATTCGTCAGAACCGCTTCGCCGAGGTGGTCCTAATGAGTACCCACAATATATGTTAAGAGCAGAAATAATAAAGTTATCAGGATTTTATCTGAAAAAAAAAAATCATTTTTTTGGTGGAAAAAATATATTTGAATTGGCATTTTCTGTACTGATAATAAATAATGGCTACTAAATAAAAAATCGGAAAAAGTGTTGTTGTTTCTTCCATGCAAATAAAAATAAGGACTTAGGTGTAAATGAATAGATGTCATTTGTCAAAGTCATATGCCTAGGTAATTTATTACCCTCTCTTGGTCCCCTACCTGTATGACAGTCTGAATACCCCAAGTGTATTTTATCTCATTGCTGGATTCTTTAATAAACGGTCATTAGGGTGTTATGTAATCGAAAAATGTGTCTTTAAGATCATCATGAAAAGTGTGTATATAAGGTTGAGCCCCTTGAACCCCATTTTCATAAAGTACAACTGGGTTTAACGGTTTCCTATTTCTGCTCGAAGCGGTTCTAACGAGGACCAGCAATCTATGTTTAGGTTCACGTTCGGTGAAGATCAGCAATCCATGTTTAGAGCAGAAAAAATGCAAGATATCGGATATTTTGTCAGAAAATTTTCAATTTTTGGTGACAAAACTTTCAATATATTTGAATAGGCGTGTTTTTGTAAAGTACCGTTGAAGATGAAATCTCCAAAATAGTTATTCTTAGTTTCGAGTGAAAACTTATCAATTTTATGCTCGGAAATACAGAACAGAACAGAACAGAACAGAATATTTCTTTATTGTCGAATATTTGAAACAAATCAACATAAGCCCTGTAGGGCTTTTATTTCGACAAACAGGAGTATAACAACAATGAGGTTAAATATCACAGAGAATTTAAAACTATCACAGACAACTTTGTACACATATACATATATCTGAAATAAAATGTTGATATTAAGACATTGACAAATTTAAAATTAATGATATTATAGCATTTGAGAATCCCATTATGTTGGATAAGATGCAAGATAATATTCTGTTAATTAAAATAATGAAGAATTACAGTTTTATATGTCATGCATAGAGAGGTATACTTCAGTCATGCTCAGGGAACGGGTGGTATCCAAGTTCAGCTCGTTTGCTACACAAGGACAATAGTCACCAGCCCCATAAGCATGACTAAAGTATACAATTAACAATTTATTAAATAGATACAGACTGTATGCCCCTCCCGCATTCCAGTCGGAGTGGTGGATCTATAACATATTAGAACCCACCAGTCCTGTTCCCAGGGAATAACATACTTCCCCGTGGAACAGCCATCCTCTCAGAGAAGAGTCTGCCCTGAGTAGTCTTACAGCAACGGGACCCGGGAGGAGACAAAGGGTTTGTGTGTGAAGGTATTTATGCCTTGTCATGCCCCCTAACTGGTGGAAATGGGGAGTGGTCGAAAACGAAAGGTTTGAAAAAAAACAAGCTCTCTTGACAACATTTTATTGCAAGAGTCTTGTGTCGAAAAGCGAAATACCAGTTAACGAGCAAGAAAAGACATAGGAAGCTTGTAAAATCAGTTCAGACAATAAACCAGAGTGAACCATGGTAACATACAACATGCACAGATCTTCATCTAGAACATGAAGTACACTTACAGTCGTAGCCGTCCCAGGAACGGAGCAGTCTCTTGAATTGAGGATAGTTTTCAACCAGCCTAAATTCATTAGGGAGACTATTCCATACCTGGGCAGCCCCGAACCGGAAGGACTTCATCCCAAATTTTTGGGTATTAACTTGAGGAACATCAACCTGTTTTTGGTTCCTCAAGTTGTATGTAGAGACTTTCTCAATGACTAAGTCTTGGATATAAGAGGGTGCAAGTTTGTTTAAAATTTTAAACACCTCATTAGCCATTAATTTCAATCTGCTTATATGTAAAGGTGTGGTGTTGTTGTTCCTTAAAAGTATTTCAAAAGGAGAGGAGAAATCATCGTTAATAAATCTTAAAGCCCTCTCTTGTATCTTTTCCATTTTGTTGGTACTTGCTTGGCTACAAAAATGCCAAGACAGCGGACAATAGTTAAAATTTGACATGATAAAAGATTTAAAAATGGTAAGTTTGCCTTGTTTAGTTAAAAATTTACCTAACCGCTTTAAAACTGCTAGCTGCTGTGATGCCTTCTTGCAAATGTCAGAAATGTGGTTATTAAAATTTAACATAAAATCTATGTTTATTCCTAAAAGTGTCACATTATCTTCACATTTGATGATGGTATCATTTAAGTGGAAAAGGGAAATAGCATCATGTGTTTTTTTACCTATGCAGATGGCTTGAAATTTGTCGGGGTTTGCTTTCATAAAAGTATCTGAAAACCATTCAATTAGTAAAATACTTTCGCTTTGTAGAATTTCCTTTAAAATATTAAGACATTTATGAATGTAAGACAGTGTGTTGTCATCTGCATAGTTATAAAGGGTACCATGTTTGATGATGTAAAAAATGTCATTGATAAAAATGTTAAAGATTAGAGGCCCTAAAATAGATCCCTGTGGGACACCTTTAAAAAGTTTTTCCCAGCTGCTAGTATGAGAGCCTATCTTGACCCTTTGCCGTCTGTCACTCAGGTAACTCTCCAGCAGAGTTACTGCATCTTCAGACAGGCCATAAGCCAGAAGCTTAGCTTTCAGTAAGTCATGTGGAAGACAGTCGAAGGCCTTCGACAAATCCATGAGAATGGCAGCTACACACTCATGATTGTCCAAGGCCCTCTTCCAGTCTTCAAGGAGACGTAGCAGGGTCGTCTGACATCCAAATCCCTTCCTAAACGCAGCTAGGAAGGGGTTAAACACTTCCTCAAAGTATTCTGCCAGTTGGTCATGCATCGCCCTCTCATAAATTTTGGATGTTGTATTCAGGATACTGACAGGTCTGAAGTTTCCCTTATCCAACGGATCCTTCTTTTTATGTAAGGGCAACACCTGGCCAACCTTCAGACTAGGAGGAAATTTTGACACTGCAAAAGCTGTGTTTATCAGGTTGGAAACAGTATGACTTATCGCAGGTCCACAAGCTTTCAAAATTTTTGCCGAAATATTATCCACTCCAGTGGCTTTTTTTACATTTAATTTGGATATAATTTTGCTTACTTCATTTTGGTCGACCGGTTTGAAAGAAAAAGGTGGTAAATGTTTTGGTAAATTTTCCTTGATGTTTTTTATACTGGGGTGGTCAGAAAAATCGGGTTTATACTGTTTCCCCCCTGATCCTATGTCTTTTGCCACATTTACAAAAAAATCATTAAAAATGCTGCATACTTCAGTCTGGTCAGTGACTACCTTTCCATCCTCAGAGAGCACAATCGGTGCCCCACCATCAAGTCCCTTCTTCGAAAGAAAGGGCTTTATGGTGGGCCAGAAATCTTTTTGATTTTGGTCCTCCAGCGCAACGCTCGTAAAAGTAGCACCTCATAGACTGTCGTTTTAACTTTGTGACGGCATTTCTCTGGTTCCTGTAATTTTCCCAGTTTGCTTTGGTTTTAAATTTGCTATATTTATTAAAAAGCATGCGTTTTTTAAAAATAGCGCGCCTTAGCTCCCCATTCATATATGCCGGCCTTTGTACCTTGGATGACCGTTCTTTCACAGGTGCGTGATCTTTGACGACATCATTCAGGAGCCACTCATGCGCCCAGTAGATGTCGTCGACATCGTCAAATACAAAGGCGGCATGAAATGGCACCTGACCAATGTCATCGTTAAAGGCTTTGGCGTCAAAATTTTTGAAACTTCTGTATTTTTTCTTTTGTTTCTCAATTCTGGGTGCAGTGCCCCTCACCACCACTCCAATAAAATTGTGGCAGTCACTGACACCGCATCCAAAATTAAAAGCATTAAAACAGAATTGGGGCTGGTTTGTTAAAATCACATCTACAAGTGAGGGAGTAAAATTTTTCATAAAACAAGTTGCAGTTTTTATAAGGTTTTTAAAATCAAAAATATCACAAAGGTCAAACAGTGTTGACCCTTTGTTTTTATCCAGACAGTCATAGTTAAGGTCACCGAGTAAGATGATATTATCAAAATTGGTGACAATTTTGTCGATCCCCTTTATCGCAATGTCTGAAAACAGTTTGTTGTCAACCGAAGGGGGTCTGTAGGCCCCAACAACTGCCCATTTACGGTTATTTATGGTTACATCAATAACAATTGACTCAATGGGGTTTTCAAGTTCTAGGTCGGGTCTACGTCTCGCTGGCAGGTATGATTTCACATATGCTAACAGGCCTCCACCTGCCGCGTTTCTGTCATTTCTAAAGGATTTATAGCCTGGTACATTGAAAATATTCTGATTGAAGGTGCTGTCTAGTTTCGTTTCAGCGAAGAAGCAGATGTCTGACAGCTGATCGTACAGGATGTCCCCGATTTCCATGAATTTATATCGGAGACTGTTTATGTTTAAATAGGAAATTAGTACTTTGTTTTTACATTTTGACCTGATTTTCCTCATTTCCTGGAACGGATCTTGATGTTGACTTTCGTTTTGGTTGTTTACATCACGTGACTCGAAAGGGAGCGTACTACTGGGATTCGAGTCATTATTGGTCGACGGGAGGTAACTCTCGTCGGTGGATGTATTTACCGAATCTGATAAAGATGCAAAAGTTTCGTTTCCTAGGCTGGAATTCAAGAAATAAGAGTCTGTTAGGTTCGGTAATCTGGTCACACACTGTTGGCAATAGAAATTTTCGTCTGATTCCTCGAGTCGACGAAATTCTGATTCGGACACGAGAGGGTTCGTGCATTTGCGATGAATCCATTTTTCGCAGAAATCGCATAAGAACGCCAGCTGGTTTTTCTTAACTGGTTTCTCACAACTGATGCATGGGTATCTGATGGGCCCAGGATTCAGAGAGACGTCTCCACTCAGCAATAAAGTCAGAACTAGATAGTGTTTTGATCTGGAGACCGTCTTTGTCGTTGACACATTTGATCGCCATTTTGTTACCATTGTTCTTTGTGTCAGTTTTGAAAGAATTTCAGTGTGAAAATATCGAGTCTCTGTATAACTGATCCTTGTCAAGAACACATCAAAAGGATCATCAAACATCGATCTACCATTGTAGACCATAAAATCGTCATGTTTCATACAATAATTGTTTAAAAATCCATAAAATAACAGAGCACTGAAAATTCCTGATCTGCCCGCCATCGTGACGTCATAAGGTGTCATAGATTCAACAAAGCTCGTTATAACCGCCGTGTACTTTGTTTTTCAAAAAAAGTTGGGTTGCAGGGGTATTAATAAACAAATACTGATTAACGCGTTCTATTTCATAATTCGCTTTAGGAAAATAGAGGCACGAGACAAGCTGCATTCTTCCATAATATTCAGACGAAAAATAAAAATAATAAAAAGATAATTATCATTCGCGCTTATATCTGCATCAAACCATTATGATTACGATCCCGTGCGTTAAATGTCTCTAAAACTAACGTTTCTCAGATGCTTTTTAAAACCGCTTCAACAAATCGGTTCAAACAAAAACCCACATTCAATGGTCTTGAGATAATGTGGCATTTAGTTGGACATGTTGGAGTGTTTATTTAACGGACTTTTTGTTGAGGTGATGATGAATAATTTAGAAATTCTGAATTAACATATAACAAATATCGACTAATGTATAACAGTTTCCGGAAAGCATATATTACACACGCGTGTAAACACATTACCTGGCGTTGCATGGCAACGTAAGTGAAGTGTGGTCAGTGACAAATCTCGCCAATACTATTATATTCTAATGTCTTGGGAAATACGGTCATCTGTAATTGCCAGAATATACAGGGGTTCTAATAATTTTGGCCTCAGTGTGGCGCAAATATTTCCTTAACATTTAAACAATCAAAGAGCATTTCTCAGTTAATGCATTTTCTTAACCCGTATTTGACAAAGATGGAATCTCCCACCTATAGTAAGTTTGGATTGGTCCATTTCCAATTATTGGGCTGCCAGGTTTGTTTTATTAGCGACACATTTTGCAACAATGTTTGTACTTTCAGCAAACAGTGTAGAACCAGGTCAGACGTCGCGTTTTGTGGCGTCTGATCTGGGTCTGCACTATTTGCCAATGTTCCGCAAAAGGGCCGCTAGGCATATATGGGTTAAATCTTCGATACACTTATTTGTTTGTTTTTCTTTTTTTCTTTTTTTTTTTTTTTTGGTTCTTTTGTTTTTAGAAAAAAATCCATAATGATTTTTAGGATGAACGTATTGTCTGAAAATTTATCATGCATTAAGCTGAGGTATTATCCATGTCATTCTCGATTGTTCTTTATATATGTATTGTTTAGTTAAGATTGTTCTTTGTACTCTGTATTTAAAGTCAATGATCGTGTCATTTCTTAAGCAATGGCATACATGTACTTACAGAATATTCAATTTTTTTTCTCAAATATAACTTTAATTTTAAATGACGCGATTGTAGTGAATATATATGTTAAGCTGTTGAAGATAATCGTAAATTAACATGCACATGTATTTAATTCAACTGAAGCGATTGCACATGCGCGCTTAATGCATAAATTCGATTGGCTCAGTAATAAAACGGTGTCAAACGGTCATACTATTGGCCAAAACGGGAAAGCGTTTTCAATAGCGTTTTTATCTTTTCAGAGCGCATGCGCAAATTTACCGTTTGTCTGAAACGATTCGCCTTGAGTTTTGATTGGTCAAAACGATATGAAACGCTCGAACCGTTGTCGAAACGCAAACGTTTTGCAACGGTTTCAAAACGGACCCTAAACGCAAAAATGGGTAGGTCGAACGTTATCGCACATATCTTAACGACAACACGAATTGAAATATTTTTCTTAATTTCTGAACAAAACATAGATTGTGGGCACTCGTTAGAAACGCCTTGATGATGCGGTTATAACAAATACCTACAATCTATGTTTTAGAGCGGAAAACAGAAAAATAATATTATCCATATAAACCCCAGTTTAACTATATAAAACGGTCCCCGCCCATCGGGGCTTGAAGAAATAGATTGTGCTGCATGATGCTGAGACGCAGAGCTGAAACCGTTTAGAGGAGGAAAAGTGGTGCGAGTCGGACCGTCCATGCATATAAACCCTTTTGGTTTCATTGGGCAGCAGGTCTTGAGAGGTCATTTCAGTGCCGGGTAAAAAACCCACAAAATTGGAAGCAATGTCTCCAAAATGACTTATACAGTGTTGACGGGGACGTTAAACCTCAAATCAAACAAACAAACAACTGTACAAAAGTAGTGTTCGATGGGGAGGCCTGTTCTCGTGATGCCTAGGGCTTTAAAATGAGTTGCGTTGAGCGAAAAGGTGTCTGCGGACTGGCCTTTCAGTGATGATTCGACTAATCCCTCGTACCCACGAAAATTAAAGCACACAGTTTGTAAAGAGGAGCACGACTACATGCATTGTCGTTATGCACACATGTAAGAAGGCGCATTCTCGCTTGTCACGACTCATTTATGTGCCGCTAAGTCAGACTAGAGTCTCCAGTATCTGCGGAGTCTGTGCTTGGCACACTGGACACGGTCAAGCGGACATGTCTTTTCCGATGACAGGACACAGCCCTCATACGCACACGGAATGCAGCATTCATTCAAGATTACCCGAAATTTCGCTGTGCGCAAAAGCGACATTCTCACTCCAGGCCATGACAAAACTTACAAAAAAAAAAAAAAAAAAAGTGCGACCAGCGAAGGCTCTGTTCAGTCCCCGTATCAAGCCAGTCTGGCAAGCATCACGTTATTAAGTGGGTGAAATGGACACAACCATAATGCCCACATTAGATAAAGAAAATTTATTCATTACTTTTCTTATATCTGTTTCAACCGCTGTGGGTTCTGCCCTGGTTCGGGTCACACGTGGGATGCCAAATTCTGCAGCGGAACTTCAGGTGTTTTTTTTTTCGGGTACTCCGGTTTTCTTCGCCCACCTCTGGTTAACGTTCGGCTCGATATGAGTGAAATAATCTTGAAAGGGCCGTAAAACCAATCTGTCGCAAGACATAGGTTGTTGGTACATGTTAGAACCGCCTTATAGAGGCGGTTCTAACGAGCAGCCACAACCTACTCTTGGAGTATAAATAAGAAAAATGTAACAAATGCATCGTCGGTTTGGAGAGATGAAAGACAACACTATGCCGCACGGATATGTTATCGAAATGGTGTGTCTTTTTCCTCATTGCTCTTTTGATATTCCAAATGCAATAGAAGGCTCATACTTCCAAGAAGTGCAGGCTGATCTCTGTCTTAGCTGGTTGCACGTGTCTTATTATATACTGACCGTTAATAGAAACTATACACTTTTATATTGTCTCGCCTGACAAAACAAGTGATAATTCAGTTAAAATTTACTGATTAAGGATTTGACCAACTATAGACATGAATCCTGTAACAATTTAAAGAAAATCTGGTGTTCAAAATAAAAGTTTTTAGAGAAAAGGTGAAAAAGTGCATTTTTCACAAATCTGTTGTAATCGAATTTTGACTTCAACATTTTTTTCTGTATAGGTAATAAGTTAAAAGCAAGGAATAAAAATAACATAAAATCTAAAAGTTATCGAGAAACAAACATTTTATTGAAATCTCAAGAACTGCTTTTTTTCAGCGAAATATTCAAAATAATGTTGCAAACAAAAATCGACCCAAAAGTGCCTTCAATCGTTTTCAGCATCTTCGGATGTGTATTTAATATTGATTAAAACAAAAACCGCAATCAGAAATGCCATATTTTTCGCTCCACTTCCGGTGGTTTGTTCCAATATTTAAAGGCGATAAATTTTCAACCATTGTGTAATTTTTTGGAGCGTAGCTGTAGCAGCGTAGCTCCAGTGAGATGAGAAGTGATTTTGGCACTACTTCGCTGTTACTGCATATGTCCAAAGAGATAGAATGGGGGGAATTCGTGGTTTCGTAGTAGTTATGGGATCCATGCGGTATCTTCTTATAGGCGGTATTCGACTGGGTAGGTTGTTGTTTCGTGAAATTCGGATCACGTAGGAGTGTGGTTCCTAGTTGCAATAGCTGGTCATATTGTCAATCAAATATTTTATGTATAGCTCATAAGCGACCGTGGTGCACGAAAGGTTCGACTTTTCCTTCGAATAGAATCGTGCTCCACGATCGCTTAGTATTTGAAAAACTCATTTTGATTGGACCTTGGTGATCGGCTATTAAAGATAACACCGCACTCCTGCGTGGAATTTCACGAAAATTTCACGAAACTTCCAGTCGAATATGGGCATAGCTGCTTCACTGAGCCATAGTCAGGAGTGTATTTTTTATAGATGAATGTTGTAATATTTTTATAGTTTGATTGTGTCAGTCTAATCGTTTTAGTGGGGTTTTGGTTGTTGGTTGTGGGGGTTGTGTGGTTTGGTTTGAGTTGTGGGGGGTGGGTGGGATGGGTTTTGGGGTTGTTTTGGTCATGAATGGGGTTTTAGTAATGATTATGACCTTCCTGCATTACTTACAAAAGGTTCAGGCATTTTTGCCAAATATTTCGTGGAAGCCACAACCTGACATCCCTGATTTCAAATGAACTCATTCCATACTTATATAGGTGTTGAGGATTCCATTCGTTTAAAATGGTTAAGTCGCAGTGGAGTAGCAGTTTGGGTATTACCAAATAAGACAGTTGGAATGAGTTTGGAATGGTGCACGTCAAGGCTATATTGTAAGGAGTAAATTTTGCAGTTAGTACACAGATGAGACGCCACTTGTTGTAGCGTCTGATCTGGGTCTGCTATGTTTGTCCCTAAAAAGGCTGCTACACATATACTCAGGACTATGGGTTATGTGTGTGTGGTGTGGTGTGTGTGTGGGGGGGGGGGCGCTGTCTGCGTCCTAGGGCATGTGACCATAATCAATTATAGCCAGACCTAGGTTCGAGTACCTGATCCTGCGGGTTCGGCAACTTCTTTCCAGGATATTGATCGTGAAATCTGTTCCACGGTGATTCTATCCCTTTCCCTGATTCAAGAAGGGCAGTTGTTGGTTTCCAGTAAAAGACTGTGCACTGTGCTGTTTTGACAATATCTAACCAAAGAAATTGCCTTAATTCCAGATAATTTCATAAATGGCTTCTTCGAGGCAATTTATTTTTAAATAATAATAACGGAGTATAATGTCTAAACCTCTTCAAATATTCCTATGGATTGATAACTAACCCAAGAAACTGTCGTATGAAAGATCACTTCATAAATGGCCTCACCGCAATATACACGTATATTACGAAAATGTTAACAGTGTACTTGTATAATGTTCAAACCTCTCTGAATATTCCGATCATTTTTGGCGTTCGGATTGATATTGACAATACCTAACCCATGAGGCTGTTTTATGCAAGATTACTTTATGAATGGCCTCGCCGAGGCAAAATAATATAATCAAAGTACTGAAAGTACTAATAGAAGGTGACGGTAGAAAACTGTTAGTTTTTACATTGGACCATTTCATTTTATTACCTTTTTTTAATTTTTAAAACAGTCAATGGTTTTGTATGATTGTAGTAACGCGAGGAGCAGACAAATGAAATGTCAAAAACAAAATTGAGGATCGAACGGTACATGTTGTGAATCCCTTCTTGTGTCAATGAGAATAATTCTGGAGACAATTACATACATAGACTCTAGCAAACAAGATATTTTACTCAACACTCTATACGTGCTAGCAAATGGCTTTCTAACACCAATATTCCGGGACACTGGCTGGTTAATGACAGACTCTATCTGTCTATTCTTGCTGTGCTACACGTTTAAAGTAATTCAGGCTTCAGTTCTTCCGGCTTTGACAGCCATAGAAATATGAGTTCGCACAAAATGTAATCCGGTTTGGCACAGTAATCAAAACTGTACAGGCGTATTAGTTATCCTGTAAGCGCAATACAAACTTTTTGAAGCAGACGACTTGACGATTTTATCTTACGATTCAGCTGCATCATGCGACGGGTTTGGCGGCGACTGTAGTTGAAAAAGTTCCATGAAACATCAGACGAAACATGTCTTTTTAAAACGAACAATGAACGTGTTAGTTACCTTAAAAGCGCCATACAAAACATGAAGCAGACGAATTTACATTTTATCTTATTTTTCAATGATTGGATTTCATTTGAATCAGCTGCCTGCAGATGAATCGTAAGAAATATGAAGTTTGTGTCGCAATTTAAGAGACAAAAATAGGAAAAAAAAGATGAAATGTCCTCTGCTACTTTTCAAAATGGCCAGGTTAAGATTTTACCCCTTCTACCCACGAGTTTCTCAAGTTCACTCTTCAGTCACTGAATTTGTACACGTCCATTCTACACATGTAAATTGGGTGTCTGGTCAATAGTCGTCAACAGCATGTCAAACCATATGGAACAGAATGCGATGTATCATTATGAGCCATCTCACCAGGTTCTACACTGTTTGCATCTGTAGGTATCTGTACTTGGCTATAAAGGGCTGAAAGGGTACAAACTCATATTAACACTTACATGACCTAATTAAATGCGAAGTACGTGACGCTAGAAACTTTACCGTACGGTAGCAAGCCAGCAATAATATACTCCTAACAATTATCACTGTCCAATTCTGTTGTAGGTCTGAATAACTGAATATGTAAGCACAATGTTGTGATAAATAATAAGTCACATGCCACCAAACTTCAAACATCGCACAAAAGTGTTTTCCTTTATTGTAGCGCACGACATAATTATAGGTTATTGACTTTATATTGTGAAATATTCGGCACGAGTTCATATGGCGAAGGACGCACGAGCTTGCGAGTGCGTCTTCGCCATATGAACGAGTGCCGTATATTTAACAATATAAAGTCAATAACCTTTTTATTATATACCCAAACTTGGACTCTGTGCCAGAATTCAGAATTGCCTGGCATGGAAATTTGAACGTAAAATAAGGTTAGACATCTTTAAGTGCTTTGAAATGGAAAATAATGCACATTGTTAAGTGTCTTCCTACACTATGAAAAACCACGCCCAATGGCGCCAAAGTGAAAACGACGTTAACGTCGGTTGACGTGACGTCATTAAAAACATTAATGTTTCCCAACGCAGGACGCCATGTTTACCGAAGTGTCAGTTTTGTTTCTTTCAAAATACTCTTGATTTCCTAAAAGAAATTAATGAATATCTGAACAGATTGCAGGTAGGTCATATTTGCTAGCATAAAATGCGTTTTATGCACCCTGCCACAGCCTATATTCATTTTGTTTTACGTTCTTTCAGTCGATACGCACGACAAGATGGCTGCAGATTTTTAGTATCGAAATGGACAAATTTGAAAGTAGTTCTATTGTGAACGTGACTGCTTATCTACGGGCAATATGAACTTGACTACGGGCAATATGGAAAAATATTGACCGGTAACTTCTGTACAAAGTAAACGGGACATTTTCTGGGTATATAATAAGGCAGGTTCTTGACTAAGCCGCGAAACACATCTCAGTCAACAAGTGTAAGCTTTTACAAGAAAGCTGCGTCTACGCTTTGTGTTGTCATAAAACTGGCAACTATCCTAGCAGACACATGACGTAATTGTGACGACACATCAACGTCGGTGCAACGTAATGGCGTTGCAATGACGTTGATTTGACGTTGTCCCTCAGTTTTGTGAACCAAAAGAAAAATCAGCACTCCTGCGCCATTGTCCTTATCACTAAAGAAAGTAAATCTGAATTTTTCACAGAATCTGTCATTTCAGTGCCTTTTGGCGCTTTGATTTTTATCTGAGGCTTCGATCACAAGTTTGTTGGTTGCTATGTTTTGTCAAGTGTTTGAAAGACGTCCGTCGACCCAGTGAAACTTGGATTAAACAAGAGGGCCATAATGGCCCTGGAACGCTCACCTAATCCTTATTGTACAGATAAAGTGGTAGGTAATATAAGGTGGAGTGGATGGTTTGAGCCATTTTGGTTGAGAGTGACCAAAGGAACGTTTCTGTGAAATTATTTCAAAATCAGTCTACCTATTTAGTAGTACATCACTTGAACAAGTCCGTGAAATGAAAACCCCATCTAAACCCCACTTCATATAGAGCAAACTGGGGTTACGGGGTGGGGGTACACATTATTTTTCATATTTCTGCTCAAAGACATAGATTGTGGGTACTCATTAGAAACGCCTCATTAGCGGTTCTAACGAGCACCCACAACCTATGTTTTAATCATTGTTAAGAAAAATATCACGGATTTTCATCAGAAAAAGATTGTGGGTACTCATTAGAAACGCCTCATTAGCGGTTCTAACGAGCACCCACAACCTATGTTTTAATCATTGTTAAGAAAAATATCACGGATTTTCATCAGAAAAGTAGCCATTTTGGCGATGTTAAAATTGCACTATTTCGCATGGGTGTGTTATCGTAATGAGAAGTCTTATTGTATCGTTTGGTGGCTTTTATGTTCAGTGGAGCGAAACTATTTTGAGCAACTTTGTCAGAGGGTCACCCATGGAACATTCCTTCCAAAATTATTTTCTTTCTGCATGAGGATGAAGTCTTTTCAAAGTTCCCTTCTAGAGAGCTGACTTATATGTTTCTGTCTGGACATTTTCCGGACACTGAGGGTCATGTCCTAGTGCATGGAGATGGATTTGCTCAGCATCACGTGAACAAGTCCGTAAAATGACCCCCTTTATATGGAGAAAACTGGGGTTTACGAGGGTATACATTGTTTTTCTTATTTCTGCTCCAAGACATAGGTTGTGGGTACTCGTTAGAACCGCCTTACTGAGGCGGTTAAAACGAGTACCCTCAACCTATGTTTTGAACATTTATATAAAAAATATCAAGGCTTTTCATCAGAAAACTATCCGTTTTGGAGATGTGAAAAATGCTCTATGTCACACGGTGAGTTATCGTAATGGTCTAACTTACAATGCTTCGCTGTGACAATTGGGGGTGGGGGGGGCGTGGGGGCAAGCATTGTCATAAACTGACAGTCATTGGTTCCCTTTGACAATACAGAGCTAACTTGTATGTCACTATCTGGACATATTGAGGACATCGAGAGTCAGGTCGTAGTCCAACAGAGGGAAATGAAGAATTAGTTTTACTAATACTGTCACTTGTTGACAAAGGGAGGATGGTTATGTGTCAGTGGTTCCCTTTGACAATACAGAGCTGACTTGTATGCCACTGTCTAGGCACCTTGTGGACATTGAGGGTCAGGTCTTAGTGCAGCAGAAGGAGATGAACCGGCTCAGCCTTAACCCTATATAAAACCAGTGGGCTCCAGGCAGGTCCAGTTTTGACCCGCTGGGGTTATAGTTTGGACAATCTTGGTAGAGGGCAACTAGAGGAAGTTTCATTCCAAATATCAAAGACTTGGACCTTCTGGTTTCAGACGAGAAGGTATTTAAAAGTTTACAGTACGTATGTCTATGTGAAACCAGTAGGCCCTGAGGCGGGGCCATTTTTGACTCCAGGGCTTTGATTTGAATAATCTTGGTAGAGGTCATCCGCATGAAACTTCTAGCAAAATATCAATGACCTGGGCCTTGGGTTTTTTAGAAGAACATTTTAAAAGTTTTCCATATATGGCTATGTAAAACCGGTGGGCTCCAGGGCTATAATTTACACAGCATAGTAGAGGACAACCAGATGAAGCATCATACCAAATATCAAAGACCTGGGCCTTCTGGTTTCAGACAAGAAGCTTTTTAAAGGTTTTCCATATATAAGTCAAAATAAAACCAGCAGGGCCATTTTTGACCCAAGGGCTATAATTTGAACAATCCTGGTAGAGGTCTGCTAGATGAATCTTCACACCAAATATCAAAGACCTGGGCCTTGCGTTTTCAGAGAAGTTTTTTAAGATTTTCCACTCCGGGGTGGGGGGGGGGGGGGTGCAATTTTGGCACAAGGACAATAATTTGAAAATCTTGATATAGGTTCACAAGACGAAGCTACATACCAAATATCAAATATCTGAGATCTGAGGCTTATAATTTCAGACAATAATATTTTTGAAGATTTTCCCGCGAGATGTCTATGTAAAACCAGTGGGCTACAGGGCGGGTGCATTTTTGGTCACAGGGCTATAATTCTAACAATCTTGATAGAGGTCCACTAGACGCAGCTTCATATCAAATATCAAACACTTCAGCCTCCTGGTTTCTGACAAGAAGATTTTCGAAGGGTTTCCCTATATAAATCAGTGTAAAACCAAAGGCATTTTTGGCCCCAGGGCTTTACTTTGAAGTCGGAAAGTCCATTGGTCTCACTCATAGTGTGGCAATGCTTTAAATGCCATTTCATCACAATGTTAGGTAAGAGTCCAACGAAATTCGAAGCACGTCTATACAGTTTTGTTTATTTGTTTGATTTAAGGTTTAACGCCCCGTCAACACTTTATAGGTCATTTTGGAGACGTCGCTTCCAGTTTTGTCGGACTTTTACCCGACATTGAGATGAAATGTCAACTCAGCCTCTGCCGCACAATGCAACCAAAAGAGTTTATATGCATGGGTGGTCCAACTCGCACCACTTTTCCTGGGCAGGCTTAGAATCGGAACCTTAAGCCGTCTACCAGTACTCATGTTCGGTCGATTTCAGCTCTTCGTGGAAGCATCATGTAGCCCAATCTGTTTCCTCAAGCCCCGGTGGGCTGGGCCGTTATACAGTCTTGACGGGCACGTCAAACGTCAAATCAAACAAATTAAAAACACCTCAGTAAAAAGGGGAAATATTCAGATACAGAAGAAGAGGAAACAAAATCTGATATTTTCTGACCTCGGCTCAAAAAAAAAAAAAAAAAAGCACCCACCGCCCGGAATAAAATATGTATTACCCCGTACTATAAACGTTAAGATTAAGGAGTTTCAGCCATAAAGTCATATTTTCCTGATGATTCACAAAAATATATCCATGCAACAGTGAATCGGCCCCCGCCCATCGGGGCTTGAAGACATATATGGGCTGCATGATGCTTCCACGCAGAGCTGAATCCGACCCGCACACGGGTACTGGTAAACCGTTTAGAGGATCTAAGCCTGCCCAAGCAAAGCGGTGCGCACGAGTACGAGTCGGACCGTCCATGCTTATAAACCCTATTGGTCTCATTGGTCGAATGGCCTGGAGATGTCATTTCATCGCAATGTCGGGTAAAAGTCCCACAAAATTGGAAGCAGCGTCTCCAAAATGACCTTTACAGTGTTGACGGGGAAGTTAAACCTCAAATCAAACAAATGCAACAGTGAAGGTAACTTCGCTCTATCCGCCCCCGCCCATGGGGTCTTGAAGAAATATATGGGCTGCATGATGCTTCCACGCAGAGCTGAATCCGGCCCGCACACTAGTACTGATAAACCGCTTAGAGGATTTAAGCCTGTCCAGGAACCGCGGTGCGAGGCAGACCCTCCATGCTAAAAAACCATATTGGTTCCATTGGGCTTGAGATGTCATTTGATCTCAATGTCGGATAAAAGTCCCACAAAATTGGAAGCAACGTCTCCAAAATGACTTTACAGTGTTGACGGGAACGTCAAACCTCAAATCAAACAAACAAAAAGTCGCTCTATCTGTAGTGTAGCAAGTCGTAGTATTCCATTCATACTGTCAACTCATTCGTTGAATTATTAATCCGCGATCTAGATTAGAGCGAGTTCAGTTGACGAACTAGAGTTAACAAGAGTTGACTTGTTCCAAAACGCGCCATGTAGGAATATTGCGACTGCGAGAGTTAGCTTGGTATGAGAGATGGAAGCCTTGCCTAGTAACAACGAATACGGTGGAAGGTGGAAAATTGTAAGTTAAATGCAATCCGAAAATCCATTATTTACAACTTTTTGAAATTTTGGCCATGTGTTACAAAAATCATGTCCAACTTGAAAACATTTTTATACTTTCGATTTACTCGATGGCAAACGATGACTTTTTCTTGACGTCAGTAGAGTTCTGAATCGGAATTGTTACTGGTGACGCATCAAATGACATTTGATGCTTCCTGTCGCTTCTAATTGTGGGATCGTGAAGTGGCGCGTGGGGGGATAAAGTCATTGTACAACTTTGTAAAAGAGTAAGCCTACTGTCTCCCCTACTTTTCTTGAGTTAACTTTAGTTGGTCAACTGAACTCGCTCAAAGCCAACTAGGTCATGACAAAGCTGCGAATCGGGGCCAATTTGAACCATAGGGTTAATTTTATGGCATTTTACTCTGGTGTGGGGGGGGGGGGGGGGGGGCTCGGGCTCAAGTATCGATTGACATAAGAAGGTGAGACCTAAAAGGTCATCACCTTCTAATAAGTTTATATTCATTTCTTAATTAACCTACGATTATCCCCCTGCCGCCGTGTTTTTGTTCTTGCTAGACAGAACTCCCAACTTCCAAAGCACGCTTGATTGAACTCAAGTTAACTCTAGTAGTGCGGCACGAGCCATAACCCGCGTGTTTTGGTGTAACTATAGTTAACTCTAGAAAGTCAACCGAACTCGCTCTTAATAATTAGGCCAGGTCAGCTGCGAAACGAGACCAATTTCAAATCTAGATCAATTTTATGACATTTAACTCTGGAAGTTCATAATTTGTGTATTTTGCATCCACAGTTTTTTTTTTCAATCTGCATATTATTTTCACATATCAAAAGATACAAGCGCATCTCTTCACCGATTTATGAGGACCTATTTTTCTTGAAACAGAGGGGTGATGCGGTATCAAGGGAATTCTCTGAGTGTTGCCATAAGAAGGTGTGACCTGAAAGGTCATCACCTTCTAAAAATGAATACGGAGTATAACATCTAAACCCGGCTTTGATCATTTTTGGCATACAGGTTGATATTGACAATACATAACCCGTAAAATTGCCTTATGCCAAATTACTTTACAAACGGCCTCGCCTAGGCAAACTGAAAAATTATTTCGAAGTGTAACTTCTAATCTACTTGGACTATTTTGACAACTGTTAGCATGCAGATAGATAATGTACAGATCTAACCAACGCGATTTCTGAATGCCCAATTTCCTTATTGTAGTTTCAGCAAGGTAAAAAATTCACCCACTGACACGGTCGTATAACTTTCAAACCGAAGGGTATATTTTTATAATGTTTTGCATGCAGATGTAAATTGACAAGGTCAAGCTAATGGTATTGTCTAATGCCATATAGCTTTATAAACAGCCTCACTGAGGCAATTTTTAAAGACTGATTACGGATGTATAACTTATAAACTGCTGAGAAAATTATGATAATTTTTCACATGAAAATAAACATCATCAAGACGTAACCAAGAAGAATGTCTAATGCAAGATAAATAACCTCCCCAAGGTAATTTTTCAAAAACTGATTACATAAAATTACTTTAAAGCCGCCAAACAATTGCGCAAGCCGCAGTTATTGCACGAACTATAGCTCAGCAGAAATCTTCAAGTAAACTGTAGAACTGCATGGTTGCTGTATTGCTCAAAAACATTGATTGTGGGTACTTGATAAAACTGCCTCGTCAAGGCAGTTCAATCAAGTCCCCGCAATCAATGTTTTGAGCAGAGATAAGAAAATGTCACAATTTTGTATCTTAAAATTTCCATTTTTTTGCCGAAAATTGACAATGTATATGTACAGGCGTGTTTTCTTGATGGTTGTTGCGGGGTCTAAACCTTAGCGTGAGTTAATTTCAATATAGGTCTTGTTGCTTTAACACGACTTCTTGCCCAGAATAGCTTCAAACAGCTATGTTCATTGGATCAATATGAGCCTGAATTAAAATACCAATCTGACGCTAAATCAAATTATCAAAGCTACGCTCCATCAGCACTCTCAGTGCTTTGATTTATTTTGTAAACAATATTCCCAACGTTAGATGATGAGTAATAACTGGTAAAAATGGGAATCACATTCACGACACAAAATGTTTGACTCAATGGAAACTTGAACAGCCAGATTTGGACCCTTGCTTTGAACCTGTGGCTTTACCCATTAAATTGTAGCTATCGTCAGCCTCGATAGCGCAGTGGTTAACGCGTTCGACTTATGATCGGGAGGTTGTGGTTCGAACCGGCCACCGGTATCGAGGTGTGTCCTTGGGCAAGACACATAATGACACTGCTCCACTCCACCCAGGTGTAAATGGGTAGCAGTGGTGTAAAAGCTGCTGCCTCTCTCTCGCGCGCGTGAAAACACCCGGAGTGAGTGTTCGAGGGCGATTCAATAAGCTTGAAGCTTTCATCGCAATCGAACTAAAATAAATTAGTATAAACTAAATCGTAGCTTTCATTAAACATTTTATTCGATAAAGCAGACATGCCCCTGATGATACTTTATATAATTTGAATTCAAATTTCATTAAAATGTTATGCCAGTGACAATTTAAAAATGAGTGTATAGTTTCTATTTCCGGTGAGTATGATGATGTCGCGCGCCGGCAGAAAAATCCGTTTCACAAATCATTGGCGGATAGAAAAGTCCGTCCCGGTGATCACTTTTCGGTTTTACGAGTGTGCCTCGTGAGGCCAAACAGTGATCCTTCGAATGGATTTTTTCGCTCGATTGTTTGTTAGTCGACTCAAAGATACTGAACCTAGAAGCTCTTCAGTAGCGATTTCCACGTAACTATCACTGCTTTGTAGCAAATCCAGGTAACGGTTAATTATAGAAATAGTCACTCTATTTATAAGGGTCTACACTGTTTGCACACAGTACAGGAATTTAAGGATTAAACGCAACAATCTAAGTCCCCGTTCAGGACCATTCCGAGACAGTCGACCCACCAGTGCTGTCAGTGCTTTGATTTGAAACTTAACTTAGCTTCTGTGGAAAACGTTACGTTACTATAGTAGCATTTGCTTAAGCGCTTAAGCACTGGCTTGCTGAGTAACATAGATTAAGCGCTCAAACACAGATTTAACCAGTAGCGATGGCTTAAGCACTTAAGCATGCAGGCTTGCCCTTTAGCATTGGCTTAAGCACATAATTGCCCAGTAGCATTGGTTCAAGCACTTAAGTACAGGCTTGACCAGTAACATCGGCTTAAGCGCTTAAGCACAGACTTGCCTAGTAGCATTGACTTAAACTTTGCTTAAGTACAAGCTCCCCATTTAGCATTGGCTTAAGTACAGGCGTTCCCAGTAGCATTGGCTTAAGCGCTTTAGTAAAGGCTTGACCTTTAGCATTGGCTTAAGCGCTCAAGTACAGGTTTGCCCTTTAGCATTAGCTTAAGCATAGGCATTACCTAGTAGCATTGCCTTAAGCACTGAAGCACGGGCTTGCATCGTAGTATCGGCTTAAGCGATTAATCGCATGCTTGTCCATGAGCACTAGCTTAAGCGTAAACTTGCTAAGGACCATTGGCGCAGGCTTCTCCAGTAACATCGGCCTAAGCGCATATGCACAGGCTTGCCCAGTAGCATTGGCTTAAGCGATTAAGAACAGGCTTGCCCAGTAACAGCCGTTTAAGTACAGGCTCGCCCAGATGTACTGGCTTAAGCAAGGGCTTGTCCAGTAGCATTGGCTTAAGCACGGGCTTGCATCGTAGCATTGGCCTAAGCGTTTAAGCAAAGGTTTGCCCAGTAGGACTGGCTTAACATTAGCATTGCCTTACGCGCTTAAGCATGGGCTTGCGCCGTAGCATTGGCTGAAGCGATTAAGCACAGGCTTACCCAGTAGCACTAGCTAAAGCACAGGTTTTCACAGTAGCACAGGCTTAAGCGCTTAAGAGCGGGCTTGCCCAGTAATATTTGCCTAAGCGCCTAAACTCAGGCCTGCCCAGTAGCATTGGCTTACGCGCTTAAGCACAGGCTTGCCCGGCCTTTGATAGTCGCCTTTGCATTATGTACATTTTCTCATGAGCTGCATCATATATCATCATCATCATCATCATCATCATCATCATCATCATCATCATCATCATCATCATCATCATCATCATCAACACCATCAACACCATCATCATCATCATCATCATCATCATCATCATCATCAACATCATCAACAGCAACAACAACATCATCATCATCAATCGCCATAAAATTCAAGATAAATCTACTTAAATTACTTGGTTAGGAAGACGACCATGTGTACATGTATGTATCAACTTAACCCATTGTATACTAGTGGACTCTTCCATTGCTATATAATGGACACGTCCATAAGTCATATAAGGGGTGTCAGGACTGTTTTTTTTTTTTTTTTCGTTTTTATCCTATATTTGACGGAAAATTCTGTCAGTGAATAGTGCAGGCCCTGATCAGACGCCGCGTTCTGCGGCGTCTGATCTGGGTCTACACTATTTGCCAAGGTACCCCGCATAAGTGGGTTAATGCTCCTTTAGATAAGAGAGTATGAGAGACGTTAAGCAGAGTTCAAATTGATAACATTCAAAATGGAGTCGGAAGGACTGCGTGAATGGGGTGACATTGTTGTTGTTATTATTTATTTTTTGCTCGTTTTGTCAGTCGGTGTGTACGTAAGTATAAAGTCGCTGTTTGTAGAGAATACCATTTAGATATCTTCAAACCCATGTGAGATAAGGCTTTCTTCCATGGCTCTGAAATGGTGACTTTCCTGTATTTTTTATGTTTTGTAATTTTTGCTACTGTAACAACAAATCAAAATTGTTATAATGATACATGTAACATTGCATTCGTTCATATCTGTTGAGATCTGTTTGTTTGTATTGGGGTTTAACGGCCCGGTCAACACTATTTAGGTCTTTTTTGGGGGCTGGACAGTTAACCAATCCACACTTTTCCTGGGCATGCTTATAAGTAAGAGGTTAAACAGTACAGTGCACATTATTTCGTGTGAAAATATTCTTATATGTTTGTTTGTTTTGGAGTTTAAAGGTGCATTATTGAGCTACCGGGTCTCAATTTTTTTTCTGGTTTTTATCTTCAATGATTACTCCTTTGTCATGTGTACACTTTTGGAGCCAAATTCAGCTTCAGAACTTTGTGAAAATGGTCGTTTTCATTCGTGTTTACCCTTCGCTCTGATCATGTGTTCGGAATTTCTGTTCTAAAAATAAATTTGTCACTTTACACATACATGGCGACAGTATCGTCTCTGAGTGTCGTTACTTATGGCTTGATATTCAGCGTCATATCTTTTCCGAATCAGGCATGGCCTAAGCAAACAAGGCCAAAAATGAACGGCGCATAATGTCATATATGGGGATTCTATTTTTGTCACGAACTAAAAATAGATCTAACTTGTGTTCGAAACCTAGTTAGGGAATCCCTCTCAAACTCGTTTACCTGTCATCATAATTGTTCTCATTTTTGCATAAAATTCATTCATTTGTATTGTTTTAAAGAAAAATACCAGCTATATGTATTTTATTTTTGGAAGCATTTTTTTCCAGAGAGCTCAACAATGCACCTTTAACGGCCCAGTCAACACTATTTTAGGTCATTTTTGAGCCGGTCAGTCTACCTATCCACACTTTTCCTGGGCAGGCTAATACGTAAGCGGTTAACCAGTACAGTGCACATTCTTTCGCCAGAAACTGACAACTGCTCTTCTTGAATCAGCGGAAGGGAGAGAATGACCGTAGAAAAGATTTCATGATCAATCTCCACGAAAGAATGTTGTCGACCCCGGCGGGAATCGAACCCGCGTCCTCCTGATCGCCAGTCAGACGCGCATCCGACTGAGGCACCGAGGTGTACTCAGAACATAGGTTGTCGGTGCTCGTTAGAAGCGCCTCACTGAGGCGGTTTGAACGAGTTCCCACAATCTCTGTTGGAGCAGAAATGAGAGAAATAATGTATATGCCTACTCCGTAAACTCCAGTTTTCTCCATTTAAAATGAGGTGTACAGGGGTGTTTCTTACATGGACTTGTTAACGTAATGTACTGGCTCAAAAAGACCTAAATAGTGTTGACTGGGCCGTTAAACTCCAATGTAAACAAAACAAACAAACAATAACGTAATGTAACGTCGTACGAAAGGGTAATCCTTTGGAAGACAGGAATACACAACGAATTGAAAAGTATGGAGTGTAAAGTTCTTCAGGACCAGACAAGCCAGTTTCGACCAAATGGGCCTTTTCCATGACCCTCAAATGTTTACACATTGCACAGTGGAAGCACTATTAAAAATCCACGCGCAGCAATGTCTGTCTGTATGCAAGAAAAATAATCCTACATGGGTGTGAGGGATGGATAGAAAATCCGTCCCTCGGGATAACCGTTCGGCATCACTCGGCAAGCCTCGTGATACCGGACAGTGACCATCTGGGCGGATTTTCCCATCCACCCCTCACACCCATGTGAGATTTCTCTAATCTACAGTCTGACGAAAGACAATGACCATTTTGTTTTGTTGGTCGCCACACATTCCTGTAACACTACATCTATAGTCTTTCAAAACTCAATGAGACGTGACTGCACTTTTAATTTGGACTAGTCCGTGGTTTAGGTAAGTCGCCTTCAGTTGGGATTTTACATTGGCAGATATAGTTTTACTGAGATTCGTACTGCATCATACTAGCCGCCTGCCAATGACTTCTACATAATGACATATTCAAAAAACTTATTTATCATTTAAAAATCCTGTGAAAAAAATAAATCCGAAACCTGCTTCCCCTAAAACATGGAATAGTCTTGCCACGCTTGAACGTTGAACTCTCAGAGGTCGTTAATAAACTATACACGTAGTTGTAGTGACGATAAATATACTTTCTCTATGCAATGTAAAGTCGGGGATTACAATTTTCTTTCAATACACGAACGTGTTAATGCGATTAAACATGTATTTGGCGAAATCAAGAAAATGTCATTTCAAATCGCGAAAATACGCCTACATGTTTATAATTTTGATCCCTTGAAAACCCACTTTTATACAGTAAAACTGGGGTTTACAGTGGTATATATTATCTTCGTTTTCTGCTCAAAAACATAGATTGTGGGTACTTGATAGAACACCTCGAGTAAACACAATCTATGTTCTGAGCAGTCCAAAAGTGGTCTTATTCTTCCTTTGTGTTTCTGCACACGATGACCTCTGGTCAGGGACCATGTATGTTGTGTGAACTCGTTAGAATCGCCTCGATGAGGCAATTCAAATGAGTACACAAAGCAGACTATTTTTTAAGAATATTGAAAAAGATGTCCATATTATACCTCCTGATCTTGCTCTTAGATCAACCCTGGCTGACTCGTCGAGGCGTTTCTAATGAATTCACACAACATACATTTTCAAGATCAACCCAAGGTGAGTGAGTGAGTGAGTATTACGTCCCACCAACAGCTAAGGTCATACGGAGACGGGACCTCGGTTGAAAGACTCATCCGAAAGTCTGGAGAAGCCCGGGATCGATCCTGCGATCCCTGGTTTACAAGGCGAGTGGCGTAACCACTACACCACGGAGGCTTCTAATCAAACCAAGGTATATTTATATCCGCAGTCATGGTTATTTTTCATAGAGCCTCACGAACTAGTTCGAAATAGCCATGGTAAACGAGCCATCGGTGTTCGAGCCATCCAAGTGTCACTGTAACATTTGTCTGTCTGTCTGTCTGTCTGCATGAGAAGCTTTGGGTCAACTACCATCCATGCAGCGAACAAAAAAGACACTATAAAACTTCTAGCACATACGCACAGACACGCAAACATACCAGTGTTTGATCCACATTTCAGAGTATATGTCGCCCCAACCGTGGTACAGTGAAAGGATATTTCCTAGCTGGCCGAACAATGTCCTGGCTGCCGGTAAGTAAACGCATATGAGAGAGAGAGAGAGAGAGAGAGAGAGAGAGAGAGAGAGAGAGAGAGAGAGAGAGAGAGAGAGAGAGAGAGAGAGAGAGAGAGAGAGAATGCTGCCAGTTTTGTCTGATGATACAATATGATACAATATAACTGTCAGAAATTGATTATAATGTTTCACGTCAAGTAAAAATGTTTCGTCAATCTCGAACACATGTGCACGATCAGGAAGGATATCACACACTTGTCGCATATGAGTTTTTCTTTCATGGCTGTAAAAAAATACATTTTTATGATAAAAAAAAGATCTTAAATTTTCGTATTTCTGCTGCAAATACAGTTGGTTTACAAGGTTTAGGTGAGGCGGCTCTAACAAGTACCTAAGATTTATGTTTATGAGGCCGTTCTTACAAATATCCGTAATGTATTTTTTGAGCAACAATATACTCCTGTAAACCATAGTTTCTCTATATGTACTGGGTTTTACAGTGGTGTTGATTTCATTGATTTGCCAACGTGAATCAGCGCGTATTTGTTGTTTCAAAGGAGCCATTCATCATCATCACGAAACCACGCCTATAATAATTGAGCCCCGCCAAGCGAATTTGTGTCTTCGAGCATTCCGTCATGACAAATTTTAACTGCGCATGCACAGCCATTCAGAGGGGCCAGGGATATGGCTTTCTGTCTGAAGGTTCCTCTTGATTCACTGCTTGTATGAGCGAGCAGCGAAGGTTCTGGCGAGACTGCGCGGATGCGCAGGCTCGCCTGGACCTTCGCTGCTCGCATAAGCAATAAGTATCAAAATCGCTTGGCGGGGCCCATTTAATTTTGTTCCCAATAAACCTCACTTTTATACAGTAAAGCTTATGTTTACTTGGGTAAACTTTATTTTTCTTATTTTTGCTCTAAGAAATAGGTTGTGGATATTGTTAGAACCGCCTCGATGAGGCGGTTCTAATGTGTACACATAATCAACATTTTATGCAGAAAAAAAGAAAAATATCACAATTTTTCATCTCAAAAGTTCCTCTTTTTCTTTGGGCATGGTCTGAGAAACCCTGGGGGTATATTTTGAAGCGCCACGTGGTCAGTGAATGCTCTGGCCAAACTGCGCTAATACGCAAGCCTATCAAGCAAATACATGTAGGCCTATATAATTTTGACACCCTGAATCCCCAATTTTGTAAAGTAAAACCGAGGTTTACAGGGGAATACATTTTTTTTATTTTTTTTTTCTCAAAAACATAGATTTGAGAACTCGTGAGGCGGTTCTAACGTGTACACACAACCTATCTTTTTAGCAGAAATACGAAACATATTAGGATTTTTTATCTGAAATGTTTTTTTTTTTTTTTTTTGATAATATTTTACCAATATATTTGAATCGGAGTGTTTTCGTGTAAGCCCTTGTTGGTAAATAAAGTTACAAAGCACACTTTCTTACGCCGCTTCACAAATAATATTCTTTTTATGAAAGGGCACCGGAGTGAGTCCATTGGCCATTGAACTTGATAAAAATACAATCATAAAAAGCTCTTCAAAAATGAAAATCGATGTTGTGACTACAAAATAGACGTTTTGGAATAAGCGAAGTTTAATATTCACGGTTAATGCAGAAATAAACATGAATTGGCATTTTTTTACAGTGGCCGTCTTGACGGTTCGGGTACAGCGCTTTGCAATAACAGATGATATTGATGTATCAAAAAAAAAATTATGGAAAAATATACAAAAATCATCACGTAAACACGCCTGTATAATTTTGACCCCCTCGAACCCCACTTTTATATAGTAAAACTTGGGTTTACAGGGGTAAACCTTATTTTTCTTATTTCTGCTCTAAAATATAGATTGTGGGTACTCGTTAGAACCGCCTCGATGAGGCGGTTCTAACGAGTACTCAAAATCTATATTTTGAGCGGAAATAAGAAAAATATTACAAAGTTTCATCCAAAATGTTTAGGTTTTGCTACGGTAAAGTGTACAATGTATTTGTAGAGGCGTGTTTTCGTAATGTAAAGAGAAAAAAAAACTTCGTATAAATTCCTAGCTCGCCTTATATACAAAAGTAAACGACTAACTATTACATTACCAAACCGCTTACGTATAAGCCTGCCCAGGAAAAGTGTGGATCGGTAAACTGATCTGTTCAAAATAACCTTAAATTGTGTTGACTGGGCCGTTAAACTCCAATACAAACATACAAATAAAAACTATTACATTACCACATTCATCGTCGGCGTAGGGAAGTGTGCATAAAAATAGAACTAAGATACGTTTAGCGGCAGCTCCAATCCACCCACCCGTGGCCTTGAAGACAAGGTCACGGACAAGTTTAGATGTGACAGAGCACGAAAAGTCGAGCTTCCCTTTTTGTTGACATGTCGTGTTCACCATTATTTATATACATGTATTTTACAGGTTGGGGCCTCCCTCTTCTCTAGCAATATTGGAAGCGAGCACTTCGTCGGATTAGCTGGAACAGGGGCTGCCTCGGGAGTAGCTATTGTCTTCTACGAATGGATTGTATATCTTTACATTAAATTTGGTTTCCATTTACTGAAGTGGAATAAATGCGTATTCGTTTATAAAAAAGAAGAGGCAAATTTCTGTCTGGTTTGCAGTACAATAAGCCCCGTCCAATGGGACCTACACTCAAAGAAAAGAATTTGCTCCTCAGGAGCAAATTCTTTTCTTTAAGAGTAAACCCCTGCCACCATGTTAACCATCTGAAAAAAGGGGTAGTACTTTGGAAGCATGGGCTGCAGCACAGATCTGAGGCATTATGGAGTGTTCAGGAACTTTTCTGGGCAAGACTAGCTAGTCTTGGCCAATTAGGCCTCATCAGTGACCCGCAGATATTTCTTGAATTCCGCAGTGAAATCAATGATCCCGAAGGACTAGAAAATATAATCCACACTAGTATGATGGAGGGCAGGGAGACTTTTTGCGGCCGCCACACATTCCTTTGACACCAGCTATGGTGAAGTTAACTGTTCTGAAAATGGGGTAATTCTTTTGAAGCCAGTCTGTGAAATAAACACCCCTTTTGTGAAAACTGGGGTTTATAAAGGTGTATATAGAGGATCTTACATGAGTGCTCATGTATTATTGAATTTATTAAACGAGTTGAGGAAAAGGGATAAAATGCGAGGCTTTGCCGAGCATTTTATCCCTTTCTCTCAACGAGGTTAATAAATTTAATAATACATGAGCACGAATGCAAGATTCTATTTATCATATGACATTAAAAGCGTTTTTTATTCACGATTGTTTACAAAAATGTCAACATTCCGCCGTTAGTAAACGCGACGTCATTAAGGACGTCGTACATGTAACGTTACGGACGTATCTAGCTAATTTGCATATTTAATCCACTAGTGGATTATCGAAAATAATAGATGACGTTATTACACTCTCAGACGCGTCGTCATATGATAAATATTATTTTTTTCTTATTTCTGTTCCAAGACATATGTATCAGTCTGTATAACAAGAGACATCCATATACCACACAGCAAATAGCACACAACAAAAACTGTGATCAGCCTGTGCAGATCTGATCAGTGTCTTCGCTGGATGCCCGTGTGCAAATGTCCTTTTTTGTTTGACGGTGCCAAATGGTTCCATTTCTTTTTCATAGAGGATCTTACATGAGTGTTCATGTATTGTTGAATTTATTAAACGTTTGGGGGAAAAGGGATAAATGCACTTTATCCCTTTTCCTCAACGCATTTAATTGATTCAATAATACATGATCACGAATGCAAGATTCTATTTATCAAATGACATTGAAAACGCATTTAATTCACGATTTTTATACACAAATGGCAATGTTCCATCATTAGTAAACGCGACATCGTTAAGGACGTCGTACGTGTAACGTTACAGGACGTATCTGAATAATTTCATATCTAATCGACTATCGGATTATCGAATTTATTACATAATGTTATTATATTCTCAGACGTGGCGTCATATTATAAATTATATTGTTTATTGGCTACGTGAATGCAACACTTTCATGTTATTTCTATTTTGGAGACATTGCTTCCAATTTTGTGGGACTTTTACCCGACATTGAGTTGGAATGACACCTCAAGCCCTGCCGCCCAATGGAACCAATATGGTTTATAGGCATGCACGGACCGACTCGCGCCGCGTTGCCTTGGCAGACTTAGATCCACTAAGCGGTTTGCCAGTACTCGTGTGCGGTAGCTTTCAGCTCTGCGTGGAAGCATCATGCAGCCCATCTATTTTCAAAACCCGATGGGCGGGGGCCGTTTATTGCAATTAATCATCATAATTATGCATTCCTGAATATATAGCCCACAGCGGCTAGAGATCCAGAGGTTGGATTTCTGGTGTGATTCTAAAAGAAGGATTATGTACATGTACCATGATTATAAAACAATGTAGAGCCAGGTATGTTTTCAGAGATAGCTACATCGGTCTTGAAAGAACTTGGAATGGGAACAGCAGATGAATTTGTCGTAAAATGGCCAAAAAATTAATCCATCACGAAAAAAACACCTATATAATTTTAACCCCCTTAAAACCAACTTTTATAAAGTATAACTGGGGTTTACATGTGTATGCATCATTTTGTTTGTTTCTGCTCAAAAAACATCGATTGTGGGTACTCGTTAGAACCGCCTCGTCGAGGCGGTTCTAACGAGTTCCCACAAACTATGTTTGCAGCCAAAATGTGGAAAATGTCAGATTTGTTTCTCTGAAAGTTTTCATGTTTTTGTGGAAAATTTTTCCAATATATTCGAATAGGCGTATTTTCGTAATTCCTCGCACTAAATATATACTAGTAGATAATGGAGTTTTTTTTTTTATTTTAATTACAAAAAATTATCGTAATCCGTTTAATTACAGGGTATGCCACAGTTTATTTTGCTCGCCTGGGTCTTCCTCCCAGTCTACATATCGGCGGGGGTAGGTACACGATATGACAGTTACATGTACAAGCACGCACGAAATATGTTATCTTTTAGAAGCAGAACAAACAAGTAGGCGGAACACTGAATCCCCACTTTTCCCTATGTATGTATATACATTTGTTTTTGCTGAGAACTTAGAGTTACAGTGTACAGTAAAATTCCGGTATTAAGATCACCTACAGTCAAACCTGTGTTAAGCAAGCACCTAAGGGATAATCAAAATGTGCTTGCTTAAGGCAGGTGCTTGCTTACTACAGGTGAATTTTAATGCATTTGCCTTTTTTGGAAACCAAATGCATGCTTGCTTAAGGCAGGTTGCTTGCTTAACAGAGGTGGCCACTATGACAAGTTTGACTGTATATGCTTTTAAAAGCTTATTGAGATGGATTCAGTCATTCTTTCTTTGTGTTTACTACAACCAGTGTCTCCTTACAAGAGACAAGCTTTGGGTGGTCTTTATATAGGAATATAGGTCCCAAAGGTTGTCTTAATATAGGAATTTTACTGTACTTTGAATAGGTACACTTTGATTTTTGAAAACGCACAGGCATCTGTGCCAACGTGGCACTCAGAAAATATTACAACCCCAATGGCCACCATAAGTCCAGTCGACGAGGGATGGAAAACAAACACTGATCAAGCAAATCATCTTTTAAACCATTTTGTACCGGAAACCCAAAAACAAGTACACTGGCAAACGTGCAGGCCCAGCTCAAACCCGCAGAACGCGGCGTCTGGTCAGGGCCTACACTATTGGCAAAACGTTCAGCTATTTTCCAAATAAATTTTAAAGATAACACAACCTGCAACCCCTCAATTTCGACATGGACTCCTGCCTTATATAAGGAGGAAGATTTCATTTGGAAAAAAAAGGTTAAACCTATTTTCAACTGAATGGACTCATCCTTACTCACGTGCCGTGAAGCAAATTCATTTCAAATACGAGGGCTGTAAGGTTGCGATAGTTCAAGGAATTCTTTTAGTTGAGCTCAGGCAAACAATGAAGGGATTTTGTGGCGTCTGATCTGGGCCTGCATTGTTCGTCAGTGGACCAGTTTTGGAATGTGTTAACAAGTCCCTGGGACGAAGATCCGCCTCATATCACTATACAGAGGGAAGTATTTTATGTTCCATATTTCTGTTCGCAACTTGGGCGTCAAGCTGATTGTCTACGCCCATTGTAGACATTGGGTTTGACACGGAAGTGCAGCCACTACTTACCCACAATGCAGGTTGACCTTTATATTTATTTATGCAATTTCGCAAGAAAATACTCGGTCCATAACAAGTATAAGCTTTCAAACAAAAAGAGAATCACAGAGCGAGCTCTGGCACAGAATTGCTATCATGTTTGTACAAGCCCATATTTGCAGTCATATTTGTACAGGCAAATGCAAAATATACATCTACAAACTCTCGACCAAGACGGACCACTGCATATCCTATAAGCTTCCCAGGAGCCTTTGGCTCTGGTGAGCTAAAATAACTTGCCTCGCCGTGAGCAAAAGTTTTGGGTTACACTTCCTCTTATATAAAGTGAATGAACTGTTTACTTAACTTATCCAACAGTTTGCAAGCACTTCATTTGATAAGATGTTACAAGCATAATTATTGAAGTTGCACATGTGCCTTTTCAAGGTTGAAAAAAAAAAGTACATTTTGACAAAATCAAGTTCAACATTTGCAACGGTAACATTTCAGACATTATACTTCAGTCGGCAGGATCCTGTGTGCAGACTGGCAATATAACTAGATTATTCAAAGACAGTTAATTTTATAATGCGCATTTCTGGGCTATAACTGTAGACATTCACATTTAATCCATTCAGTACCAGAGACCCCTAAATGGGTACCTTGGCAAACAGTGCAGGCCCTGATCAGGGCCTATACTGTTTGCAAAAAGTTAAGCCATTTCCCGAATAGATTTTGAAGAAAACACAACCTGATATCCCTAAACTTCGAAATGGACACCTGCCATATATAAGGTGGAAGATTCCATTTGGTACAAAAATGGTTGACATGTAGACCTAGCTTTTTGTAAAAGCTATACTTGTATTGGCTTACTGTTGGACAAGGCTTTCTGTTCTTGCAGCTAGTAGGGGTAAAGAGGAAGGGTGGGGGTTGTTATTTCTTCTGCTTCCACTCTTCCATTCATTTTCATTTTTCATCCCTGTCCCTTACTTCCATCACATCTACTGTCTCTGATATATCTTTTCTCCCTTTCCCTGGTAGACCACACACTTGTCTGGCACCTTAATCCAGTCTTAAACGGACATGGCTCTCTAATTGCAGGTATACACAATTCCGGAATACATGCAAAAGCGGTTTGGCGGTGACAGGATACGAATCTACCTCTCTGTTTTATCCATCATTTTGGCTATAGTTACGAAGCTCGCGGTAAGTGAATGCTGTTCAATGCACAACATAGACCAGCGGGAGATAAGTTGAACTGGATATACACCTCTGGAACAAGAGAAATTACAATTTTAATTTCTATTTTGTTTTTGACTTTACGACCCTTTTAAGATTATTTCCGATCTTTTTAAGAGGTGGGTGAAAACCGGAGTATCCAGAGAAAAAACACCCGACCTTTTGTTGCAGACTTTGGTGTCTGGGCAGTGAAAAGAGGCATTAATCATCACGAAAACACACCAATATAATTTTGACTCCCTTGAACCCCACTTTTATACAGTAAAATTGGGATTTACAGGTGTAAACGTTATTTTTCTTATTTCTGCTCTAAAATATAGATTGTGGGTACTCTTTAGAACCGCCTCGAAGAGGCGGTTCTAACGAGTGCCCACAATCTATATTTTGAGCAGGAATACGAAAAATATAATTATTTTCATTTTGAAACTTTCGTTTTTTTTTATTTTTTTTCGGCGAAAAAGTTTATAATGTATTAGTATAGGCGTGTTTTCGTATTGAGTTACCATTTTCACGCTTTTTAAGCTCACAATGCTTTGAACTACAGGATCCTTATTTATCGAATCAAGACTTAAGATGCTTAATAAAAGCAACACTAAAAGGCCTAAGTCGACCAATGGCTCGAAGCGGGAAAGCAGTTATGCATGTCTTACATGTAGATGTGGCACAACAGGATACAAAATTGATTTCTCTAATGCTCCCGCACATTGTTTTTTCTACATTTGTAAATTATGTAAGTCACCAACAAAGGGTGTGGGGGCATGCAATCATCTTGTTTGGAATATTCATAATCTATAAGACTCAGTAGAGAATACATGTATATTGGCAAACACAATGGTAATAAACCGTGTAAAACAAGGCAAAGCAAGCGAAGCATCCCCTCGTAACTGCATACCATTCATCAACATGACTATTTGAAGCTTCTACGATGATAACTATGTATTCTATCCTGTTCATAAGGTTTTTCAAGCCAAGTCCATTGTGACCTCGACCTCTGATCCCCGACCTTGAAAGTCAATAGGGTTCATCGTCTCTCCATGGGGAACATTTGTGGAGTGTTTGAAGCTTCTACGATGATAACTGTGTCTTCTGTCCTGTTCACAAGATTTTTAAGGTGAACTTGACCGTTAACCTTTGACCTTGAAAATCAATAGGGTTCATCGTTTTTCCATTGGGGACATTTACGGAAGGTTTGAAGCTTCTACGAGGTTAAGTGTGTCTTCTATCCTGTTCACATTGTTTTAAGGTCAAGTTCACTGCGACCTTGACCTTTGACCCTTGGCCTTGAAAATCAATAGAGCTTAACGTCTTTCCAAGGGGAACATTTGTGGAAGGTTTGAAGATTCTAGGATGATCTGTTTGTTTCCAATCCTGTTCATAATGTTTTTATGTTGTCATTGTGACCTTGACCTTTGACCTTGAAAATCAAAAGGGGTCATCGCCTTTCCATGGGGAACATTTGTGGAATGTTTGAAGCTTTTACGATGAAAATTGTGTCTTCTATCGTGTTCACAATGTTCCGGACGGACACACACGGACGCACGGCGCCGATGCTATATCCCCGTCAAAACGTTGTTGCGAGGGGTCATAACGTTGTTGCGAGGGGATAATTATGCATTTTTTATGGCTCCAAAATTTATGATCCATTATTTTGATCCAGACATTAACTTTTTTTTGCGTGATTTTTAATATCACTTACGTAGTGTTATTATTTCTTCGCTTCTTTAAAATAATTGAGTTTATCCCCTGGATCAGAAAACGAAAACCACTGCATTCGCTGATAAAACTGTATCTAGTTTTGTCCCTTCCTTCTGCGTTTCATTTGCAAATGAATACTTGACACAGTGATCGACAAATTTTTATGACGCTGATAACCGATTAGTTTTGGGATACCCTTCAACTTTGAACCCATACATATAATTCGAGTGAAGCTCCGGAGACATTTACATGTATAATCGAAGCCAAAAGTCATCAAAAGTCACGTAAAAATCACTTCTTTTACGAACTCATCTTTTGTACAGACTCCGACCATATGACTCAATGGCGCGTGTTAAGCATTAACCCTAGGGATAGCTTCTATAACGTAAAGCTGCGCGAAATTCAAAATAAAACTAATCAAAATAACATGGTTTGCTCTTTCTATATCTACGAATAAGATTTGCCTTTCCGCTCATGGAATGCATAATTATCGAAAATGTTTAAACTGTATTAATGCAACAGTAATCGGTTAAGACTGTGAATTAATTTTTAACGAATTGATAGCATGACGCCAAATTTACCATTCCACTGTCTATTGGTTATATGTTGACATCAGTCTCCATTAATCTTAAGGGTACGGTCCTTTTGAATGCCGGTATAAAGGATTGGTTGCATCCAGGACATGACGTCAAATACAGGAGTTTCCTTTTTTGTTTGTCTATAAACTGAGCTCCTCTGCACAAAGCGCTCTATTCTTAAAGGACGAATTCCGTCCATTACGGGTAGACCTCTATTGATTAATAGACAAACACATCAACAAGTGTGAACAAGACCGTGTAATGGACACCCCTCCAAACGCCGCTTAGTAAAATTGGGTTTACAGTGGTATACATTATTTTTCTCATTTCTGCTCTAACATAATAATGAGGCGGTTCTTACTCACAACATATGTTTGGAGTACAAATAAGAAAAATGAAATCAGAAAATTTATCCACAAAAAGGACCACTTTGGAGATATGAAAAAATGTACTATGTCGCATGGATATGTTGTCCTGACGTATTTTAATAAGGCTAACTCCCACGGATTTGCATTCATACCCCTTAAGCGGAATGGGAACACTTTCAAGGGAGGCAACTCCTGCAAAAATATTTTTGTCTCCCATGTCAATAGGGGGTCAACTCGTAAAGGAAAGAATTTGCTCCTGAGGAGCACATTTTTTCCTTTAAGAGTAGACACATTTTTCAGTGGGACAGGGCTTATAGAAAAGCGAACTGGAAGTCCCGAAATTTGTCTCCCTTTGAAAAATGGCGGACAAATGTGCCAGGTGTTCCCATTCAACTTAAAACAATTTTTGATTATTTTAGGTGAGCATATTTGCAGGTGCTTTGTTTATACAGCTGTCAATGGGTTGGGACATGTACGTATCCATAATTGTGCTGCTAGTAATAACAGGCGTCTTTACACTCTTAGGTAAACATTCATCACAAAAACACGCCTATATGATTTTGAACCACTTAAACCCCACTTTTATATGGGCCCCGTCAAGCGATTTTGGTACTTATCGCCTATGCGAGCAGCGAAGGTTCAGGCGAGCCTGCGCATCCGCGCAGTCTCGCCAGAACCTTCGCTGCTTGCTCATACAGGCAGTGAATCAAGAGGAACCTTCAGACAGAAAGCCATATCCCTGGCCCCGCTGAATGGCTGGGCATGCGCAGTTAAAATTTGTCACGGCGCAATTCTCGAAGACACAAATTCGCTTGGCGAGGCTCATATAGTAAAATTGGGGTTTGCATGGGTATACATTATTTCCCTTATTCCTGCTCTAAGACATAGGTTGTGGGTACTCGTTAGAACCGCCTCGTCGAGGCGGTTATCACGGGTGCCCACAATCTATGTTTGGAGCAGCAATAAGAAAATTGCAATTTTTCATCAGAAAATTTTCATTTTTGGAGGTAAAATTTTCAATATGTTTAGATAGGCGTGTTTTCGTAATATGTAAAAGTAGGGATACATGTGAAACAGTCGCCTCTAGGTGACATTGTTTTTGTGTGTTTTTTTATGGACGAAATTTTAGTTTCTTTTATGTATTTACATTTATTGAATCCAACAACCATAAGCATATTGTTTCCAACTCATTCTTCATCTTATAAACGATACTCGTATATTCAGTCAGATATTAATCGCTTCTGTTTATTATTTAATATTTACATTTCCAGTGTAAAGTCTAATGTAAACCTATAGAAAACAATGAAGTTCATACTTCCATGAACGCACCGAGTCATATGATTTTAGTAACGTCAAGTGACGTCCTGACGTCAACGCTATTCCGCTCTTTGTAGAAAAAAAAACAACCTATATATGTTTTTCAGCTTTAAAAGTGTTCACTGTAAGCATTTTTTTGCCCAGTGATGAGGGATAAAGAATATAAATATAAAAAACTTAATTTTTTTCTGCTTTTCGCGATAGTATGAACGACAGTTTACATGAACCCCTTATGGGTTCATTAAGGGGTTCATTTACTTTGCACGCGACCCAATGAATTCATACTTTCAAGAACAGCAGAAAAATAAAATTCTTTTCTTAAATGACTATTTTCTAAACATAGGTATCAAAAGAAACTGTCTTCCATCATTTTTGATGTAATTGTAGATATTGTGTCTGTGCGGTAGACACTTCCGTTCAAGTTATGTTTCTTTTATCTGGATCACCCACGTTTTTTCATGCATTAGCATTTGCCGGGTCCCCAGGAGGCTGTTTGAACACGAGGCCGCAAGACCGAGTGTTCATATATCTTCCGAGAGACCCGGCGTATGCTACTGCGCCATGTTGGTTTGCCGGTCGCATTTGAAGACTTTATATGGAGATTAAATGGTTACTTTTTACCATGGATGATCGGTGTTCTTGCTTAACTTTAGATTCCAACTACAAATAGTGACGAAAACGTCCAAAAGGCCCATTTACACTCCATACAAAGTCTTCAAATGCGACCGGCAAACCAACATGGCGCTAATTCAGAATAATGTTTACAATGACGTTATAATAAAATTCTAAAATGCTACGTTCAGGGCGAAACGTAACATAAACGCAGTAAGGCACTTCTTTTGATATCAAAATGTAACGTGGATTTTTTAATCTGAACATGTTTTTTTTTTGCTTGATCACGTCTTCTGGTCCCATGCTGGTCCCATTCAGGAGTAGCTTCAAACAGCTATGTTCCTAGGAATTTATGCAAGAAGACTGAAGCGGAGCGTCATGACGCCATCCGAATAATAAGCGTATTCTTGGTCATGTCATTTGAAATTTATGAACGAGCCGGAGGCGAGTTTCATGAATTTCATAAAAGAACCCCGAGTGTAAGATTCTGTTTGCCATGCAACAATATTTTAATCTGATTTTATTGCAAAACAATTTCAATAGAAATCATAGTGTTATCACGGCTAGCGTCATGACGTTACGCGCCAGTAACCATCTGTTATCATTAGGAAAACATGTCCATCTGAAATAATTGGGCCCAACATGGTGTCAGAAGTGACAAATTTTGGGTAAAAACCACAACTTCTTTCTTATTTCTAGTTTCAACATAGATTGTGTGTGCTCGTTAGAACCGCCTCAATTAGGCGGTTCTAACGAGTACCTACAATCTATGCCTTTGAGTAAAAATAAGGCAGATGATGTATGCCCCCGTAAACCTCACTTTTCTCTATATAAAGTGGGGTTTAGAGGGTTCTTCGTTTCACGTACTAGTTATCGTGATGTTATACGTATTTTTATGACATCAAGTTATCCGCGTATCATGACATATATTTTTTATGACATCAAGTTATCCGGGTATCATGACGTATGATTTTTATGACATTAAGTTATCCGCTACAACAGCGAAGTTATATGACAAATAAAGAATCTTGTATGGGTATTCATGTATATTTGAATTTATTAAACGAGTTGATAAAAAGGGACAAAATGCGAGGCTTTACCGAGCACTTTATCCATTTTTCTCAACGAGTTTAATAAATTCAAGTTGATACAAAACGTTTTTCACTGGTACAGTAACGCTTCCCTGTAGTTTGTATCGCTTTCCTTGATGTAGATGATTGTTTTTATTTTTTTTATTTACTCATTTTTTTGCATTTGTATTTTTCTCTTATACCATATTTTAGGAGGGCTGACCGTAGTCATGCATACTGACACGTTACAAACAGTCATCATGTCGATAGGTGCTCTGGCTCTGGCAGGAATAGGTAAGCAGATTTTTTGCAACGATCATTATTTTATAAGTAAACTTTCAAACTCCGATCACCGGAAGTTCTTCATGAAGAACGTTAGCACTATCTCTCTGCTTTCATTGCAACATGAACATTTCATATATTTACACTTTGTTTTAAAATTATTCCATGTATTATTTATAAAGGATTTTGCGAAATACGCAGGGCAAAACAACTGATAATGACACAACATATTTATAGCAATATATCAAAATGGTTATTGCACTGAATTTATTGGCGCAAGCTCGTATCCTTCGATATCCCGAGTGCGGAAACATTATATTAATATCGCATTCTTGAGAAGGTGATAATTGTCATCCCATAACGAAAACACGCCTATAAAATACAGTGTAAACAAAATCGCCGTAAAAACTGAAATCTTAAGATGAAAAATTATTATATTTTTCTTATTTCTGCTCAAAATATAGATTGTGGGTACTTGTTAGAACCGCCTCGATGAGTGCAGAAATAGGACAATAAGGTTTACCCCTGCAAACCCCAGTTTTGCTATATAAGAGCGGGGTTCAATGGGGGTCAAAATTATATAGGTGCGTTTTCGTGATGCTGAGGAATATAAATATCAACATAAAGTAGAATTTACAAGGATGTTCATTGGATGGAATATTAACGTGCTGCTATGATGCGGAGATAAAAAAAAAACAACTCGACAAGAACAGCAGAAATAAAGGAGAAAGAGAAAAATAGATTTAAACACACATATAACTAGACTATATAGTAAAGCTTCTCTAAATGTCACCACTAATTAACGCTAATAAATATGCTTTATGTCTACGACTGAGGCTAATAACCTGGTGCATTTGACATTTTTCAGGCTTTGGTAAAGTTGGTGGTATGTCGAATCTAGTTGAGTTATATATGAACGCAACTCCGTCAGTTAGAAACGAGAACACCTCCTGTGGCTTGCCGAGAGCTGATGCTTTTGATATATTTAGAGGGCCAGAAACTGGAGACTTGCCGTGGCCAGGTGTATTATTTCACGTGACATTAGGGGCCGTATGGTATTTTTCCTGTGATCAGGTAATGCAATTTTGATTGCTGTCACTGTAGTGAAATTTTGTATATTTAAAACATGTTAGCATAATTTTATATGAGACAGCTCATAATAAATCAAAGCACTTGCAGCACAGGTGGGCCGATTATCTCTGAGTGTAGGCTGGAAAAAGTCTTAGCCTAGTCCTAGCCTGAGAATTGAAATGTTTTGTTGTACCCTTAAACATGAGTTTTTCTTAATGCAGACTGGTCTACACTGTTTGATAAGCCCAACCTACGATTCCAGTCCTGATTCAATAGATAACCCTTTTACGCAACACTCTGACCTCACAGCGGCTATTTTATATAAACATTATTCCGAAGCGTCAGTGATAGTCACGTGGAATTAATCACTGGAGCGGTTTTATGCTTAGTTACTATCGGTTGACCGACAAACAATGGACCCAAAAAGTACTTTCTGCGTAGGAAACAAGGCTCAGTAAAAAACGCACATAAGCACTCATGATTGAACCTTTGCTGCTAGTAAACATGTAGATTAAACATTGAGGTAGCTTCATGCGAAAAGTCATGTATCAAGCCATATAAGGTGACTCCGCAGGTGTGTTTTAAGAACAAAAGTGGGATAATTGAAAGGTCCATTTAATTCGTTTATCGGCTCATATGACTAAGCTACTTGTTGTCCTAAACCGTCTACTCGTAATTCATGGCAGTGCAGCATTTAATAATATTTGTGCATGCGCATCGATAAAAAGTGCAAGCTGGCATCTGAAAATATCACTATATCGTATTGTTGTGTTGTTCAAATATTGCCTTTTGATGACATTTGTAATTTTTAGCTCACCAGAGCCAAAGGCTCCGGGGGAGCTTATAGGATAGGCAGTTGTCCGTCGTCGTCGTCGTCGTCGTCGTCGTCTGGCGTTAACATTTTCAAACGACATCTCCTCTGAAGCCACTGGGCCGATTGAGTCCAAATTTCATCTGTAGCATCCTTAGGCAGGGGGATTGAAAGTTTGTGTTTTTAATGAAAATCGGCTCATTAGTTTGGTTGCTATGGCAACTTAGAGTGTCCATAGACTTATAATGGGGAAAATAGAAAAATGGCATTTACTGCCAAGCCTCTGCAGATATTTTGACAAAACTTTCAAAGAAATGTTCCATAGGCGATCTACTATCTGCCGTATGATTTTAGGCCTTCTGCTCATTTTTGTTGGTTGCCATGGAAACCAAAATAAAAAAATAGACAAAAAATACTTAAAAAATCATCTCCTCAGAAACCGTATGCTCTAGGAGGCTGAGACTATATGAAAATATTCACCATATTTGCCTTTACAGGTTTTGTTATTTTATGAAATTTGGCCTTTTAGTTTTGTTGCTATGGCAACTTAGAGTTTCCATTGACTTATAATGGGGAAAACTGAAAAATGGCATTTACTGCCAAGTCATTGCAGATATTTTGACAAAACTTACATAAACATGTTCCTTGAGTAAACTTCTCTCAGCCATATGCTTTTATGTCAACCTGGGAGTCCCCTAGGTTGTGCCGGGGCCATGCCCCGCCCCCTCTACTTCATAAAATGCCTTATATCTCAGAAACCTTACAGATCCCAACCCCTAAACCATATATATTCTTGTTCCTTATGATAAGATGCATTAAGTGACACCAACCTGGGGGTCCCCCGGGATGTGCCGGGGACATGCCCTGCCCCCTCTATTTCATAAAATGCCATTTATCTCAGAAACCATTCAGATCCCCACCCCTAAACTATATATATTCTTGTTCCTTATGCTAAGATGCATTAAGTGACACCAACCTTGGGGTCCCCCCGGGATGTGCCGGGGACATGCCCCACCCCCTCCACTTCATAAAATGCCATTTATCTCAGAAACCATTGAGATCCCCACCCCTAAACCATATATATTCTTGTTCCTTATGATAAGACACATTCAGTGATACCAACCTTGGGGTCTCTCTGGGGTGCTCTGGGGCCATGCCCCACGCTTCCACTTCATAAATGCCATATATCTCAGAAACCATTCAGATCCCCACCCTAAACTATATATATTCTTGTTTCTTATGATAAGAGGCATTCAGTGACACCAATCTGAGGGTCCCCTAGGATGTGGCGGGGCTAATGCCCCACCCCCTCCACTTCATAAAAGGCTGAATATCTCAGAAACCGTTCAGATCCCCACCCCTAAACCATTTAAATTCTTGTTCCTTATGATAAGACGCATTCAGTGATACCAACCTTAGGGTCCCCTGGCCGCATGGGGGCTATGCTCGACCCCACCACTTCATAAAAGGCCCATTATCTCAGAAACCGTTCAGATCCCCACCCCTAAACCATATAAATTCTTGTTCCTTATGTTAAGATGCATTTAGTGATATCAACCTAAGGATCTCCCAGGCCGCACCAGGGCTATGCCCCAACCTTCCACTTCATAAAAGGTGATATATCTCGGAAACCTTTCAGATCCCCACCCCAAAACCATGTATATTTCTTGTTTCTTATGAAAAGACGCATTCAGTGATACCAATCTGGGGGTCCCCTAGGATGTGCCAGGGCTATGCCCCACCCCCTGCACTTAGTAAAAGCCCAATATCTCAGAAACCGTTCAGATCCCCACCCCTAAGGCATATAAGACGCATTCAGTGATACCAATCTAAGGGTCTCCCGGGCCGCATGGGGGCTGTGCCCCACAATTCCACTTCATAAAAGGTGATATGTCTCGGAAACCATTCAGATCCCCATCCCAAAACCATATATATTCTTGTTTCTTATGATAAGAGGCAATCATTGAAACCAACCTGGGGGTCCTCTGGGATGTGCCCGGGCCATGCCCAACCCCCTCCACTTCGTAAAAGGCTCAATATCTCAGAAACCATTCAGAACCCCCACCCCTAAACCATATATACTTGTTCCTTATGATGAGACACATTTAGTGATACCAACCTAGGGGTCTCTGGGGGTGTGCTGGGGCTATGCCCCACCCTTCCACTTCATAAAATGCCATACATCTCAGAAACTGTTCAGATCCCCACCCCTAAAATATGTATATTTGTGTTCCCTATAATAAGACACATTCACTCACATCAATGCGGGGTCTCTATGTGCCAGGGCAACATGCTGATGCCATGGCCCACGCCTATACTTCATAAAAGGCCATATATCTCAGACACCATTAAGATCCCCACCTCATAATCATATATATTCTTGTTTCTTATGATTAGACACATTCAGTCACACAAACTTGGTGGTCCACAGGGGCCATTCCTCACCTCATCATTTCATAAGAGGGCCTCATATCTTGGAAACTGTTCATATCCCCACCCCTAAACAATATATTTTCTTGGTCCTTATTATAAGACACATTCAGCGACAACGATCTTGGCTTTCCTGTGGTCTGCCAGGGCCATGCTCCAACCCCTTCGCAGCTTAAAAAGGCCTTATATCTCAGGAACAGTACACATCCCAACCCCTAAACCATATATATTCATGTGCCTTATGATAAGATGGATTCAGTGATACCATTCAGGGCTCTGTTGGGTCCATGTCTCATCCTTCCTGCTCATAAAAGGCCTAATATTTCAGATACAGAGTCCACATGGGTGCTCATTTTGAAATTTGGGTTTGTTTGGGAGACTTTATAATCAATAAATTAAAACCTGAAACCATACATGGCTGCCAGTGGGCAGTGTCCGCCTGTGTTCTGGTGAGCATTGTGGCCCATGGGCCTCTTGTTATGAATTTGCTGCTGAAGGGGTCTCAAGAAACTTATACTTACTTGACTCCCGCCCACTGAAGCTTGAAGAAATAGGCTGGGCTACATGAGGCTTCCATGCTGAGCTGAAACGGAATGTACATGAGTACTGGTAACCTGACTGTAGGTTCTAAGCCTGGTGCGAGTCGGACCGTCCATGCATATACACCCTATTGGTTTCATTGCGCGGCAGGGTTTGTGATGTCATTTCAACTCAATGTAGGGTAATAGTCTCGCGTTTTGGAAGCAACGTCTCCAAAATGACCTATGCAGTGTTGACGGCGACGTTAAATCTCAAATCAAACAAACAAACAAAACAAAACAAAACTTACTTACTTACTTACTTACTTACTTACCTTACATATATACTTACTAACTAAATTACAAATTACGGAAAGCAGTAACACCAGCTTCCTAGAGCTGTTAGAAATCCACAAAACAACAATGCATTGTTATAACCGTGGTATTTTTGTGCTGATGAAGTAGTTGAGTCTCAATAAAAATGTTGTAACGTGGTTGTGCTGTAATAAAAGCCATGCTATGAAAAATAGACGTTAATGCAATGATCAGTAATCGATACAACTACCCAACACCTCCTGTCAGAGACAACGAAGGGAAAAAAGCACGAACATGAAATAACTAGCAAACCGTAAGTAAAACATCACAACGGAAAAGTCAAAAGGATGGACAAATAGCTATCCACAAAGCGGCACGAAAACGTAAATAAGATCAAAATCATACCACAACCTCTCAACAGTCGGCAACATTTTGTGCATGAGATATTGGGGTTGGTGTGATGAGAGTGTGTAAGTTGGGCTTGGGGTGCTGAAGGCTAGGTTTTTTCGTCGAAAACGTTTGTCTACTGTTAAACTTTTCTTCAGTAATGATTTTTGTGAAAGAAGAGCCTGTGTACAAGAGCAAAATGTTTTCAAGATGTTGTGTTATTGCGTTTACCACGTGCAATCTTGAGTGGCCATTTAGGATATAGAAAATAGCAGTGAAGACATTGATCAGGAATCGATGTACAACTACCCAAAACCTCCCACCCGAGACACCAAAGGGACAGAAACACGAACATGAACTAACTAAACACGAATAAAAGTAACATAAGCGGAAAACCAAAAGGACAGTTACTGTCCCACAAAATGGCCAAAAAACGGCTATGCAAAATGAAACTGTATAAGCAATACATACTTGCAAAGACAAACTATAACAAAAATAAACCGCGACAAATAAACCGCAAAAATAAACCTTGGAACGGTCAGTAAAAGTATTTCACGGATTGGGGAGGCGGGTGCTTTCAGCGATTTTACGTGGTCACAATCCTCGCTCTTGATTCTATCACAGTTAATACAAATGATTTGTTCAGTCCGCATGAAGCCCCCCCCCCCGCCCCCAGTGGAAATCTTTCCACTGATCGTTCCAAGGCGGTTCTTCTGTGGCGGTTTATTTATGTTGTTGTTTGTTACTTACTGTGTGTATCACTTGTGTCTTTTGGTTTTGGATGACCATATGGCCATTTTGTGGGAAAGTAACTGTCCTTACGGCCTTCCTTTGTTTAGGTTTCCATTATGGTCTGGTCGCTTAATGTTTGTGTTTCTTTTCCTTTGGTGTCTTTGATGGGTGGAGTAAGTTAATTGTATCGATTCCTGATCTTTGTTTTACTTCTACTTGTCTAACTCACAAGTGCTTTATATCCGAGGACATAAAAAACAAACGACTACAGAGATGAAATAACGATGAAGGCTCCACAGAATTAAATGAATGAAATGCAGGAGCAAAAGAAAACCAACAGTTGGACTCCGGTCGGCCCGACCAAAGACAACAATCAGGAACCAACCGACATTACCAAAAATGTGAAAGCCTTTACGCTGCAGCCGTCATATAATCCTGAGGCCTGGTCCGCTGGCGTTTAATTAAAGAGGAAGCAAAGTTATCAACCGTGTATTCGTCAGCTACCATCCATAGTTCTTCTTGAAAACAAAAAGCATGGCAAATAGACATTTATTATAATACAGAATAACTTTATGTACCTCGTCATAGGCCAAAGAAGGTCGAGATCAAGTCATATTGACTATTAGTCATATTATGCCATATCTGACCCATGAGCAAAAATCACATAGAATGCTACGACAAAACTAATCTATTCAATCACTAGTCATAGTCATAGTTCTGCATTTTTATGTTTAAATCGTCATTACGATAACACACCCGTGCGACATAGTGCATTTTTCACATCTCCAAAATGGCTACTTTTCTGATAAAAATCCTTGATATTTTTGTTACAAATGTTCAAAACATAGGTTGAGGGTGCTCGTTAGAACTGCCTCAGTGAGGCGGTTCTAACGAGTACCACAACCTATATATTGGAGCAGAAATAAAAAAGAATAACGTATACCCCCGTAAACCCCAGTTTTCTCTATATAAAGTGGGGTTTAGGGAGGGGGGGTCTTCATTTCACGGACTTGATCACGTGATAGTGAAACGCAGTGGATATTTGTTGCCATTATAGTTAGTAGTATTACAAAACATATCGAAAAACCGCCGTTCATATATTAAAAAAAAACAAAACATTTACCATAGAACATTTTTTGTACAGTCTTGTTAACTTGGAGACAACTTCAAACAGACTACGTGCAATATTCCAGTTAACTATGAATTTAACTATTGTTTATTAAAACAGTTGAGTAAAGTTAACTCCTTGTGGTCCTGTAGTTAACTTTGATGTCTAGAAATAGTCTTTACCTCGTCGTCTCCTAGTTAACTAGGTGTAAAGAATCGTCTGAACAGTACTGAATTTTACGGCTGAAACAGTTGGAGAAATAAATTGGGCTGCATGATGCTTCAATTCACAGCTGAAACCGATCGCATATGAGCATTGGTAAACCGCTTAAGTCTAAGCCTGCCCAGGCAAAGTCGTGCGAGTCGGACCCTCCCGCAATATAAGCCCTATTTATTTTACTGGGGACAGGTCTTTAAATGTCATTTCATCTTAATTTCGGGGAATGGTCCACAATATTGGAAACAACTTCTCAACAATGACCTAAACAGTGTGAAATTTCCATTCAAACAAAGCAGCAGAAAAAGTGTCAATCAAACACTGAGACCACCTGAAGTGTCATTGCCAAAACTACCGAATTATTAATATTTAAATGGCTGCACTCCCTACCACATTCATGCCAAAACGAGGCACAATATAATAACTGTGTCAATAAACGGTTCTTATTGCCGAATCAGGAAGCTGCAGCACATGTCGAGTTATTTGCAAACGTTTCTGATTAACTGCTTTTGCCAACAAGTACGGGTTTTAAAAGCAATGTCACACAAATATCAAAACAAAATGCATTACAGATACAAATCTGTCTTATCAAAATACAAATACGGATATGATCTGACCACTTGTTAGGATCTAAATTGCACAATCATTTAAACATAATAGTTAATACACAGCATCACATGTTTGTTTATATCAGGTAATTGTACAACGTTCTTTAGCTGCTAAGAATTTGTCACATGCTAAAGGAGGGTCGATCCTTGCTGGTTATCTAAAGATTTTACCAATGTTTGTCATGATTCTACCGGGGATGATAAGTCGGGCTCTCTTTCCAGGTAAGTTGACTTTTTATCAGGATAACATCACGTGAACAAGTCCGTGAAATGAACACGTCGTAAACCCCACTTTATATGGAGAGGGGTTTACGCGGGTATACATTAATTTTCTTATTACTCATCCAAGATATAGGTTGTGGGTACTCATTAGCACTGCCTCAATGAGGCGGTTCTAACGAGCACCCATAACCTACATTTGCAGTATTTATAAGGAAAATATCAAGGGTTTTCCTCAGAAAAGTGACCATTTAGGGGTGAAAAAATGCACTGCGTCGCACTGAAATTCTGGCTTTTTATTGGGAAAGATGGTTTCTATATAGGCAAAAATGTTAATACTCGTAATCTGGCTGCTGTGCAATCAAAGCATTAGGAAAACATATCCGTGTGAAATAGTGGTGTCCAACATAGTTAACAATTATAACCTCTTTCTTATTGCTGCTTTCAACATAGATTGTGTGTGCTCGTTAGGACCGTCTCAATGAGGCGGTTCTTACGAATACCCACACTCTATGTTTTTGAACAAAAAATAAGGCAGATGCTGTTTACCCCCTTAACCCTAGTTTTCTCTATATGAAGTGGGGTTTAGCGGGGTGTCCATTTCACGGACTTGTTCACGTGATTGGGGGGGGGGGGTGGGTTGGGTGGGGGGCGCTATCACAAATATTCATCCTAATGATGTCAAAATTGACCATGGAAAATACTACCTTTTGATTCCAAGATAAAATCTCAGTAAGTAATGCTTACTATTGCAATCAAACGTGTAATGTGGAAGAAAACATTCAATCATAATCAAGTCTGTAACGGATAGAGAAATCCTAACTCGGGGTCGAGATTTCATCGCCCGGGAGCCGGCAAGTCCCGTCCCTGATCAAATTACTACCCATCGGGTAGCATTTCTCTATCCTGTATTGGCATTCACGATGCATTCTTATATCTCTCATGGGTGTTTGTCCTTCGATGTACATCAAGTATATTTTTGCATGATTCGAACTAATGCATGCCACATAATTGCCAGTACTTTCAAGCCTTGTCAAAAAATAACGTTTTCCAAAATATTTCAGTCGACACCTGCAATGCATTTCAACCAAATATAATTCCTATAACGTTTTCCAAAATGATTCATTTGGCACTTGTAATGCATTTCAAACAACTATTATTCCAGTGAAGGTGAAATGTATATTGAAATAGTCAGGCAATGGTGTAGTTTGATTAATTCATTACAAGCTCACGCCTCTTCTTCATATAGAGACAAAAAAGGCAGAGATTCGTGTTGAGAAATAAAGTTAACCCATTTTCAATCAGACCGCCCTTGACATACTATACGCACGCAAACATTACATTAACTTCTATTTATTAACTATGACCTATGCATACTGTTTTTTATGAAATAATCAGGAACCGGGTCAAACAATAGTCACTGTCTGTACACGGAATATTATCTCATCACGTGAACAAGACCGTGAAATAAAGACCCCCCCTAAACCCCACTTTATTTAGAGGAAACTGGGTTTTCGGGGGTAAACGTTATTTTCCTTATTTCTGCTCCAAGACATAGGTTGTGGGTAGTCTTTAGAACTGCCTCAATGAGGCGGTTCCAACGAGCACCCGAGAAGACTTAGTGGTGCAGTAGTTACGCTACTCGCCTTGTAAACCAGGGGTCGCAGGATCGATCCCGGGCTTCTTCATACTTTCGGATAAGTCTTTAAACCGAGGTCCCGTCTCCATATGACCTTAGCTGTTGGTGGGACGTAAAACTCCAATACTCACTCACTCACTCACTTACTTTAACGAGCACCCAAAACCTATATTTTGAGCAGAAATAAGGAAAATATCACAAATTTTCATCAGAAAAAATACTTTTTTGAGGTTTGAAAAATGCACTATATCACAGGGATGTGTTATCCTAATGTATTGCTGCATTTAGCTGGTCAAGGGGGTCATAAATGTTTTTCTTCATCTTCAGGTAAAAATACATTATGGTGGATTATTGTTAAAACCACTTCTGTGTGGTGTATCTAACAGGAAATTAGCATTTGAAATCAGATCTATGTTCAAAGCATGCCACATGCCATATCTAGTCGTATAAGGAGACATTATACCACAGCGGGTTGTTGTCCTGATATAAATCGTTAGATTATGGATTCAGTGGACGCAATGCTATAATCACCTTTATGATACGACGGCGCGTCTGAGAGTGTAATAACGCATTGTAATAAATAGTTTAGGTCGTAGTACCAAAGCGTTAATCCAAAATCGTTAATCCATAGACAAAATGGCAAATATCAATGTTCGGATCAACAGACATGGACTCCAGAAGAGGGTAATCAGGCGTCCGCGGATATTAAGCATTACTTGGTAAGCAAGCTTCGCCCACCATGCCCATCGACCCGAACGAAGAAAAGATGTACATGCCGGGAAGGGTATGTCCGAGATTTTGGAAGTCTTCCTATGGCTTTCTATTGGCAAACATATCAGAAATAATTCTGGAAATGTCCACATTGTACGGATCCACAAGATCATGGTGCCTCCCATAAAACTTCTTTAGTGTTGATACCAGTTTGGATTTTTGATACCCCTGGCATAACAACCTGGTAGTGAGCACCTTCCCGCGTTCCATAAAGTCCTGATACTTTGAACAGGCTCTAGCATAACGGATTAACGGAGAAACGTAAACTCCATATGCTGGTGCAGACGGGATATTACTGCTCAGAAAGGGGAAGTTAACAATGGGAAAATTGAAGTCATTTCGTTTATCGTACAGCCTAGTAGTAAGCTTCCCGTTGTCAATATAGAGATAACAATCCAAGTATGAGGAGGAGGTTGCAGTCTCTGTTGTTTCCTTAATTTCAAGTTCACGTGGATAGATGAATTCCAAGTACTCTGAAAATTTAGCATTTTTCAGAGACAATAAATCATCTATATATCTGTAGGTGAAATTGAATTGTTGTGCAAGGCGTTTCTTGTCTGCTTTGAGGAGACCTTGTACAAACTCCGCCTCATACGAGTACAAGAACAAGTCGGCACGCAACGGTGCACAATTAGTACCCATTGGTATGCCAATTGTTTGCTGAAATTATAGGCCACTGAACTCCACGAAAATATTGTCAATTAGATATTCCAGCATCCTTATGACATCTGCATCAGTGTACTTTTGTGGTGCATCAGAGTGATCTCGAACGAAGTATGTGTCTTTGTAGCCAAGGGCAACACACTGGTAGCGACGTGTAGCCAAGGGCAACACACTGGTAGCGACGGTTACCATTCTTGTGGAAAAAACACTGGTTTATGATTTCCTTGAGTTTAGATTTCAATTTATCATGAGGAATAGTTGTGTAGAGCGTTGAGAAATCTAAAGATTTTATGCTGTTTACTGAGAAAAAAAGACTGTGACTTAAGATGTTCTAGAAACTCTTTGGAGTTTTTCAAGATCCACATCTGATTCACACCACTCTTGGTATATGCAGTGTCACAATATTTCTGAAGGCCATCTTTAACTGCAGTAAGGATTCGTGTTAGGATTTGTGAAAGAGGCTTGGTTGAGCACTTAGCTGAACCCGCGATAATTCGATAATTAACTTGTGGATTAAATATGCATATTAGTTAGATACGCCCCGTTACGTTACACATACGCCGTTCTTAATGACGTCGCGTTTACTAATGGTGGAATATTGACATTTTTGTAAAACAATCGTGAATAAAATGTGCTTTAAATGTCATACGGTAAATAGAATCTTGCATTCCTGCGCATGCATTACTGATTTATTGAACTCGTTTGAGGAAAAGGTTCCGAGTTTAATAAATTCATTATCATGTATTATTGAATTTATGAAACTCGTTGAGGAAAAGGGATAAAAAGCCTCGCATTTTATCCCTATTCCGTAACGAGTTTAATAAATTCAATAATAAACGAGCACTCATGTTAGATCCTCTATTTAGTTGAGATTCCATTGTTCTCTGTAGTACTGACCGTCCAAACTCGATCGTTTCTTTCCAGTTTCTTAAGTGTTTCTGCACGTATTGTTTGGTGTTTGATGTATATATCCTCTTGCATGTAAATTTTTCTACTCCATTGGTGGCTTGCGACAATTGTGTACTTTGCTTGTGGCTTTTCTGGTTAACATTTCTCCTATTACAGTCGAACGCCTATGCCTCGAACTTCCATGGGACCACAAACATGTGTTCGAGTCAGTACGAGCAATAAAATACGTATAGCACCGTCATTTGACGTGTTATCAGTAACAATTCTGATTCTGATTCTGACATCAACGCTAGCCAAGATTGCTGAGTCCACTACGTTTCTTACGTACGTAAGGAACTTAGCGGACTCAGTACAATTGGCTGGCGAATAGGCATAATAGTAATAATTTAATAAAATCTTTCCGATATTATATATTTGTGTTATTTTGGTCATCGAGGCGATACTAGTTAACACACACAAATTACATTTTTATAATAAGATGAGACATTATGAGACATTTCACTTTAAAGTATCCCTAAATATTTGTTTTTGATCATTTTTAAAGTACTTCAGACTGAGTTACAACCTTAAAGAGTTTATTGACTCAGGTTAGGTTTAGCGCTGTGCGATAAAATATATAATGACCACATAAAGGAGTATTCATATCATATATGTCATATGGACGCGAACATATTTTCTTTAATGGCTCTTAAGAATCAAATGTATGTTCTATTCCGGCGTCAGGCCTAGATAATGAATGTTGTCAAACCGCCTTAGTGTGGTGGTTCTATCAACTGCCAACATCCTACTAGTGAAGTTTTTACTCAACGTTCCAAGTCAATGTTTCTGCTGTGGTTTATTTTAACCACTGCTGTTTCTTTTATCATGTATGTACTGCTAATATCTTTTCATTTTTGACAGCGGTTTTGGTCTTATTGCTGTTTTACTTGAAATGTTGTAACTATAGCGATGTTTGCTTAATGTTTGCGCTTCTTTTTCCTTTAGTATCAGTTGCTTATCAGTGTCATCACTTTTGTTATGCAGATGCGATCGCTTGTGTCGATCCGGAAGAGTGTATGAAGCACTGTCAGAATCCAGTCGGATGTTCAAACATTGCGTATCCAAAGTTAGTACTGGAGATTTTACCAACAGGTAATTCATAACGCCACCAAGTCGGAATACTATTTAAACCAGGAATAAAAGTTTACAAGGGCTAGCAATAATAAGTCTTTACAAACCGAGGTAACCACTAAACCTTGTTTTGAAATAGTCGTACCCCTAAGGATAAGATTGTCGATGGATGACGGTCCCCTTTTTCCGATGTACCCGTGTGAATATCTTGTATTCCTTATTGTATGCAAAATTACCTTTTACGGACAGATATTGCAACAAATATTAAGTATTCCAATGGGCACCAGTTGTGCCCCCTAGATGTATTACAAGCCAAATTCATTTTTGGGTCGATCGTAAATCGACCCTAATTTACTACAAGTATATGGCAAAACGGAATTCCTGCAGTTGTCCACGTGACCATCACTGATTTTGGAAAACCAATGTTAATAGAACTTGAAATGTTGCGCTATTTTTATCGATGCAACATAAAGGTCAGAGCAGTCTGAGCTATCAATAGAGTCTTGACAGGAATCGTGTGAACACTGAATACACAGATCAGACGCCGCGGAATGTGGCTTCTGCTGAGCAGGTTGCAAAGGGACTACACTGTTTGCTTAAATAGTGGAATTTGAGGGTTAAACGAAATAGTATAAGAATGCCAGGTTGCTCACGTAATGAAAGAAAAACCATACACGCTGTCACCTAAAAGTCAGCTTGAATTGCTTTTTTCTGGCTGTTCCAAACTTTTGAATGATAAAACTGATATTGTTGATTGTGTAAAATTATTTGTAACGTCCCTGATCAAAATACACCCTCCAACGGATTATTCGATTGTCATCTGAAGAAAAAAAAAAAAAAAAATCCGAATTATTGCATTATGGTTCTGTAAGCGAATTGCCACTAATCAACGGTCCATTAAATATCACTTTCTAGTAAAGTGATATGGCGTTGGATTCGTTATTGGGATACACTTATTTCGCTGCTCTCATATTTCATGCACAATGTCCACACCCTTGCATTTCGTTTCGGTAAGGGAATGGCCTGTGTGAAATTGTGAACACCAAAGAGTACTGACATAGCGCTTAGTTAAACAAGGTTTAATGAAATGCAGTTTTGCTGTAACATTAGCTGGGTTCGTTCATTGCTGGCTTTATGAACCGTATTGCTCTCACTGGACGACAGGGCTTAAGATGTCATTTCATCCCATTCTATTACTAAAAGCACAACAAATAAGGGACAATGTCTCCAAAATGATCGATATAGTGTTGGGGGGGGGGGGGCGTTAGAACTTAAACAAATCCTTGAGAACAGTCAACCCTCTTTATGCTGACATTCTATGTGTATTAGTCTCGATGAAAAGAATTCTCAGTTGAAGTTGAGACGGTTTCATAGAGAGTCGTACATGATTATTATTATAATATGATTAGGAAATCTGATATTCATGAAATGCAGTCTTGGTGCAACACTGTGATGGCGTTGATTCGAAGTCCTGACGTCGAATCAACGTCGACCCAGCGTTGCGTGTCCGTTTGGGTATTGCAACCGTCTTTTCTATTATTATATTTTCCCTACTGTCTTTCTGTTTTATGTTGTTGTTTTTCATCATTTCTTGTATTGTATTTGTATTTGTATTGTATGTGACTTATGTGCTCTCCAATCAGTGGAGGAAATAAAGATTATTACCGTTATTAGGCATACAGCGTTGACCCAGATCGGATAGACAGGACATTGCTTCACATCAGGGTCGGCACTGTTCGCCATATGTATGTAGCAACAGTTTTGAACATGATTCAGGCCCGTACGCAGACTCTGAAAAGGGGCGGGTTGAGGGTGCGAATTTCGGGTGAAAAACTGCATGAATCTGAGATAATTTACAAAAGTGGGGAGGGGCTCTGTTTGCACCCTCCCAACTGTGTGCGGGCCTGCATCAACAGGTAAAATAAACATTTTTGTTTGTGCATATCGCTGAAGGGGTTCTGTTACAGATCACTGTTATTCAGGAGCTGGGATGCAGTGGTTGGACTGAGCGAGGAGAAAAGAGAGAGGAGAAACAACGACAAACATTGTAGATGCTGATCAGAAGCCATCGATGGATCTACACTGTTTGAGCTGGATAAAATGTTAAACATGTAATATTTTTTCAGTACAGATTGTTTTGCATAATCAATGAAATACTCTAAATTCAGAAAGATGAATCAATATACATACACGTATAAAGAAGGGAAACAAACACATTAACAAATGACAAGTACATGTAAATAATTGGACGGAAATGCTACCATATTTTTTTTTCAGCCAAAAAATTGACTGAACACTTTTCTTTTCTTATAATGAAGAGTTTTAACGGGTACCCACAGTCTATGTTATAAATCAGAGAATCTTTTGCTTGCTATTGTCCGCGTGGCTATCACTTACCATCTAACTTTGAACAAAATCCAAGTACTGGTTGTTTATAGCATCCCCAAGACGTCAGAGCGAAGCGTAAGAAGGAAATTCTGGACTGTGCTCGTTTGTTTGTTTGATTTGAGGTTTAACGTCCACGTCAACTTTGTATAGGTCATTTGGACACGTTACTTCCAATTTTATGGGACTTTTACTCGACACTGAGATGAAATGACATTTCAAGCCCTGTCGCGCATTAAAATCAATAGGGTTTATGAGCATGGATGTTCCGACTCGCACCGCTTTGCCTGGGCAGGCTTAGATCCTCTATGCGGTTTACCAGTACTCGTGTGCGGTCGGTTTCAGCTCTGCGTGCAAGCATCATGCAGCCCATCTACTATTAAAGCCCCGATGGGCGGTGCGGTTGGACTGTGCTCGTGCACTTTGGCATTGGCAAACAGAATCTCCATAATCAGACGCCCCATAACGCGATATCTGATCAGATCTACTGTGCTTGCTTAAATTTAAATGAACAGTTCTCAGTCCATGACTATTTTCCCAACCTACACTCAGAGACGATCGACCCACCAGTACTCTCAGTGCTTTGATTATAATTATGAGACAAAATTCATTCAAAGACTTCTAACGATTGGAAAGAAACCGGCTAGAGGTCATCATGGTAAACAGTCCGTGTAATGAACACACCTCTTAATCCCAATTTATATTTTTCTTATTGCTTCAAGACATAGGTTGTGGGTACTCGTTAGAACAGCCACAATGAGGAGGTTCTCACGAGCTACCAAAACGTTTGTTAGGAGTCGAAATAAAAAATATATATCAGAAATTTTCATGCGCTTGATCTTTGGGGGCCTCAGTTGGATGAGGGCAACCTAAAAAAAATCAAATTACAATCATTGCATAGAAAATGATATTTTCTTTTGTAAAAGTGCTAAACAGACAGAATCTATTAAAATGGAATAAGGCATTACCCTTAAGAACTACGGAACAAAGAAAACTTGTTTTAAATCATTTTGTTCTAAAGAATTTCAATTTTGCAGTTTGCCTCAAAGAGCCATTTTCTTATTTTCTTATTTAAAGGAGATAAACATTTGAAAGTGAACCAAATAAGTACCCCCAAGAACAAATGAATAAGAAACCCTGTTCTAAGCCTTTGCATTAAAAACAAAAAACAAAAAACAAAAAAAAAAAAAAAAAAAAAAAAAAAAACACCGAAATTTACATTTTTCAGGCGACGATTGTGGCAACGAAACATTACGATAACACATCCGTTAGGCATAGAGCATTTTTGTTTGTCTCAAAAACGGATTATTTTATGATGAAAATTTGTGATATTTTTTCTTATTTTTACTCCAAACATAGTTTAGGGTGCTCGTTAGAACCGCCTCTTGAGGCGGTTCTAACGAGTACCCACAACCTATGACTTGGAGCAGAAAAAAGAAAATAATTTATGCCCCCGTAAATCCCATTTTCCCTATATAAACTGGGTTAAAAGGGGTGTTTATTTCACGGCCTTGTTAACATGATGAAATCGATTTAAGCTCCCCAGTAAAAACAAATGTTTACTAACTGACCGTTCTAAGGCGGTTCTTCTGTTGTGATTTGTTATTATTATACTTCGTCTTTGCATGTATGTATTGCTAATATGTTTTTATTTTTGATAACTGCTTAACTATTTTGTTGGAAAGTAACTGCCCTTTTGGCTTTCCGCTTGTGATATTACCAATATGGTGAGTTTGGTTTATGATTGTGTTTCTTTCCATTTGGTGTCTTGGATGAGAGGTGTGAGGTAATTGCATGCATCGATTCCTGATCATTGCCTTCACTTCTATTTTGAAAAACAATCTAGAATATTGCAAGTCAAAATAACTGTTTACATGTCTTCAACAACAACAACAACAACAACAACAAAAAAAAACATAAAAGAAAGATTCTTTTCTGATTTAAACTCACGAGTTCAACAATCTCTCAACTGCGCAACAGATATTGCAGGTAAACTTTAACCAAGAGAGGTAAAATTGATGAAACTATTAACTTCTAATAGAGTCCAGTTAAAGCAAAAATCCTGTGACAAGGAGTAAGAAAGCACATAGTCATGTATTGTTTTTTGTTGTGTAGTATATTTAAAAATAATCAAGTAACAGCGTGCAGGTTTTTTGTATTGTTTTGGTTTTACAACCCTTTCAGGATTATTTCATTCATTTCGAGCCAATCATTAATCAGAGGCGGGGGAAAATCGGGAAAAAACACCTGACCTTCCGTTGCAGAACTTGGCGTCTCACATGCGACCCGAGCGAGGCGCGAACCGCAACGGAGAGTTCTAATGATAAAGGTGTAGCTCGCTTACCCGCCTGTTTAAGAGCTTGCAGGTGCAATTTAACCAAATGCGGACGTCAACGCCGACGCCGACGCCGACGCCGGAGATATGACAGTGCCTCCCCATACTAGCATATAGAGCTCAAAGATTGCGACGCAAATTTAACGGAATTATATATCACTTACGTCAATGATATAGGAAATCTACTTTCACAAGTTTGTTAATACCAAAGCTTGTGTCATACTTGAAGAAGTTCCGTGTTCGCCCCGCATAACGTTTCTGCCACTCAATTATGCCTCTTTGACTGAACTTTCAACTGAGGATAGATTGTTTAATTTGCTTCTTGATTGAGACTGGCTTTTCGACCACCTGGACCTTACAAATTCACTCCATTTAAATAAAGAAAGAAACGACGGTTGCTTTTTGTAAAACAAATAGTGCGTACCGCATCCGGAAACACTGACTATGTCTTCAGTTTATAACTGAAATGCCGCGCCTTTTTTGCCTTTTACTTTGAGACTCAAAAGTTGATATACTTTGCCATCTTACTTAAAACGTTCAACCCTATAGACCGTAACAGATGGTGTTGAGTCATGTTGATCTAGAATGTTGCCATTCTGTAATTGTTTGTTTTGGTTGAGTTTAACGTCCCCGTCAACACTATTTATGTCGTTTTGGAGAAGTTTCTTTCAATTCTGTTGGACATAAGGATGTATATGCATGTACGGGCCAACTCGCACCGCTTCGCCTGGGCAGGCTTAGACCTACTAAGTTTACCAGTACGTGAGTGCGGTCAATTTCATCTATGCGTGGAAGCATCATGCAGCCCAATCTATTTTTATAAGCCCAGATGAATGCGGACAATATTCTGTAACTAATTTTGAATAAATTAACTGCTTTTAAGGGTTGACGTGCCAAAGCTTTAAAAGAAAGAATGTGTTAACTTCGGAACGATAAGTTTGGGCTTGATTGCATGAAGTGTTGGACTGTGTTTGATTTGTTATGACCCCGCTTTGAAAAAGTGGGAGCTATACTGGATTTGCCTTGTCCATCTGTGATTCCGTAATTCCGTAATTCCATAATTCATCATCACTCAAAAACCGTTTGAGGTATTTTCTTGAAACTTCGCACAAATGTAAAGCACTATGAGACGATGTACAGAGCGCATGAAATTGCCTTCTGTTGGAGTTATTGCCCTTTGAACATAGAAAAATGGCAACCGTAATTCCGTTATTGATGATAACTCAAAAAACCCATTTCAGGTATTTTCATGAAACTTCACACAAATGTAAAGCACTATAAAACAATGTACCATAACTTTGGATTGCATTCTTTTGGAGTTATTGCCCTTTGAACATTTAAAAATGGCACTTGGAATAAACTCAGTACAGTAATAATTCATGACCGTTCCATAACTCTGAAACTATTTCAGATATTTACACGCAACTGTATAGCAAATGTAAAGCACGATGAGTCGAGGCGCAGAGCAGGAGAACCGTTACTCTGGTTTGCTTACTTTGGGAGTTATTGCCCTTTGAACTTGGAATAAACTCAGTACAGTTATAATTCGTGTCCGCTCCATAACTCAAAAACTTAGAGGCTATAAGCTAAACCATTTTATTTTCTTGTATTTTTTTATGATAGCGCTCTGACAGTTCTAGTTTTATTTGTTTATGTTGTTGTTGTTATTATTAGCTGTTATTATGATAATCTACATAGCCTATTTAATTTGAGCCGTATCGTAGGAAAACTTATCATCGTGTCTAGATATGACCAAAAACCAGTCTGACACTTGTAGTCTAAGAAACTCCCCAGATATAGAGAAGTGTAATAATTACACTATTCAAGCTACGAAAATCAAAGGCGCTGATGTAAGGCTGCGCGTATGCGCAGCTTTATCAGCGCCTTTGTTGTTCGCACAAGACTTACATGTACAACAGGTTTTCTCATGACTTGGAACAATTTGAAAGCCTTGGGGCGTATGACACGCCGACTGATAATTTCCCTTGGCTTATCCTTTATGCAGTGTGATTATTTCAAAGTCTCCTCATTTAATCAGGAAGCAGTCAATGAAGCGCTGTAATTTATACTTATTTTATTTTAATACAGGCTTGCGGGGACTACTGATGGCCGTAATGCTGTCTGCGATTATGAGTTCGCTGACATCAATCTTCAACAGTGCAAGCACATTATTCACCATGGACATTTGGAGAAAGGCGAGGAAGCATGCAAGCGAAAGAGAACTTCTTGTTGTCGGAAGGTTTTTAGGTTTATAGTTTAAATACTTACACAATTCCACATTTTCCTTAATAAATAATACAATCTTATATTGCTAGATGGATTATGCTGTATTAATTTCGAGCTGTTTAGCAACATGACACATTGAGGGAGTGGCAGTTTGTAGCCAACAAACTAAAATAAAAGTTTTGTCAGTACATTATGTCGATAAGAACATATTAAACAATTGTTATCAAACATTGAAGAAATGTTTAAATAAACGTAGAGCCAATATAAGTACAAAGCCAAATGAAAAACAACAACGAGAGGACAATGGGGGTTCTAAATACTCACATGTGCTTAAAAGTAGGTCATGATCACACATTGTCTATAGCATTCACTACTCTGGAGGGCATAACCTAAACATTTCACAGTCACCCTTATCTGAAAGTCTTATACAACATCCAATTGAAACAGATGGAGCTTTGCAACAAGGCTTTAGCTGTCAAGGGACATAATTTCATGTATCAGAGTGTTGTTATTATTTTTTTAACTTTTTCGAAATCATTTTTTTTTTAAAGTTTTATCTCTTATACAATTATCTTCCTTGATAAATAAGACCATTTATTAATTGACTATCCTGTATTGGTCGGAGATCATCCGTATTAACGCCAGGTCAACCAATATTAACCGTATGACAAGTGAGGACAAAAAGTTAAGGAACTTTTAGGAAGATCCAATTAAAATTGAAGTTTCTATGCTTACGACAGTCTCAAAAACAGTAGTTTTCTACTCATCCAACCGCATTTCACCAGCCTACTTATTTGTAAGATTCAGGAACATCCAATTAAAACACAGGAAATTATGCTTATGGCAAAGTAAAAACTAGGCATTTTCAGCAACCAAGGCGGTTCTAACGAGCACCAACAACCTATGTTTGCAGTATAAGTAAGACTCTTATCACAAATTGTCATCGGAAAATTAACCGTTTGTGGAATATTTAAGAAATAATCTCCACGTACTGTGAAGATTACTGTGTGTCGGGCAGATGCGAATATTAATTCACTCCGGCTTCGCCGTCGTGAATTAATATTTCGCAATCTGCCCTCCAACACCGTGTGTTAATCACGATAACACACCGGGTGCGTGGAAATTATTTCGATTCTAACATGATGCTAAACTGAAATACAGTAGTAACAAAGCGTTATCTTGGGGACTATTTTGCAGCGGATGTCGACAGAAGGAAATGTTTACATGCAACGTCACGATGACGCCAAATTGCACGCACCACGTTGACGACGTGAATTATCGCATATTTGCAAACGCTGACGTTTCCACTGGGTTCAATGGGAAAAACGTTAACGTCATGTTAGAATACTGAATGCACAATGCTGCACGGATATCTTTTTGAAATGAGTAACCATCCGTGGCTCGAACTACCTTTTTCACCGAACAAATATTCATGTCTCGAACAAATATTCAGGGTCCCAAAGGTGTTCGAGCCATCGAAGTTTAACTGTATTTGCAATAATGGAACTGTTCAGATTCAAAGATTGAAGAGGACACTTCAAAACAAGGGATGATATGATTCACTGAAGAGTTAATGAAATGTTTCTTGTTTTCTTTTTAAGAATATTCATCATGATTATCTCCGCTATAAGTATAATATGGATTCCCCTAGTCAAGTCATCAAAGAGCGGACAACTGTTTATCTATCTGCAGTCAGTTCAAAGTTATCTGGGTACACCTCTATCTCCCGTGTTCCTCTTTGCCATATTTTGGAAAAGGATGACAGAAAAAGTAAGTTCATATTCTGTCGTGAAACATGCAAACGCCCTTCCCTTTATCATACATGTAGTACAGCCGGTGCGGCCCCCGCCCACCGGGGGTCGAAGAAATAGATAGGCTGCACGATGCTTCCGCAGAGATGAAAACGACCGCACACGTGTACTGGTAAAATAGAAGTGGAGGCAATGATCAGGAGTCGATACAATCAACCCACAGCTCTCATCAGTGACACCAAAGGGAAAGAACACAAACATGAAGCAACAGACCCTAATGGAAACATCAATAGCGGAAAGCCAAAAGGACAGTTACTTTCCCACAAAATTGCCAACAGGCTATCCAAATTAAAACAACACAAGCGACACAAACACCCAAAGACAAACCATGTCGCTTAGAGGATGTAAGTCTGCCCAGGCAAAGCGGTACGAGTCGGTCTACCCATGCTTATAAACCCTATTGGTTTCATTGGGCGACAGGGCTTGTGATGTAATTTCATCTCAACGTCGGGAAACAGTCCACTAAAATTGGAAGCAGCGTGTCCAAAATGACCTATAGTGTGTTGACGGGGACGATAAACATCACATCAAACAAACAAACAAGTACAGCCGGTGCATGACAAAATCTACAGTACGACATGCGTGATAAGCCAAGTATAGTAAATGCTTTCGCTTGTCTGTTTTGGGCTCTTCCGATCCAGCGAACACTGATCAGGCAGTACAAATGATGAGAACATTCACTGGTTGCACATGCCTTATGGCAGGTTTTGTCGTTCGCTGGCTCAGTAAGTGCCATTCGTGTCTTAAAATATTAAATGAGCGAGCGCTTGACAAAACCTACAATGAGACATACATACATGTGCGCCCAACGCTTTTGTTTGATTTGAGGTTTAACGTTCCCGTCAACACAGTATAGGTCATTTTGGAGACGTTGCTTCCAATTTTATGGGACTTTTACCCGAACTTGAGATGAAATGACTTCTCAAGCCCCGTCTCCCAATGAAACCAATAGGGTTTATAAGCATGGACGGTACGCCTCGCACCGCGGTTCCTGGACAGGCCTAGATCCTCTAAGCGGTTTACCAGTACTAGTCTGCGGACGGTTTCAGCTCTGCGTGGAAGCATCATACAGCCCATCTTTTTTTTCAAGCCCCGATGGGCGGGGATGGGTGCGCCCAACGAAGACTCCGCATCCGCGCAGTCTGATCAGAGTCTTTGTTGTGCGCTCTAAGGATGGCTAAGGGCCCAATGCTCCTCCATGCAACAAGAGACGTCTCTGGTTAGACTATTTGGATGCGCAGTCTGATCTGAGTCTTCGCTTGCCGCACATGTCTTATTGTAGGTTTTGTCATGCGCCGGCTCGGATTATGCGAAAACGTCACCGTTGCACAATTAGAGTAACAGTAAACGGATTCAATTATCATGCTAACAGTTGCATAAGTCAGGCACGTATTTTGCACTTCAATTTCACCTAGGCGTGTTTAGAAAATAAAATATTTGAAGAGCAATAATTTGTCTGGGACTTGGACCTTTGTTGTTGTGTCGGACTTCTGTTGTACACATATCTGCTGGCATGAACTTATTTATATTTATGTATATATGTTCAAATGTACATACTGAGGGCCTCATGGAAGATAAGCTATAACATGAACTTATGTATGTGCTAAATGTTGTAACAGTCACTAAATAAAGTCTTTACTAACTTGCTTACTTACTTACTACTGGAATTTAGATCCAGTTTTAACAATATACGGCAGTCCAATTCATGTCGTCACTGAGGCCAAGTTTTTGGGTCTTTTATTCGATAGCAAATTGTCTTTTATTCCTCATATCAAAGCTTTGAAAGCTAAATGTTTAAAAGCTCTTGATATTCTTAAAGTCCTGTCCAGTTCCGACTGGGGAGGAGATCGCACTGTTCTTTTAAATGTTTATAGATCTTTAATTCGTTCCAAATTGGACTATGGTTCCATAGTCTATGGATCTGCTAGGAAATCTTTTATAAAATCTTTGGATACTATACATCATCAAGGTTTACGTCTAGCACTAGGTGCATTTCGCACTTCACCTATTGAAAGTCTTTATGCTGAATCAAATGAACCATCACTTTATGTAAGAAGAGAGAAATTGTCTCTTCAATATGCTACCAAATTAGCTGCTAATCCACGAAATTCAGCATATGACTCAGTTTTTAACCCAAATTATGAAATATTCTACAATAACAAACCATCTGCTATTAAACCTCTTGGCCTGAGAATAAAACCGTTACTCGAAGAGGCCAATATAAATATTAAAAATATACAATCGGTTTCTTTTCCATCGAAAGAACCATGGGTGTTGAAACCACCAATGATAATTTTAGATTTACAAAAAAATAAAAAATCCGAAGTAGAATCGCATATATTTAAGAACGAATTTTTAGAAATCAAATCCAATTTTAAACATCACATTCCCATTTACACTGACGGTTCGAAACAAGATGAGAAAGTTACTTGTTCTGTCATTAGTCCGAATTTCACTGATAGCATTAGATTACCCGATAATAGCTCTATTTTTACTGCTGAAGCGAAAACAATTGATATTGCACTGTATCATATTAGAGATCAGTATGAAAAACAATTTATCATTTTTTTCAGATTCTCTTTCAGTTCTAAAGGCTCATAAAGATCAACAGCACAGAAATCCCTTAATTCAACAAATTTTAAGAAAATTCCACTATCTTTCTCTCTCCAAGGAGATTATTTTCTGCTGGATTCCCAGTCACATCAATATTCGTGGAAATGAGTTGGCGGTTTTAGAAGCTAAATCTGCTTTATCATTGAATGTTACAAATTTTAAAATTCCTTTTTCAGATTTTTAATCTAACATTAATAAATATATCAAAAACAAATGTCAATATATTTGGGAAAAAGAAACCGATAATAAATTATTCAAAATAGAACCTAATTTTCACAGTAAATGCTCTTTCTCAAATTACAGTAGGAAAGACCAGACTAAAATTACCAGATGCCGTATTGGACACACAAGACTCACTCATTCTTACATATTACAAAACGAACAAGCACCTTTCTGTGTATCCTGTAACGAACCGTTCACAGTTAATCACTTTCTCATTTCATGTGTAGAATTTTATCATATCCGCTCAAAATATTTTAATGTTACAACAATGAAAGATCTTTTTAATGACAGACCATCTTATCAATTAATCAATTTTCTTAAAGAAATCGGACTTTTTAACAAACTGTAATCATTAATATTTTAACTTTTAAACTTCAATAACAATTTTATATCTAATACCTAATTATTTTTAGACGCTATATGCCCTATTAGGGTTGAGCGTCTTTAAACAAAATATCCATCCATCCATCCATTGTGTAAAAGGTCTGTAAATATATTATATGAAATGAGTCAAATAACATAGATGAAATGTCTATCAACAATATTTTGTTGTCCAGCTATGTGTAGTACAAAGATGCATTACACAGGCGAAGACAGGTGAAATCCGGACACTAACTAACAGTGCCACGGAGAAGTATGTCCCTGGAATTTATGGTAGGCATGGGATATAAGCTTAAGTATGGGAAGTATTGGACAGTAGATATGATATGGGATATGTAAGAATATTTTATATATAGTGATGTCACCCTTTTGATTACCACCATGGTATTTTCATCTCAATGTCGGGTAAAAGTCCCACAAAATTGGAAGCAACGTCTCCAAAATGACCTTTATAGTGTTGACGGGGACGTTAAACCTCAAATCAAACAAACAAACAAAACCACCATGGTACATAATTTGTTGCACAAATGCATTAACTTCCTTTTTGACTTTCAATCTGAAGAAACTGTTTAATGTAAAAATGACATGTGGTGATAGAATTATTAAACTAGTATATTAATTGAATATGGCCATGTGTGTAACATTATATGTACAAGGAAACGTGTCAGTCAGAAATATTGTCAGAAATGTATTATTTTGTTTTCAGGCAGCATTTTGGGCTCTAATAGTTGGACACACATGTGGGGTAATCCGAATGATAATGGACTTTTCTATGCCCGGACCAGACTGTGGCCACCCCGAAACTAGACCAGCTATTCTTTACCAAGTCCACTATACCTACTTCAGTCTAATATTGTTTGCGGTTACAACGCTGATTGTTCTATCCGTTAGCCTTATGACAACACCTACGAAGAGTGTGCAGGTAAATAGAGGATATTAATATTTTTGAGATGATTATCTCGTCGATTGTGTTGAAACTATCATAATTTTCATTTTTTTTGTGTCATTTTTCCATCAATATTCTAAACCAAAAAAATGTCCAATAACAACGCATATACTACAGATAAAGTTATGGCCTTTGTGCCCTGCAATTTTCCACATCATTACGAAAACACGCATATACTAATACATGGTAAATTTTCCCGCCGAAAAATTGAAAAAAAATCCGATAAAAAGGGTGGTATTTGTCTTATTCCTGCTCAAAACAAATTGCGGGCACACGAGTACCCACAATATATGGTTTTAAGCAGAAATAAGAAAAATAATGTACATCCTTGTAAACCCCAGTTTTACTTTATAAAAATGGGGTTCGAGGGGGTCAGAATTATATAGGCGTGTTTTCGTGATGGTACCATTCACAAGCGTGTGAAGTATCATTTGATACGTCAACCGGTTTTCCGGGATATTATTCGAACAAGATTCTTACCAAAAATACAAAGTAGAAGTAAAACAAAGATCAGGAATTGATACAATTAACGTACTCCACCCATAAAAGACACCAAAGGGAAAGAAATAAAAACATTAAGCGACCAGACCATAATGGAAACCTAAACAAAGGAAGGCCATAAGGACAGTTACTTTCCCACAAAATGGCCATATGGCCATCCAAAACCAAAAGACACAAGTAATACACACAGTAAGTAATAAACAACAACATAAATAAATCGCCACAGAAGAGCCGCCTTGGAACGGTCAGTGGAAGATTTCCACTGGGGGGCTTAAATCGATTTTACGTGGCCACAATCCTCGCCCTTACTTCCATCGCGATTTAGACAAATAATCTGCTCAGTCCGCATGAAGGCCCCCCAAACCCACCAGAGCAACATCTCCGTGAATACAAAAACCAAAGAACCACACAGGTGAGACAACGGTGAGGACCCGACAGCAAGAAAACACTGAAATGCTGGAGCAAAAGAAAACCAACAGTCAGACTCCGATGAGCCCGACCAGAGACAGAGCATCAGGCACCAACCAACATTATCTCTCTAATTCTCAATTAAGTCCAATAACTCTGTTAATACTGGAGATAGAGTTATGGCCCTTGTTAATTGCATTTCTCCATAGCACCATGTACAAATATGTGAAGATTCATTTGGATACTTCAGCGGTTTTCGGGTTATCGTCCGGATTTTTTTTTGTTGAGTGACAGACAAACAGATAAGCAAAAATACAAAGATTCTGCTGATTCCTTTATATCCACATAAACTGCCTTTGCGGGGGTATCGTATAAATATAACAAATGTATACTTTTTAGGGACTGACATGGTTTACAATGAAAGGTAACCAAGAAAATGACGAAGAAGTTTTTTCCGAGAGTAATACCAAGCAACAAAAAGGGAGTCTGAGTTTTGAAGTTGTCGGTAAGATTTGTTTGTTTGTTTAATTGGAGTTTAACGCCCAATCAACACTGTTTTGGGTCATTTTTGAGACGGTTAGTTTACCTATGCGCACTTTCCCTGGGCAGGCTTATACGTAGGCGGTTAACCAGTACAGTGCACTTTCTTTCGCCAGAAACTGTCAACTGTCCTTCTTGAATCAGCAGAAGGGCGGGAATCACCATAGAAAAGATTTCATGATCAATCTCCAAGAAGGAATGTTGCCGACCCTGGCTATCGAACCCGCTTCCTCCTGATCACCATTCAGACGCGCATCCGACGGAGCTACCGAGGCCGGCGTTGCCGGTAAGAATATCATTCAATGTATCACATTAACGACAAAAAAACATTTTAAACACCACTTTACATAGAGAAAAATAGTCTCTATTTTGCATTTTAATGAAATTGTTCAAGAAAATAGATTGCCGTTACTCGGTAGAAGCGCTTCCATCGGGTGGTTCTAACGAGCACCAATACTCTATAATGAAAAAGGCCCTTTTTTGCGAGATGAAATCATAATCTGGCATAGATGTGATACCCGATTGGCTACTTGCTGGTGTGTCCTGACAAGTGAAACATTCCTGTATGGTGGGTGTCATGCACGGCTCTGGTTCAAAGCTAGTTTGTTTATTTTTGTTTGATTTGAAGTTGAAGGTCCCCGTCAACACTGCATAGGCCATTTTGGAGACGCTGCTTCCAGTTGTGTGGGACTTTTACCCGACATTGAGATAAAATGACATCTCAAGCCCTGTCGCCCAATGAAACTAATAGGGTTGATATCCATGGACTCATACCGGCCCCGATAGCTCAGTTGGTAGAGTGTACGCTCCGGGAAACGGGAGGTCACGGGTTCGATCCCGGGCCTCGACATACCAAAGTCGTTAAGAATGGTACTAGCTGCTCATCGCTTGGCACTCAGATTTACGGGATAGAGCTAGGACTGGTCGACACAGTATCAGGATAATGTGACTGGGTGTGGTATCATGTAATGTGTCTGGGACATGATACTTCGGTGAGGCAGCACTCTAAAATTGAGCATTGAGCTCCCTGTCGCAACCAGACACCGTCGTGATTTGACTGAAAAATTGATGAAAGCGACGTTAAACCCGAATTCACACACACACACCGGCCGAGAGCCACTAAGCGGTTTTCCAGTACTTGTGTGCGGTCGGTTTCAGCTCATGGAAGCTACATGCAGCCCATCTATTTCTTCAAACCCCGATGGCGGGGACCGAAGCTAGTCTTTGTTTTATAAAAATATGCGATTTGTTTTCTTATTTCTACTCCAAAATATATATTGTGAGCATTTGTCAGAGCCGGCTCAACCCACATTCTGAATTTTTTATTGCAGCAAGAGGACAAATGCATACACTTATAAAATCCCGCCAGGCTTTCCATGTATAACAAAGGCTTTACGGGCGTGGCTGCCCCCGCCAATCGGGGCCTGAAGAAATAGATGGGCTGCATGATGCTTCCACGCAGAGCTGAAACCAACCCGTACACGAGCACTGGTAAATCGCTTAGAGGATCTAAGCCTGCCAGGCAAAGCGGTGCGAGTGACAGACAAACAGATAATCATAAGCCCTATTGGTTTCATTGTGCGGCAGGGATTGAGATGTCATTTCATCTCAGTGTCGGGTAAAAGTCCCACACAATTGGAAGCAACGTCTCCAAAATAACCTTTACAGTGCTGACGGGGACGTTATACCTCAAACCAAACAATCAAATTTACGGGCATGTAAACGAGATGTGAGTACTTCTAACATTTACAGCGATGTATTTGTTAAGTAGAAAGATGATAAGGGCTTTATTCAGGAATAAAGAAAAAAATAAACGATGTAGCAGAGATGGTATTTTCGCATTGTCTTGACTCGGCTGATTATGGAAAGCTTTGTGTATAAGAATTTTATGCAGCTATCATTACAAGTATGGAAACAAAATTTATATGTAATAAAACTGAAATAACAACCTGTTTGGAAATAGTCATACGACTTTTCTTTCTGGAAACAATATGCCAGTGCTGTTCTTATATCATATGAGCCAGCGCATGACAAAACCTACAATAAGACATGTGCGCCCAACGAAGACTCAGATCAGCCTTCGCATCCATAATAATAATAATAATAATAATAATAAAAATCGACTTAATTTATAGAGGGTAACACATTTAGTACTACTACTAATCTTCCATGTGGCCATCTTTTCCTGGGTAGGAACCAGTACTAAGCAATGTGGATAAATTTTCTTGCTCAAGGGAAAAACACGTGGCGCTTTCGGGATCGAACCGGCTACCTCTCGATCTCAATTCCGATTCTTTACCACTGCACCACAGCGCTCCACATATAGTCTAATCAGAGACTTCTCTTGCTGCATGAAGTAGCATTGGGCCCGTAGCTATCCTTAGAGCGCACAACGAAGACTCTGATCAGACTGCGCGGATGCGCAGGCTGATCTGAGTCTTCGTTGGGCGCACATGTCTTATTGTAGGTTTTGTCATGCGCTGGCTCATATTTTTCTCCATCAACACGAAGTAAAGCATTTCCCGTATTAAGTGTCGTTGTTCAGTCATAAACCTTTTCAACCCTGTATATCCGCTCAGATTCCTGTTGAAACAGTGTTTGTCCAGATGGGAAGGATCATAATGAGCCATTTCATCAGAATCTACACTGCTTGTCATCTTGGTGTTTGCTGAATAAACCCCGGATTAAGCAGTATCGGGTGTGTCCTTTATCAAAGATGGAAGACGTCTGGGGAGAAAATGCTGGGACTAAAGTTTAAGAGCAATAGCAATAACATATATGGGCTATATTCAGTATATTGTATTGGAAAATGACTGTCAACTACAAAATACATTATTGTATCAAATTGCAATAATTTTGATGAAGTTACATGAAACGTGCGTTTCTACATTTCTTCATTTTTCCTCCATATGTCCTTACATAATTACGCCTACTGCCCAGTAAAAGAGCACTGGGCATTATTGAAGACATATATTTGCTATTGCAGAAGCGTTCTTCGACAGACAATTTTGGTCTCCAGACGCTGCGTTTTACGACAGCCAGTTTTGGTCTTCACTGTTTCCCATAACATGCAAATTATTAGACACCCCTTAAATTGTTAATGCATAGGAGCAAGGCTACAAAGTGGGTTGAAGGCGTAATTACCCTATGTTATAACATCAATCATGTAAAAAAAGATATTTTTTATTATTTCTTGTCAGATACGCCGTAGGTAGTAAGAAAAGATCTCTCAGGAAAGGCCAAAATCAATAAGGGCGGCCATCTCCAGTCACCTTAAGAACTTAAGCGACATGGAACATCAGACGAAACATGAACAAAAAGATACTGTGCTCACATCATTCTTAAATGAAATGTCAGTTTAATCTAATATTAACATAAGGTTAGCTTATCCTTCACGAGAACCCCAGATTTTGCTTAACTGTTTATCGTTAGCATATATGTTCCGAATACTCTTTTAGCAACCCAAATAAGAAATTCAGCATAAATCAAGTTTTAAGGTTTTTTTTTTTTGCAAAAAAAAAAAAATGAAGAAAGAAAGAAAGAAACAAGTCGGTGATGGTTCTAACGAATACCAAAAACCTATGTTTGGAGTATAAATAAGAACAATATCACACAATTTCGTCAGATAATATACCGTTTTGGAGGTATGAAAGAGTGCACTATATCACACGGATGTGTTATCGTATTGTGTTTAGAATTGTTCAAGACTATGAATTCGATTTAGGCGTTTCCAATCCGAGGAATGCCCTCCGAGGAGCTATCGGAGCCGAGGTCCGGACATCCTGATGGTTAGAAATGACTTAATCTAGTTCAGACATATAATAGTTCCATTTTCTTGCATGCCACATAGTTGTTTTTTTTTTTTCATTGGTAAACCGGATTACCGTTCACATATTTGTTATTGCATTGCGAAAATAGATATTCTCATAATAACCCTTATCCTGCTGAATAATTAAATTAGCCATACCCGTTTCCGACTATCAGCAATATATAATGTTTTCGTTCAAATTCACAAACTGAATGACAAACCGTGTAGATCCTAATCAAGCCATCTGATCTGGATTAGCAATGTTTGCAAAGGTATGGTTGTCGTGAACAGCAGGATAAGGATAAAGGCTTGATATAGGGCTTCATGAAAAGGAGGTTAATCTCAAAAGTCGATAGACCAGGTAGACAGACCGAAAATTAAAAGGCAACAAATGCTGCATGTGTTGAATATTTTATATTTCTATCACATGACAACGCGTCTAAGAATGTAATAACGCCATGTATTAAATTCAGTATCCACTAGTAAATTAAATATGCACATTAGTTAGATTCCCCCGTAAAATTACACGTACGACGTCCTTTGCCTAACCACGCTTACTAATGGCGAAGTATTGACATTTTTTTAAAACATCGTGAATAAAATCGTTTAAAACAAATGATAAATAAAATCTTGCATTCGTGTTCATGCGCTATTTCATTTGATTATTGATCCATTGAGATGGACACAGAAAACACGGAATAACTGTAACATAAGCAACGACTGAGCTCAGCCTCAGAACCGGCAATTCCTATGTGAATTGAGGGGAGTTGATATATCTCTGAGACAATCACTGTTCCAAAAAATATTTTTGTTTCCTCTACAAGTAGAAATCTACTTTTAGAACAAATAGCTTTCTCCTGAGGTGCAATCTATTTTTTCAAGAGTAGAACCTTTCTTGAAGTATACTTTTATATAAAATCTGAAAGTTTTCTACGCTGTAATATTGGTGATACGCGCCACGGGTATTTGTTCTGCATAAGCGTTCAATGTTCTTAAAAATGGTAATCCTTTGGGAGCAAAGAACACAGCACACAACAGAAAACTGTAATGTGTGCAAGTTTTTTTTTCTGGGCCAGACTAGGTAGTTTCGGCCAATTAAGCCTCATCAGTGACCCTTAAATATTTTCAAAACTCAGCAGTGGAATCAATGATCCCTAAGTACATTCCATAGGGGCTTGAAGAAATATATTGGCTGCATGATGCTTCTACGCAGAGCTGAATCCGGCCCGCACACTAGCACTGGCAAACCGCTTAGAGGATCTAAGCCTGTCCAGGAACCGCGTTGTGAGGAAGACCGTCCATGCTAATGAACCCTTTTGCTTTCATTGGGCGACAGGGCTTGAGATGTCATTTCATCTCAATGTCGGGTAAAAGTCCCACAAAATTGAAAGCAATGTCTCCAAAATGACCTTTACAGTGTTGACGGGGACGTTAAACCTAAAATCAAACAAAACAAACAAACATCCAACTGAGCAGTGGACGCAATGATCTAAAATGATCCCAAAGTGCTACATGTACAAGCAAAACAACCAAACTTCAATGGCTAGAATACTTTTGGACCTGTTCTGGAAAGGGGCAGTTCGAACTATATATAGTTAGTCAACCCAACAGGCCATGAGTCATATTATCGGATCACTTAAGAATCTTTTTTTATTTTCTTTTTTTTTCTATTAACAATAAAGATGTGTTGTGAGTACGTATTAGAATCGCCTCATTGAGGCGATTCTAATGAGTACACACAACATACCTTTTAAGGATCCTAAGTGCACATGGATATGGATATCTGGAGCTGTTGGATGAACTCTCTAGGGACCTAAGAGTGCGTTTGAATTAGCCAACGTAAACGACAAAAATAGAAGTGAAGGCAATGATCAGGAATCGAGACAATTAACCAACGGGTCCCATCATGGACACCAAAGAGAAAGAAACTTTTTAACCCATTTTCGAGTTATTGAAGTTTCAGTGCAGTTGGTAGACTTTTGAATAAAATATCTTGAGGGTCACTGATGAGGCCTAATTGGCCGAAACTGGCTGGTCTGGCCCGGGAAATATGTACACTCCATATTTTCCAGTTTTGTGGTGTATTCCTTGCTTCCAAAGGATAACCCTTTTATAGAACATATTTAACGTCACTACAGCTGATGTGTGGGAATGTGTGGCGGCCCTAAGTAGTCTCCCTGCCCTACATCATACTGTAGTTGGTCTTTTCTTGTACTTTGGGATCATTGATTCCATTGTGGAATTTCGAAAATATCTTGAGGGTCACTGATGAGGCCTAATTGGCCAAAACTGGCTGGTCTGGCCCGGGAAACATGTACACTCCATATTTTCCAGTTTTGTGGTGTATTCCTTGCTTCAAAAGGATAACCCTTTTATAGAACATATTTGGTCTTTTTTACAGACACAGATGAGATAGCAGAAGAAGTGGGAGAAATAAAACCTCGCAACAGACGCATGAGAAATATACTTTATAGAATATGTGGAATACCGGAAGTTGATGAGCATGCAGAATACGACACAGAACAGATACAGAAAGGCGACTTCATGAACGAAACGTCCTCTGTACGAAAGATGCTGAATATCAATGCAATTGTTGGACTCCTAGTTATTGCATTCATATTTGGTTATTTTCATTGAACCCAATAAATCCGAAAAGTTGACACTGTGTTGAGTTGTTCGTAGGTTATTATAAATGCGCAGCTCCGAGTTTGCACTCGTCTGTTTATTTGTGACATTTATTTTGATTTCATATACCTACCTCAGTGTATTTTGTACATCTCCCTTGGAATAAAAATATTTTATGGCGAATAATATGTAATATACATACAAGCTTTGTTTCACAAGACAGAAACCTTTCTGGACTTTCTATGACTAGACCATCTGTAAAAGAAAGTTTTTTCCTCAGCCGCAAACTCTTTCCATAACTTCTGAACAGCCAAATACAGAGAACCTCGTTATAACATTACGCAAACACGCCTACACAAATACATTCCAAATTTAGCCGCCGAAACATCGAAAAAAATAGGATGAAAAGGCGGTTATAACGCGTACCCACCATCTGTATTCTAGAGCAGAAATATTAAAAATAAGGTTTACCTCTGTAAACCCCAGTATATAAAAGTGGGGAAGATTATATTTTCTTGTCCTTTGGGATCATTGATTCCATTGTGAAATTTTGAAAAATCGTTGAGGGTCACTGATGAGGCCTAATTGGCCGAAACTAGCTTGTCTGGCCCAGAAAATATGTACACTCCATATTTTTCAGTTCTGTGGTGTATTCCTTGCTTCCAAAGGATAACCCTTTTATAGAACATATTGAAGGGGGTCGGATTTGTAGAGATTTGTTTTCCGGATGACGCAAGTATATTTGATCCCTAACACTTTACCGTTGCACAGAATTTGCCGCTATAAAGAATCTCAGTAAGGAGTAGTATAACAGGTATAAGTGCATATCACAAACGAAATCCGTTTATTCATTGGATAGAAACGCATCACGTGCAAATTTAAAAACGAAAAGATCAGGAACTGATACAGTTAGATCCCAAAATTTTCCCAAAATATCACTAGGGAAAGAAGTCGAAACATGGAGTGACGACAGTAAAAACAGTGGGCAACAGGTAAACCGAGTCAGCAACTCTTTGCCAAACAGGTGGTGACTCAGAGTATCTAACACTTACTAAAATGGAACAATTTACTTAAATGGGAAAAGAATCAGAATCACCAACATGACAAACATTAAACTAGAAGGACAAACTTGGCTAAAATGAATAACCAAAACGGGGGAAGAATCAGAATCATCAACGTAACAACATATATGTTTAGGGAAAGAAGTCGCTATTCTGTGAATGGGACCGGTGCAAGTCCAGTCGTATAGTGCCAGCTACGGAGATAACCGGATTTTTCTAAGGGACTATCATGGTCAATTAACTGGTTTTTTTTTCTGGTTGTCGCTCCGTTAAATTCCAGGAAACCGGTCTACCAACTACACGTCCTTCACCTTTCAATTGTCGTATATTTGTGGTGTATCATTTTACAGTAATTGTTCAATGCACTAAAAGCAAAAGAAACCGAAGCTTCGGGCACTGTCAGTGTTTGTTGATAGTCCTCGGGCCAGAGCCTGGGCCGCCGGGTTGATATGACCCTCGCCTGGGGCTCGGGCTATATCAACCCGGCGGTCCAGGCCCTGGCCCTCGGACAGTACATTAACCTCGATGGTGCTCCCAGCTTATGTTACTATTGCTGAAATAAAGAAACCTTTCCCTAAATTACATAAAAACAAAATTCAAGATGTTTTGAACATGCTGGTAATAAAGGGCACTTTCCCTCTTAATTAAAACAGAAGTGAAGGCAATCATCAGGAATCGATACAATCTATCCACAGCTCTAATCAGAGACACCAAAGGGAAAGAAACGCAAACATGAAACATCTAGACCCTAATGGAAACATGAATAGCGGAAAGCCAAAAGGACAGTTACTTTCCCACAATATTGCCAATTGGCTATCCAAAACAAAATAATATATTCACACCCACACTCAAAGACAAGCCAAACAAAAATAAACCGCGACAGAAAAACCGCCTTGGAGTCCAAGAAATAAATGTGAGCAAGTTTATAGACCCGGCCGAAATTGTTATGCAGTATTCTGTTCAGAAATTATTATGTTCTATTCTGTATTTTGATTGGTTGTACCAATCAAGTGCCACCGATTTCATCCGGGGCTTGTTGCGTAGCAGATCGCCATGTTGCAACAGTAAACCTGCCAGAGAAATCACTGATTTTCTTCATTTTTCTTCCTTTTATCGGTAAGTGACGACCCGAAATTAGTTGATAGTTTTGAAGATGAAGGTTCGTTTAGGCTGCCGTATCACTGGATATTGTTGGATGGTTAAAGTAGAAAGCTATTTTTTGATTGAAATCGACTCCGCCCGGGAATGCTAGCCCCGTTTATTGGGATGTAAAATATAAGTGAGTGCAATAAATGACAATTAAGAATGTTATTCACTTGGCGAAACTGAGTATTGGTGATATCAGATCTCGGGTAACGGGCAGCATAATTTTACTTAACGTTACATTTTGGAGACTCGTCCAGGATCGAAGGAAAGAAAATGGCAGAAGATGATATTTTGTCAGTCCGGGCGATGATCATGGGATGAGATATCGATTTTCTTAAGGGACTCTTCACTGAACATGGCCTAGAAGTAGGTGACTTGGAGAGACTCACGCGATTACAGCCTGTTACGTTATTTGATGGTTGGTTCCAGGAACAAGTGAAAGACAAAAAACAAGACAGTGCCAGCAATTTATTCTATCATGGGAACACAGGAGAAAAAACCTGTGAATGATTTAGTAGTCATCAACGCTTTCAACGTTTCGTAAAGATATTAGACTCTCGGGACAAATGGACTGTTAAATGGGTATATCATACACATCGTTACGTCGGCAGATAGAAAATGCAAAGGTTACAAGGGAATTTACATTATTGATGCTATCAGTAAAGCTATTCCTCCAATATCAGGGCTCAGGAGATACTTCGAAGGGAAAGAATTATTATGCACTGACATTCAAATTTTGAAGAGCACACTACAATGAAAAACGTGCTACAGATTTAAATAATTAACTGGGGCAGCTGACACAACATGCTAAAGAAACACCATCAGAATTTCTAATGATGACACTAGAAATTAAACAGAAAGTTATGTATGCCTCGAACGAAGTGACAGAATATATGAAATACAGCAATGAATTTTTTCTAAAACATTATTTATCAGAACGGTAATAATTGGTTTGTCACGTATTACCATTTGGCAAGAATTCAACCCATTCTTAGATAACAAAGATCTAAAGGACGAAGAACTCATTGAAGCTCTAAGTAAAATACACCTTTCTTAGCTGAGAATAAGGGACAGTCTAAGTTTAGTAAAAATTGAAGTAAATGAACTGGATTTGAAGGAAGGCAGAGACGAGAAGGTGGCTTGCGTACTGTTCGAGCTGAGATAGCAGGGTGACTTCAAATAAGCAACAAAATTAACCGCTACGGGTACAGAGAATTAAAACAAAAGTTAAAAAGATGACTTCCAAATAGAAGTGAAGGCGATGATCAAAAATCTATACAATTAACTCACACCTCCCATCAGAGACACCAAAGGGAAAGAAACACAAACATTAAATAACTAGACCCCAATGGAAACACCAACAGCGGAAAGCCGGAAGGACAGCCACCCTCCCATAAAACGACCAATTGCCTATCCAAAATAAATAGATATAAGACATGCACAGACTCAAAGACAAACCACAAAAAGAAAACAACAAAAACCCGACAGAAGAGCCGCTTTGATTTAATTGAATGGGCTTTTCACAGAGAAGATTCTCTCTATCTTGCATGTAATGTCAGAAATGCATTTTTCACTTCTAAAGAGCATAAGAATTATACACTTTGGTCATGTCAGAAAGTGTGTGAGGCCCTCACCTTTCTACTTGACAATATTTATATTAGATTCGGTACTTAGTTATTTAGACAAATTGTGGGTATTCCGATGGGTACTAATTGCGCACCTCTTGTGGCTGATCTGTTCTTGTATTGTTATGAAAGAGACTTCATTTTGTCGCTTTCCATTGATAACCAATCTGAAATTATTGAAGCTTTTAGCTCTACTTCTAGATATTTAGATGATTTATTAAATATTGATAATACCTATTTTGATGGTTTGATCAGTCAGATTTACCCCCTAGAACTTCAGTTAAATAAAGCAAATTCTTCTGATACCGAGGCCCCGTTTTTGGATTTACATCTATCTATTGTAGATGGATTTGTTTCGTGCAAAATTTATGATAAACGCGATGACTTTGATTTTGAGATTGTAAATTTTCCTTTTTTGGATGGTGATGTTCCTCGTGCGCCATCCTATCGCGTTTATATTTCGCAATTAATTCGATTTGCTAGAGTGTGTAGTCATGTAACTGACTTCAACACTCGTAATAAATTATTAACGGCTAAACTCCTTAATCAGGGTTATCGGTACCATAAACTACGCAAAGCCTTTTCAAAATTTTATAGACGCCATTCTGATTTAATTTCAAAATTCAATATTGGACTTAAATCTCTTCTGCAACAAGGTCTATCGGAACCCGAATTGTATGGTGACTTAGTATATAAATTCAGAAAAATATATAACCGCAATGACTTCAGCACCCAATTTCGTAAAATCATTCTTCGATATAAAAAGATTGGGTACAACATGGATATTATACGACAGACTGCATGCATGGTAGTTAACCCAATCACGGTTGGCAACTTTGCTTCCCTCTTTAATTGCACGCCGGTGGGTCAGGCCTCAGATTCTATGACGGCTCCAACGTAAAGGCTTATTGAAAATTAAAGAGATAATGTTGGTTGGTGCCTGATGCTCTGTCTCTGGTCGGGCTCATCGGAGTCTAACTGTTGGTTTTCTTTTGCTCCAGCATTTCAGTGGTTTCTTGCTGTCGAGTCCTCACCGTTGTCTCACCTCTGTGGGTCTTTGATTTCTGTGTTCACGGAGATGTTGCACTGATGAGTTAGGAGGCCTTCATGCGGACTGAACATATTTTTTGTCTAAATTGCGACGGAAGTAAGGGCGAGGATTGTGGCCACGTAAAATCGATTTAAGCCCCCCAGTGAAAATCTTCCACTGACCGTTCCAAGGCGGCTCTTCTGTGGCGATTTATTTATGTTGTTGTTTGTTACTTACTGTGTGTATCACTTGTGTCTTTTAATTTTGGATGGCCATATGACCATTTTGTGGGAAAGTAACTGTCCAATTGGCCTTCCTTTGTTTAGGTTTCCATTATGGTCTGGTCGCTTAATGTTTGTATTTCTTTCCCTTTGGTGTCTTTTATGGATGGAGTAAGTTAATTGTATCAATTCCTGATCTTTGTTTTACTTCTACCTTGGAACGGTTCGTGAAAAGAACCTCACGGGGAGGATGGGGGGAGGGGCTGAAATCGATTTACGCGGCCACAACCCCCGACCCCGATTCCATCCCGATTTAGACAAACAACCCACCCCGAATTTTTCAAGACTGTGTCAAAATTTCAGGAACAGAGGAAGACCCAGTGTAATCATAATTGGAGATGTGGGTCTGAAGAGCATTACAGTCGTGGTTGCAGCAAAACCATGAAGCCAGCCGATCAATAGCAGGAAAACTCCAGCAGGTCAGATCAAGGGGTGGGGTTGGGGATATGTGACTGCAACAGAAGACCCTCAGTGTGTACTTTGTCATCAAAAGGCTAAATTGACATGAAAAGGCTGCTTTGCAGTTTCTTATTGTTCAGTAGAACTGTCTAATCATAAGCTATGTGTTTCTATTACCACTCTGCAGCATGTTAGGGCATGATTTTAAAAGAAATCTTGTTGAAGTTTCGCCAACATTAGAAATTATGTTTTTGAATGTATTTGCGAACAGTGCATAATGAAATGTAGAATAAATGAGACACTTACAGAACAATTATGTTAACGTATGTCAGCTGGTAAGAAAGTAATTTTGCCGATGTAAGTTTAAAGTAGAAGTAAAACAAAGATTAGGAATCGATACAATTAACTTACTCCACCCATCAAAGACACCAAAGAAAAAGGAACACAAACATGAAGCGACCAGACCATAATTGAAACCTAAATAAAGGAAGGCCATAAGGACAGATTCTTTCCCACAAAATGGCCAAATGGCCATCCAAAATAAAAAGACACAAGTGATACACACAGTAAGTAACAAACAACAATATAAATAAACCGCCACAGAAGAACCGCCTTGGAACGGTCTGTGGAAAGAATTCCACTAGGGGGCACGGTTCGCCAATAAAGCCCATTTCAGAATTGAAAGAGGAAGATTTGAGAAGTTTATCTGCTAATGGTATTTAAATAGAATTTGAAGGTTGGGTTGCTTTGGATTTACAGTTAAGAGATGTTGAGCAAAAAGGAAAATGTGTTCTCAAAGTACCATATCTGATGTCTGGCACAGCTGCCAAAGATAAACCAATTTTAAGTTTCAATGTTATAAAAGAAATTGGTAGTATTATAGGAAAATATTCTTGTAACAGGCTGCTTTTCAGTCTGTCAGTAGGAAAAATGTTGCAGAGATAGCAAACTTAATGGAAGATGACAATGGAATAATAGGACCAGCGGAAATATAATCATTTCAGTTAACTCCTCAAAAATAATTAATGCAATTGTTCATGGTAAAGTCCATCAAATTTCTCTTATGGCACTGTTTACTGCAGACACTGGAAAAAGGAAAAACAACAGGGTAAAGCATTGAAGCGACTCCAGTATCAGTTAAATAGAAGTGGAGCCAATGACTAGGAATCAACACAATTAACCCACAACTCCCATCAGAGACACCAAAGGGAAAGAAACACAAACAGGCCCTAATGGGAACATCAATGGCGGAAAGCAAAAAGGACAGTACTTTCCCACAAAATGGCCTATAGGCTATCCAAAATAAAATAATATAGCAACACAAACACCCAAAGACAAACCATAACAAAAATAAATCTCGACAGAAGAACCGCATGGGAACGGTCAGCGGAAACGATTTCCACTGGGGGGCTTAAATCGATGTTACGTGGCCACAATCTTCGCCCTTACTTCCTTTAGACAAATAAACTGTTCAGTCCGCCTCCTAACTCATCAGCCTGATAATGTTATTCGGGTGTAAATAGTTGTGAATAACTGTTCTTCCAAATATTATCTTTTGCCTAAAAGAACTCAGTTGGGTACGATGGAAACTGTATGGTCAGTTGTGGCTTTAGGTCAAACTGCTGAGGTCAGAGAATATGGAAACATATCCACCGAAGAGGTAGGTCGAGTTCAGGGTGATAACGCGGAGGCAAATGCCTGTAATCTAACGTGTCAGGTGGTACATAAGGTACATAGTTTGAAAGATGTTAGGATTAAAATTCTTATGATCGCCAGTTTTTACGTGCAACAAGCTGAGCTTGATTTGATAGTGCAGTTGAAATTAATTGTTGTTAATTGCTGTTTCTAGTCATTAAGATTTTGGGAAACTGTTTTGCTTTATCCCATCCATTTTTCTGAGTGAATACTTAAGAGGTGATGAAATATTACGTTCTATTCAAGGATGAAATTGTCATCATTCTAGATATTTGAAGAATCAAATGCCAAATATTGAATAAGTAACAAGTACATGTATTTGATAAATGGCGCATTTAACTTTCAAGGGAGAATGTGAGGAAGATTATAGACCCGTACAAATTTGTATGTAATATTCTTCTCTGAAATTATTCTATTCTAATCTGTATTGTTATTGGTTCTACCAATCGAGTGGAACCGATTTCATCCGGGTCTTGAGGCGTGATCGCCATGTTGCAACAGTTAACTTTCTAGAGAAATTACTCTGATTTTCTTCATCTTTCATCCGCTTATCGGTGCGTGGCAACCCGAAATAAGCTGATATTTTGAAGATGAATGTTCGTTTATGCTGCTGTGTTGGATAATTAAAGTAGAAAGCTAATTTTTGAGATCGAAATAAACGCTAGCCACCGTTTACTCGGATGTAAATTGCAAGTTAGAATGTTAAACAGTTCGCTGAGCTGAGTGTTGGTGCTATCCGGCCTGGGGTAACGGAGAGCATAGTGTTACAAAACGTCTCACAAATGTTGTTGATATTTGTAAGAATCGCCTCGCCTCATCGAGTCGATTCTAACAAATATCCAGGCATTTGTTTCTTGGAATGAAAATATAATATTCGTGACTATCCCCATTAATTTCTTTCATCTTGGGCTAAAGGTTCGTTTCATTATTGAGTTTTGTCGTTATGTCAAATGTCGGTATAATAAACAGCGTTTACTCTATTTTGTTATACTTCCTCCCTGAAGGGTTACATTTTCGACTAAATCCGTCAATGCATCTTATACAGGCATGAAAAATATGTGCTGTGACAGGGGCACTTCACGTTAAATAGAGCATCGTACATCAGTGTTCATGTATTGTTGAATTTATCAAACGAGTTGAGGAAAAGGGATAAAGTGCGAGGCTTTGCCAAGGATTTTAACTCTTTACCTCAATGAGTTTTATAAATCTATATTTTAGATCATAGAGAATCTTACATGAGTGTTCATGTATTATTGAATTTATTAAACGAGTTCAGGAAAAGAAATAGAATGTGATGCTTTGTCCGTCCAACATTTTATCCCTTTTCCTCAACGAGTTAAATAAATCCAATAATACATGGTCACGATTGCAAGATTCTATATATCATATGATATTTGAAACGCATTTTATTCACGGTTGTTAGCACAAATGTCAATAATCCGCCTTTAATAAACGCGACGTCATTAGGGACGTCGTACCTGTAACGTTACGCGGTGTATCCAACTAAGTTGTATATTTAATCCACTTGTAAATTATCAAATTTATTACATAGCGTTATTACATTCTCAGACGCGACGTCATATCATAAAGTATTTTCTTTCCCACAATGGACGGTTAATCCGTTTAATATGTGAGCCAGCGCATGACAAACCTACAATGAGACATGTGCGCCCAACGAAGACTCAGGTCAGCCCGAGTTGCGCTCTAAGGATAGCTAAGGGCCCAATGCTACTTCATGCAGCAAGAAAAGTCTCTGGTTAGACTACATGGATTCGCTGTCTGATCTGAGTCATTGATGGGCGCACATGTCTTATTGTAGGTTTTGTCGTGCGCTGGCTCATGTTATTTATTCCGCGTCATAAGAAAAACTGCTCCAGAAAGGTGCAGGTCAGTCTGATGAGCTCAGTAAAATATAATTGCTGTGGATTAATTGTATCTATTCCTGATCATTGCCTTCACTTCTTTTTGTGCTCGCCGCTTGAACAGTATTATACTTCTAGATGATATATCGTATAGACAGAAAAACAATGATCAGGAATCGATACAATTATCTGGCACACTCCGTTCAAGACATCAAAGGGAAAACGGACGTACATAAGGCAACGGCATTAATATTAAAACATGACAAGAAGGTAACCAAAAGATGGCATAATGAATATCCATCATAAAAATATTATCAGGACACACAATGCCAATAAATAACATACCACAACAAAAGCACCGCATTGGAACCGTAAGTAAAATTTTGTTTATAACCCTTCAAGACTGTTCATAGTCTGTGTGGTTCAGCATGTCAGTTTGTGTCTTATCTGCTCGCAAACACCGTAAACAGGCTTTCTCGATGTTCCTGTAATGCTTTCAGTCCAGGTGAATGATTGTTCATGAGGGCTAATTGTCAAAGAAAGCGTACACGCGATGTAGCTTCAGTCACACCGATTTCTTTTTTATCTACCACGCCAAGTCAAATAGGAGGGTCTTTCAGCATGTGAGGTAAGCGAAGTTTCAAATCGGTCTATACAAAACCGAGTAGGTTTTCCTTGGCTGCAATGGGACGGTTTGTGGCAAACGTCACCCATTAAAGGCACATCGAAGACTGATCAGACTGCGGATGCGCAGATATATCTGAATCATCGTTGAGCGTGCAGGTTATAAATTTGTATCAGTTGTCTAACATCTGGGAGAAAACGTCCAAATGTAGTGTATGATTTATTTGAAATACGTAAAACAAATCCACACACGTCAGTCTCTATCACAGATCATTGCTTGACAGAAGTGATTAAATGTGAACATTATTCAGCAAGAGACATGGAGATATGTCTTAATCAATTTTAAATCTTTAAATAATAATTGAAAATGTCAGTACATGGACGTCAGAAGATATGTTTGGGAAGGTCTGTAAATATATCGATCCTCTTGTAAACGTTTCCTTAACTGAAAAAAGATACAATGTAGAAGTACAAAATGAATTGCTGTTATTTTACAATGGTCTATTTTCGCGCTACGTATGAATGCTATGTGTGAGCTTCCTTTTGAAGTGTCGTATGCTTGACACGTGCACTCGTTTTCATCTTTCATAGACAAATTCAGGTAGTTACCATGGTTTAGCACATGGTTGAAGCCGAACGAATATTCATCTTTAAAAACAGTACATAGTTCAATGTTGCAGGCAGAGGAACTCATCATTTAGAACAGTTGGTATTTAATAGTTTACAGCGTTGAGGTCGAGAAACATTCTAATGTAAGCACAGTTTGGAACATATTCGTTTTTATATTCGCGACTGTGGCCGACAAAATACTGTTTTTTAAAACATAGGTTAGTTCTCTCAGTCATGTTAAAGTACAACTGGTAACTTCGCTTTTTGTTCGTGGCCGCGACTGAACAAACAGTCGTCCGTAAGAGAATCGTTTAGGTCGAGGCTGGAAACTACGAGCGCACAGCAAACACCTCTCGGTCTCGCTTGAAGTGCAACAAGGTTAGATCACCATTCATGTATTATGCTTCACGAACTTCACTATTCTTAGTCCATCGATGTTCAAACTCTGAACATCAGTGCATTAGTCAATCGATGTTCCAACTCGGTTGAGTAAAATTCTTCTATAATCTCGTTTTGGGAGTAGGCTGCATCTTGAGATTCAAGATACGCTGAAGCAGCACCAGCGACGTCAACATCACGTTGCATGTGGCCACCACGCATCTGGGATTTAACGATCTGCATGTTGAGCATTTTTTAAGCAGCAGACTTCATTTTTGAAATATTGTTCTGTTTCTTCCTGGAAAACTGGATTTAACACCTCCTATGGAGACAATGTACATGAGATGTCAAGTCCTCGTTTCTCGAATACAATAAGAACAATATCACTAATTTGTCATCTGCTGAATTAGCCTAGAGAATGGTAATTGTTAAGTTTAGGGAAATGATGTCCGACGGTGATACAGTCACATCCTTCAGCTTCTGCAGCCTTTTGTGCTGTGTGTATTTGAGCATTGTCCGTCAGTACAGAATTCCTAATGCAAGCTTTCCTCTTCTCTTTACTTTGATTGCTTCCTTTGGCTGTTGCAATGTTGATATCTTGAAGATCCCGTTAAAGGTTTAAGCCTTTGTAAGAATTCAGACATGAGCTCTCCTACACAGTTCAAACAGATGCTTCTCGCTTGAACTTTCTGGGAGGCGGCGACCAAGGCTGTTTGAAACTTGGATTCAGGATCAAAATGGAGAACTAGTGTCTCATCCTCGGTCACGCTTCACTCTACGAATTGGGCCGGGTCAGCCTATTAACGGTCAAAAAGAGTTCTCAAAATGTCCAGGCGTTTAAGTTTATTGTCCGGGGACAACAATTGGGGAAACCATCATGCTTGTCACAAGAAAAGCAGCAGGAACAAATTCAACACTGAATCGCATGATATCTGTAATATAGTGGATTGTAACACGTGTACCATTAATCGTCATGCGGTAAATTGCATCAATCCGATTGTGTAAGGTCGCAAATTTAAAGTACACGTTGCAAAAGGTTTATCAAATGTTACTTGTTACAAATTACACTTGCTTGAAAAAATATATGGGCTGCATGATGCTTCCACGCAGAGCTGATTCCGGCCCGCACACTAGTACTGGTAAACCGCTTAGAGGATCTAAGCCTGTCCAGGAAACGCGGTGAGAGGCGGACCGTCCATGCTAATAAACCCTATTGGTTTCATTTGGCGACAGGGCTAGAGATGTCATTTCATCTCAATGTCGGGTAAAAGTCCTACAAAATTGGAAGCAACGTCTCATAAATGACCTATACAGTGTTGACGGGGACGTTAAATCAAACAAACAAACAAATTACAAAGTAGAAGTAAAACAAAGATCAGGAATCGATACAATTAACTTACTCCACCCATCAAAGATACCAAAGGGAAAGAAACACAAACATTAAGCGACCAGACCATAATGGAAACCTAAACAAAGGAAAGCCATAAGGACAGTTACTTTCCCACAAAATGGCCATATGGCCATCAAAAATAAAAAGACACAAGTGATACACACAGTAAGTAACAAACATAAATAAACCGCCACAGAAGAACCGCCTTGGAACGGTCAGTGGAATGATTTCCACTGGGGGGTTTAGATCGATTTTACGTGGCCACAATCCTCGCCCTTACTTCCGTCGCGATTTAGACAAATAATTTGTTCAGTCCGCATGAAGGCCTCCTAACTCATCAGTGCAACATCTCCGTGAACACAAAAATCAAAGAACCACAGAGGTGAGATAACGGTGAGGACTCGACAGCAAGAAACCACTGTAATGCTAGAGCAAAAGAAAACCAACAGTTAGACTCCGGTGGGCCCGACCAGAGACCGTGCGCCAGGCACCAACCAACATTACCCTGAATTAGATCTCTCTAATTCTCAATAAGCCTTTACGTTGGAGCCGTCATAGAATCTGAGGCCTGACCCACCGGCGTGCAATTAAAGAGGGAAGCAAAGTTGCCAACCGTGATTGGGTTAACTACCATGCATGCAGTCTGTCGTATAACATCTATGTTGTACCCAATCTTTTTATATCGAAGAATGATTTTACGAAATTGGGTGCTGAAGTCATTGCGGTTATATATTTTTCTGAATTTATATACTAAGTCACCATAAAATTCGGGTTCCGATAGACCTTGTTGCAGAAGAGATTTAAGTCCAATATTGAATTTTGAAATTAAATCAGAATGGCGTCTATAAAATTTTGAAAAGGCTTTGCGTAGTTTATGGTACCGATAACCCTGATTAAGGAGTTTAGCCGTTAATAATTTATTACGAGTGTTGAAGTCAGTTACATGACTACACACTTTAGCAAATCGAATAAATTGCGAAATATAAACGCCATAGGATGGCGCACGAGGAACATCACCATCCAAAAAAGGAAAATTTACAATCTCAAAATCAAAGTCATCGCGTTTATCATAAATTTTGCAAGAAACAAATCCATCTACAATAGATAGATGTATATCCAAAAACGGTGCCTCGGTATCAGAAGAATTTGCTTTATTTAACTGAAGTTCTGGGGGGTAAATTTGACTGATCAAACCATCAAAATAGGAATTATCAATATTTAATAAATCATCTAAATATCTAGAAGTAGAGCTAAAAGCTTTAATAATTTCAGATTGGTTATCAATGGAAAGCGACAAAATGAAGTCTCTTTCATAACAATACAATAACAGATCAGCCACAAGAGGTGCGCAATTAGTACCCATCGGAATACCCACAATTTGTCTAAATAACTTAGTAAAAAAAGACCAACACCAAAACTACCGCCTTCGAACAGTCAGCAGAATATGCCACTGGGGTCTTAAATATCTTTTACTGGCCAAATCTTCGCCCTTAGTTAGAAATAAACATTAAATATTCGATTTGCATAATGATTTCCTAGCTCAAACAATGCATCATCACAGAGATATAAATCAAATTCAATCACTGAGATGAAGCCAAGATGAGGGCTGCTGGCCAATCCGTCTACACTATTAGCCAGAGCTAAAGAAAATCATTAGTTAAACCACGACGGGCCTTTCGACAGACATAGCATCAGGCATCAGCCTTTTGTTTAACAAAGATTGATGCCGAAGCCGACATTGAGTCTGAAGCCTGACCCGCTGCCGTGTAATCAAAGATTCCAGCATAGCTATCTACCGTGATTCGGTTGACAACCATACGTGCGGTCTGTCGCATGATTTCCAAATTGTACCCATTTATAACGAACTATACAGTACTTCTTTAATTTATCCGAATTAGGTTTGCCTAAAATTTTCTTAAATTTATAGAGCAAATCTCCATAAAATACAGGTTGCGACACCCCTTGTTGCAGAAGTGTCTTCAAGCTGACATTATATTTTTCAATCAATTCATAATGTCAGCTTGGAAAACCTTCGAAAATGCTTAGCGAAGTTTATAATACCGATAGCCTTGTTTAAATAGTTTATCAGTCAAGAACAAGTTACGATTGTTGAAATCGTTAACATTAGTAGAAGCTCTAGCGAAACGAAGTCATGAATAAAATGAAAATACATTTTCCTTTCAATAGATACAACACTATATAGTAGTCAACAAAAATAATATCCTCAATATCATCAATTGTTCCATTTAATTTGAAACAAGAATGTTTGCTGTTTGGCGTTCCACAAAATGATTAAAATTTTTTCGGAACGATGACGACAGTGTACTGACATATCATTTCTTGCTCAGATTATCGCAACCTTGCATGAGCTGATATTGTGTCATCTGCATAAAACATATACGCACAGCGGATGAATCAGATTTTGTGGATAAAATAATAAGACCATATAATATTTCTACGCAAACACAAATAAGCAATATTGATTTCTGTAGGTAAAATAGAAGTGAAGGCGATGATCAAGAATCGGTACAATTAATCCACAGCTCCCATCAGAGACACCAAAGAGAAAGAAACACAAACATGAAACAAAAAAACCTAATGTAAACATCATTAGCGGAAAGCCAAAAGGACAGTTACTTTCCCACAAAATGACCAATCGGCTATCCAAAACAAAATAATATAAGCAATACAAACACTCAAAGACAAACCATAATAAAAAATAAACCGCTGAATAGTTTTTGAAAGGTCTCTTACATGATTAGTTCGAGACTGTGTTCAAATGAACTTTCATCTACCAGAACACCGTTTTGTTTGCAGCTGCGTTTAAACGAACATTCATCTATAAACAAATTCAGATCAGGGCTGCGACGGAAGGGATATTCATCTACAGAAACTGTGTTTAGGTAGAAACTGTAACAGAAGGAAAAGTCATCGATAAGAAAAGTGTTTCGTTTTAGGCATTATGAAAACACGCCTATACAATAACATTGTAAATTTAATAGCCGAAATAAACGAATATTTTAAGATGAAAAAAATGTGATAGTTTTCTCATTTCTGCTAAAATATAGATTGTTGGTACACGTTAGAACCCGTAGGTACTCCGGTTTTCGCCTACCTCTGATTAACGATTGGCTCGATATGAGTGAAATTATCTTGAAAGTGTCGTAAAATAAAAACATAGTTATTTTGATACTGCAGTGCGCAGCGGTCGAGAACTGAATAACAATGTCATACGTAAGCTCTTGAATGTTGGTGAAATGAATGTTTGCTATTCTGCAACATAAATACATCAGGCATATTTTCCAGTTTTCTGAAGACTGCAGCAGCCTTCAATATCTATTGTTTTTGTTTTCTTTAGACTGAGTCCCAACTGTTTGGTGTTGATACTCTTTTATTATATTACTCTTACAGCCATTTACACGCCTATACAATACATTGCCACCTTTATCGCCGAAAAATGAAAAATTTATGATGAAAAATTGTGATATCTTTCTTAGTTCTGCTCAAAATATAGATTGTAGGCACTCGTTAGAACCGCCTCATCGAGGCGGTTCTAACGAGTACCCACAATCTATATTTTAGAGCAAAAATAAGAAAAATAAGGTATATCCCCCGAAACCCCACTTTTACTATATAAAAGTGGGGTTCAAGGGGATCAAAGTTATATAGGCGTGTTTTCGTGATGAGTTGTGCAAAACATCGTTAGTTTAACGCGCTCTCTAGTGGTAAAATTGTTAACTATTCTAGTAAGTAAAACAGCTAATACTCTGGTATTTTGCTGCACAAATATGAGTAGCTGTTGCATCTGCAAAGGCTACTTACATGTTTTCAACAAAAAATTTACTAAATTTGCTATAACTGATCATAAAAAAAATTAACGATATGTTAGTTAACGAATTCATTAGTTTAAAAACAAAACATCACGAAAACAGAGTTATATAATTTGACTCCTAACACCCCACATTTATACAGTAAAACGGGGGTATACATGGGTTCACATTATTTTTCTTATTTCTGCCCCAAAAACATAGATTATGTGTACTTTTCAAACCCCCGCGCCGAGGAGGTTCTAACGTTCACCTAAAACCTATGTTTGGAGCAGAAATATGACAAATATCAGGATTTTTATCGGAAAATTTCATTTTGGCGGCACAATTCTCATTATATTTGAACAGGCGTATTTTCGTTATAACTGGCCACAGAGGAGGAAATCCTGGACTTAACAGGATCATATATGAGAGTAAACTGCCATATCAAGGACTCGATTATCTGCACGTGTGTTTGTGGAACACTGTGTCGCTGTATGCTCAACATAGAATGGGAAACAAGGAAGGTATAATAATGGGTGGTATCTTGAATGATGTGGGGTTTGAAAGAAATACGAATGCTGATGTATGTTTTGAAACGCATGCAGTATGAAATACATTCTATCAGTAAATGTTAATAAAATGTGAAATATAATGGTGGAATGATTTTTTTCTGACCATATATCTGTCTGATTTATTCATCAGTTCTAGCTTTGTAGAAATGCAAGTTTTATACCTATTTGTAATATTGATCATCTCGATATATATAATTTTCGAAAACTCACGTAATTCGGGTGTCTTTTGATAATTACTATTACGAGGGCAAGTCAACAAGTAACCCGCCTATCCCATTTCCAATTGATCGAGACAGCCAAGATTTTCATGCCTTGTTTCAAAATTGCACCCTTATCGTGTCATTCACTTATAAGATATTGACGCCAATCAAAAGCAAGATTTTCGTCAAAAGTTGAGTACCGTGCTGTAATTCAGTACTTGTATTTGAAAGGGAAAACAGGTCAGGAAACACATTGCGAGTTGACCAATGTTTATTTGGTCTTCTGCACCACCGTATGCACAAGTTAAAACTCTGGGTTGTGGAATTCAAACGCGGTGGAACGTCTTTAGAAGACTAAACCAGGTCTGGACGCCCATCGGATGCCACTGATGAAAAAATGTATCAAAACATGGATCTGTTGTACTCTGATAGGCGAATTAAGTTGGAAGAAATGGCGACTGCACTACACATTTAACATGGTAGGTAGCGTTTCAACAATTTTACATGATCGTTGGGGTATGCGCCAGCTACCAGCCCGTTGGATCCCAAAATCCTTTAGCGACAAGCAAATAATAACCAGAGCATCAGTATGCAGCGCATTATTGAAGAGGCTTAGGTCAAAGGAAGATGATATTTCTTTCACGTCTGGTGAATGTAGGCGAGACCTGGGTCCAGTATTATGAGCCAAAGAAGAAAACTCAAAGTCGCTAGTTGGTAAGTCCGGGGTCGCCGAGGCCAAAGAAGTTCAAAACGCAACCCTCTGGTGGAAAGGTGATGGCAACTGTATTTTTGGACGCACAGGGCGTTATTATGTTAAACTTTCTAGCAACGAAAAGTACAATAACAGGTGCGTATTATGCAAAGTTGCTCGACAGCAGAGAACTGCGATCCGTGAAAAACGCCGAGGTAAACTCTCCAAAATGGTTCTGTTCAAACAGGGCAATGCAAGAGAACACATCACTTTCAAATGGGTGATGTTACGCGGAGTGGCTACGAGCTAATAGCGCACCCCGCCATTTCTCCGCACTTAGCTCCAGGTGACTATTTGCCATTCCAAACTCGAAAAAGGGTGTCGATCTCACCCAGAAATAAGTTAGTCTTGTTTTTATTGACTCGCCCTTGTAGTTCACGTATGTATGTATTTCGATAATAAAACGTGCTTTCCTCGGGGTTGTTATTTTTTTTTTTTTGTTTATAGTTGTAAAATATGCAACATTTTGATATACGAAGTATTGACTTGTTGTAAAGTTACAATGGAATGGTAGCAAACAAAGTAACAATGGAATTTCGGAATTCCATGATTTCTAACGTTGTTTATCAACCTTTTGCGTTCAAATTATTTAAAACGACCTTTCAAAACCAATATGCACAGATGATATGACCGAAAAATCAATTCTTAAGAAACAAAGGGGCGAAAGGGTGACTGGTCGCAAAAATGTCTTCGTCATTTCATGTGCGTATTCATTACTAAACGCAATGCAGCAATAAATATAGCGCATAACGTTTATTTGCAACACTGAAGCATTTGAATAAATAGCTTCAACTAAAACTACTCAAATACACTAAATGAATATATACATGTAAATCACTTCTTCACATCAATTGTTAACAACCAATTCATTGCAAAGAAACTGTTCATTTAAGAAGTTTTAAGAAATTCAAAAACTATTTGTGTAAATAAAATGTGTAAGAATTGTTCCGTGTAAATGCAGGGAACTATAATCGTAGTAACTTCCAAATAGGTTAGGTCAGTGAAAAGTTCGAATCACAAAATTCCGAACTCAGAGTAGGGTACTGTTCATCATCACGAAAACACGCCTATATAATTTTGACCCCCTCGAACCCCACTTTTATATAGTAAAACTGGGGTTTGCAGGGGTAAACCTTAGTTTTTTTTATTTCTACTCTAAAATATAGATTGTTGGTACTCGTTAGAACCGCCTCATCGAGGCGGTTCTAACGAGTACCAACAATCTATATTTTGAGCAAAATAAGGAAAATATCACAATTTTTTCTTCTTAAAATTGTCGTTTTTCCGGCCTTAAAGATGGCAATGTATTGGTATAGGCGTGTTTTCGTAACGATGTACGAACCTTTAAGCATTTCAAGAAGTACTTGTGAAAAATATTTCTTCGAATTGTTCCTTGTAAATATAGCGAAGTACAGTCGAATTTCGATGACTCGAACCCCATTTGGACCATGAAATTTTGTTCGAGTCAGCGTTAGTTCGAGCCACGGGGAGTTCTTATTGGTACCATACCAGGAGGCATAATGGAGGTAATTGTGGGATATCTTCTCGGTGTATGTTATAAATGTATGTTGTGTGAGGCGATTCTAATGAGTACACACAACATACATCTGCAAGATAAATGAAGAAAATCTCCCTAAATTATGTCGATTTCGTATTTGGAGGAATTCCATGCGGACGCAAGAACGGGTTCGACTCCTTCATTGTAAACGAGCCATCAGCGTTCGTGCCATTGAAGTTCTACTGTATATTTATAATGACTACTAAATAGGTTACGTCAATGCAAAGTGCGACTCACAAAATCCACTCTCAGACATGAAAGGTATGCCAGAAATAGAAACTCACATGGGTGTGAGAGGTCGATAGAAAATGCGTCCCTCGGGATCACTGACAATCCTCGTGAGTGATGACAAACAATGACCCTCAGACGAACGTTTCTACGCACCCATCACTTCTATGTAAGTTCTTATATTCCACTATGATCAGACACCTATGGATAAGGTATGTCTTGGCTGTTGTAATCGTATGATTGTCAGTTTCCCCCGCTTAGTACGCAAAACCCATCGCTTCTCATTAGATTTAAAAAGCAGAAAAAATCAGATCAAATAATATGGAATCAATAATTGTCTTCTTTCATTATATTGTTATGATATTTTGTTTAAAGAAGTTGTTTATTAAGTTTTAAAATGAATCATCGAAGAATCTGCACGCAATAAGATATGATGTGTATAATTCGATTTGTTCCAGTTATTTGACGACACATTTAGCTGTGCTTTATGCAGCACAAAGCAAGCAATTATGACAATATACCTCTACTACTGTATACAGTGTTATTCTGTGCCCTTCCAAGCAAAAATTACAGTAAATTCCTATATTAAGGCCACCTTTGGGACTGTTCAAAAATGGATTTAAGACAATTTTTGAACAGTCCCAAAGGTGGTCTATGAGCAGAAGACAGTGTATGCAGAAAAGACAAAGAAAGGATAGCTGAAACCTACTAAATGAGCTTATGAAAGCAAATTTAGTCTTAATTTTAGGTGGTCTTAATAGCGGAATGTTACTAGGTATCGTCAAGATAACACGTCCCTGCAATTAACGCCCATTAAACCACTCTTTATATGGAGAAAACAGGGGGTTTCGGGGGTTTACAAAAAATCCTATTTCTGGTCCAAGACATAGGTTGTGGGTACTCGTTAGAACCGCCTCAATGAGGCGGTTCTAACGAGCACACACAACCTAGTTAGAACTGCCTCAATGAGACGAGCACACACAACCTATGTTTGGAGTACAAATAAGAAGAATATCACACATTTTCGTTGATTCAGAAAAAGTCACCATTTTTGAAATACAAAAGAATGCACTTTGTCTCACGGATGTTTTATCGAAATAAAATAAGAAAAAAATGTCTCAATATTTCATCAGAAAGATATACCGGTCCCGATAGCTCAGTTGATAGAGTGTCCGCTCCGGGGAACGGGAGGTCACGGGTTCGATCCCGGGCCGCGACTTACCAAAGTCGTTAAAAATGGTACTAGCTGCTCCTCGCTTGGCACTCATATTTACGGTGTAGAGCTAGGACTGGTCGACCCAGTGTCAGGATAATGTGACTGGGTGTGGCACCATGTAATGTGTCTTGGACATGATATTTCAGTGAGGCAGCACTATAAAAGTGAGTATTGAGCTCCCTGTCGCAACCAGACACCATCGTGATATGACTGAAAAATTGCTGAAAGCGACTTTAAACCCGAATTCACACACACATACACACACACACTCATCAGAAAAATAACCGTTTTTGAGATTTAAAAGAAAGCACTAAGTCGCGCGCGGGTGACAGCTGTCTCGTCCGAGACCCTGCATACAAATGGCTCTACAAATGAAAACATAGCCAGCTGCAGTTGTGTTTTGCGATGTAACATCTCGAGACCCTTTTATTATCGGTGATGGACTCTGTTGACTTCCTGAATTTCATTAGACGCGCGGTGTAATTTGATTTCTCAGCAATTAATCCGTTTTACAAATCGAAACGTCGCTTTAATCAGGAGAAGTATTCTAATTAAGTGACCCACATGCAGCTAATGAAATTTCTGCAAATCCATACGATAGCTATCCTCTAGTGATTTTATGTTACTGAATTTGCAAAGATACATCTGACCGTTTCCGCCGCTATTTTGTCCTATTTAACTAACCGTCCATTCGCTGTCATAACTGTCACAGACTTGAAGGTACAGTAAAATGCCTATATTAAGACCACCTTTGGGACTGTTCAAAAGTGGTCTTTAAGACCACTTTTGAACACTCCCAAAGGTGGTCCCTGACCAGAGGACATAGTGTGCAGAAAACACGAAGTAAGAATAACTGCACCCTTGTAAATAAGCTTTTTAAAGCAGGAGTAGATTTAATTTGAGGTGGTCTTAATAGCGGAATTTTACTGTAGTTTAATTACAAGATTTGTAAACAGAATCGGTAAAGTACTGAGCTGAAATCCTGTTTGCCACAATTCCGTTGTACCATTTTATCCTCGGTGGGGATGAAGGTATTCAACAATCCACGAAGACAACTACCACTATATTACTTAGCTTATCCTGCCGCATCTCTCTCCATTATTTGCCTTCCGCTGATTCAAGAAAGGCAGTTGATAATTTCTGGCGAAAGAATGTGCACTGTACTGGTCAACCGCTTACGTTAAGCCTGCCCAGGAAAAGTGTGGATAGGTAAACTAGCCGGCTCAAAAATGGCCTAAATAGTTTTGGCTGGGCAGTTAAAATTCCAATACAAACAAACAATCGATTCTTTGACACATATTGTCCAGCTGATGTAATGCCATCACATTGCTTTATCGATTTCTAGACACACATATATATTAACCACTCCACGAAAAATCGGCCTCCTGATTTTGCGAAAAGGTATGGCACAAGCCGCCGTGTGCAGCTGCACAAACTAGTATTTTCTCGATACAGTCATCATGTTTACATGACCACGTAATCAACACCCCTCTAAACCCTACTTTATATAGAGAAAACTGGGGTTTACAAGGGTATACATTATTTTGTATATTTCTGGGTACTCGTTATCTAAACCGCCTCAAAGAGGCGGTTCTAACGAGCATCCATGACCTTTGTTTTGAGTAAAAATAAGAAACAAATCACGCATTCTTGTCAGAAAAGTAACCATTTCGGAGATCTATCTATATGAATCAGAATTGTTACTGGTGGCAGGTCAAATGACATTCATACACCAGGACCTGTGATGGAAAGTTAGTCCCTAACTCTCACCAAATAGGTAAACTTAGCTATACAATCCTCAGCACCTTCAGCCGTTGAAATAATTGAATGGGGAAAGGCATTCCAATCTCTAATGGTTCGAGGGAAGAATGATTCCTTATAAATGTCAGTTCTTGCCGCAAGGTTCTGAAACGCCAATGAATGATGATTTCTACAGTGCCTAGCCAGGGGAACACGGTCATCTGTTGGGATGCTGGCAGCACCCTTTAGACCTTTGTATAAAAGTATGAGCCTGCTGTCTTTTATCCTTTTCTTGAGAGACTCCCATCTTAATTTTTCTAGTATTCCAGTCATTCTCCCAGTTTCAAAGCTGTAATTGCTTGTTACAAATCTAGCAGCTCTACTCTGAACTTTTTCAATTTCTTCTCCGCTGGGGTCCCAGATACAACTACCATATTCCAAGATTGGACGAACAAGTCCTTTATATGCTGCCTCTTTTACATCCTGAGGACACTGATAAAGATTTCGCCTCAGGAAACCAAGCGTCCTATTTGCCTTTGTACACATGTTGCTAATAATTCCATCTCAAATTGTGTGTGAGTGTCATACCAAGGTATTTAATGGAATCCACGTTCTCGAGGACAATTCCATGTAAGGTGTAAGAAGCCTCAATTTGATATGTTCTCTTCCTAGTTATCTGCATAATGTTGCAATTAACGGGCTGAAATCTCATGCCCAATGTTTGTGCCCAACATCCTGATCTATCTATATCATTCTGAAGTTTCAGCGAGTCATCTGTACCTGTAATTTCCCGGTAGCAAACACAGTCATCTGCGAACAGTCTGATTTCTGAGTCAATGTCAGTGGAAATATCATTGATGTATAGGGAGAATAACAGTGGACCAAGAACAGTCCCTTGTGAGACAAAACTGGTGCCCACTCTCCAAGATTCTCCATTAACAACAACACGCTGTTTTCTGAAAGAATGTACTATGTCACACCGAGTTGTTAGCATAAGGAACTAGAGGTATTTTGCTGTCCGATCCGCGAAAATAAAAGTGCTGACCACCAGAATGCGCTGGCGCATAGGCTGGTTTGCACATTTATTGTTCTTAAATGCAACTACAACAAGACAAAACAACAAAAAACAACAAAACAGGTTTCCTCATGGCCTTTATTAATATAATATAGGTTCTAGATGATCTTTAGAACCCCCGCTCTGAGGCGTTTCCAAAAAGTACACACGATTGAGGCTTTTTCTAACAAGTACACACGATTTTAATTCTAACACAATGAGTCTTTATAGGTAATGGAAAGGGGCTGTGATTTACTCTCCAACAAATCACTTAGCGGAAGAGCGAGACGCGAAACCCTTCGTTTTATGTCGTCACTCAAAGATTCTATGACGCTAAAGGGCGAAACGTTATTTTCTTGTACCAAAAAGACAATAATAAAAGAGGAATTTCTACCAACAGTGACGAAAGATTGGGAGAACGTGAAGGAAACAACAAAAGTACAGTAAAATTCCTATATTAAGACCACCTTTGGACTGTTCAAAGGTGGTCTTTCAGACCACTTTTGAACAGTTCCAAAGGTTGTTTTTGACCAGAGGACACTGTTGGCAGAAAAGCAAAGAAAGTTTAAGCGCAGACTTCAAAATAAGCTTTTTAAAGCATAATTAGTCTTAATTTTAGCGGAATTTCACTGTGGTTTCTATTTAACCCTTATCTTGCTGTTCACGACAACCCCTATCTTTGCAAACAGTGTAGATCCAGATCAGATGGCTTCTGAAGAAGCCATCTGATCAGGATCTACACTGTTTGGCATTCAGTTTATGAATTTGTAGCAATAAATTACATCAAGTAATTTGATTGGTTGATAGACAGAAATGGGTGTGGCTTAAATGAATATTCAGCAAGATAAAGGTTAAACATAGATCAGCTCTAGTATGTGATATGTTCAGTACAAAATCACAGTTTGGCGGTCAGTTGTTGGTATGCAAATCATTCGCGCCATGTGCACGTGATTTGTTTTCCATTATAAAATTGGGATTGCGATTGATTGCCTGGCACTTCCTGGTTACCGTCATTTGTATTTGACAAGGTATTCATTACACAGAGGATCTTATATGAGTGTTTATGTATTACTGAATTTATTGAACGAGTTGAGGAAAGGGGTTAAAATGCGAGGCTTCGTCGAGGATTTTATACATTTCCTCAACGAGTTTGATAAAACGTGTTGAGGAAAGGGGTTAAAATTCGATGCTTCGCCGAGCATTTTTACCCTTTTCCTCAACGAGTTTGAAAAATTCAATATGTTCATGTATATTAACGAGTTGAGGAAAATGGGTAAAATGCGAGGTTCAGCCGGGCATTTTACATGTATCTTTGTTCCTCAAGGTGTTTTAAAAACCAGTACATGAGCAAGAATGGAGGATTCTATTTATCATATGACACTTAAAACGCATTTTGTTCACGATTTTGTTACAAAAGCGTCAATATTCCGCCATAAGTAACGCGACGTCGTTAATGACGCCATACTTGTAATGTTGCGGGGAGTATCTAACTAATTTACATATTGAATCCATTTTAATACATAGAGGACGTTACATGATTGTCCATGTATTATTAAACGAATGGAGGAAAGGGATAAAACGCTAGGCTTCGTCGAGCATTTTATCATTTTTCCCGAACGTGTTTAATAAATCCAATAATACATGGGCAGGAATGCAAGATTCTATCATAGAACGCATTATATTCACGATTTTATTACGAGCGCGTAAATATTCCACCATAAGTAAATTAATAAAGTCGTAAGTGTATCTTTACGGGGCGTACGTGTTTGTCTGCTATTCAGAGCTACGCTTGTTTGTGCATATTGCAATTACACACGGCACCCCCTGTATCACGCATTCCTATCGTTTGTCAGTCAAAACACCCGTGCGACACAGTGCATGTTTTACTACTCCAAAAAGGCTACTTTTCTGATGACAATCCGTAATATGTTACTTTGTTATACTGCAAATATAGGTTGTGGGCGGTTCTAACGAGTACCAACAACCTATGTCTTTGAACAGAAATAAGAAAAATAAAGACTAACCCACGTAAACCCTTATTTTCTCTATACAAAGTGGTGTTTAGAGTGTGTGTGTGTGGGGGGGGGGAACATTTCACGGACTTATTCACGTAATGACTACTGACAGCTAATCGGAGAAGAACTTTGTTTGTTTGATTTGAGGTTTAACGTCCCCGTCAACACTGTAAAGGTCTTTTTGGAGACGTTGCTTCCCATTTTGTGGGACTTTTACCCGACATTGGGATGAAATGACATCTCAAGTCCTGTCGCCAAATGAAACTAGCATGGTTTATAAGCATGGGCGGGCCGACGCGCACCGCTTTGCCTGGGCAGGCTTAGATCCTCTAAGCGGTTAACAGTACTCGTGGGTCAGTTTCAGCTCTGCGTGGAAGCATCATGCAGCCCATATATTTCTTCAAGCCCCTATGGGCGGGGGCCAACGGAGAAGAACTGAAACAGCTTTAGAACGACAACATAAGCCATCTGTGACAAAATAATTATTAGCTATCTAAATAAAGTAAGAAAATTCATTGCTGACACATGGTTTATCCTGTAGTGTTCGTCGTATATAATACGCCTACCCACAAATCTAAGTATTTGCCAGAAGTGTGTCGATACTGATTATCCATGTAAATCTCACTTTGTAAACATAAAGCGGGGGCTTACAAATTTTATTATCTTTTCACACACTTGTTGAAACAGAAAAACAAGTTGGCTGCTTTCAAAAAGCATCCAATAGGTTTGGTCTTGTCAGTCTACATTCTGATTTGAGCCAGCTGATATCATTATTCCACTTAATGCATTTTTTTGAATAAAAATAATAAACTTTAATACAAAACGTGTACATAAAATTTCGAAGTCTGTGACCTTGGTATCAGGAGAGGTAGGTAGTGATGAGTATTCTGTGGTAAATTGTTTAACGCCATGGCAAGTATAAACTAAATGCAACTTACATATGGTTTACACATGTATAGCACAAAACTTAACCAAACGAAAATGTAAACCGAATTTTTCAAAGGGTCATAACTCTATTAGTATTTGGTGGCATATCTTCACATCTTAGCCTTACTACATACACATTTTAGGCTTGATCGGATGAAAACTGTATAGTAGGAGTTATACGGAAACGAAATAAAAAAAGTTTACGAACGGACGGACGGACACCAATCCCATAACTTAATACGACCGTTTTTTTTTTTATTTTTAGTATTTTTTGTTGTTGTTGTTGTTGTTGTTTTTCAAACGGACATATAAAAAGATTTTTCCTAAGTCATCAGGCCTTCTATAGGGCCTTGGTTATCTATTTCATTTGTTGTTAACGTCCCTGTTATCACTGTATGAGTCTTTTTTGAGACATTGCTTCCAATTTTGTGGGACTTTTACTCAGTACTGAGATAAAACGGGCAGATAAACTCCTTCTCAAGCCCTGTCACCCAATGAAACTAAATGGTTGAATGCATGAACAGTCCGACTCGAGCCACTTTTCCTGAGCAGGCTTAGACTTTCTAGGCGATTTAACACTACTCATGTGCGGCCGGTATCAGCTCTGTGTGGAAGCATCATGCAGCCCAATCTATTTCTTCAATCCCCGATGGACTGGGGCCGATCAGACCTTGGGGCAATATATTGGACTTCTGTATTCCTGAACCGCCTAGGAAGATCTAAGCCTGCCCAGACAAAGTGCTGCGAATCAGACTACCTTAAACCTCGGTCGTTTCTTTGAGCGGTACCTCCGCAAAACCTGAAATTTGCAATCATTTTGTATATCTTTCTGGATCACAGTTTAATTGTAAAAGAAACTGATTAGTAAAACGTCAAGTATTGAGTGGAAATAAAGAACACCATTCTCGGCTTATCAGACACAATAGCTCCCATCGAATGCGCCAAAAAGTCTTTTAACAACTCAGTCTGTAACTGGTGGTAGGTCACTTAGTAGTCATGAAGTTTTTGAACAGAAACTATTGCTATCTGTGCTGGGCTCAAGAACAATAAACAACGACCCATCAACGTTATGACTTTGTTTCGCTCCCTAAATATTTTATATATTTGGAAGAGTTAGAACCTTCGACTTTGGCACTGCCGTTTATTCTAGTAGCAAAGACATGAAAATGTTTTTACACACCCAGCGATCTTTTTTATATTTGGTTTTACGATCCTTTCAAGATTATTTCACTCACATCAAGCCGATCGTTAATCGGAGGTGAGCGAAAACTAGAGCACCCGATGAAAAACCTCCTGAACTTCCATTGCAGAACTTCTCATTATGTGACCTGAGCCATGCTCAAACCTACACCGTTGAGAGACCTAATGATTAAGAGTCAGCACTCTTATCCACTAGGCCACACCCAGCGATCTTTATAAATGAGGAAAAATAACGTTCTCTGTCTTTCCAACATTTACGTATTATTGGAGCTACCACCGTACCGAAAGATGTTAAGAATATATAAATCTGTTCCTATCTGTGTGAAGTAAACTTTGCAAGTTTTGTTTATTTGTATTTAACAGCCCAGTCAACACTGATTTGGGTCATGTTTGGGCCTGTCAGTGTACCTATCCACACTTTTCCTGAGCAGGCTTATCCGTAAGCGGTTTACCAGTTCAGTGCACATTCTGTCGCCCAAAACTGACCCCTGCCCTTCTTGAATCAGCGGATGGGAGAGAATGACCATAGAAAAGATTGCATTATCAATCTCCACGAAAGAATGTTGCCGACCCCGGTAGGTATCGAACCTGAGTCTTCCTTATCGCCAGTCGGACTGCATCCGACTGAGCTACCGCAGCCAGCCACACTTTGTGAGTAGTAGTAGTTATGTTCTGTTGTTTTTCGTTTCCATGGCCCCATGGACTTACTCCGTAATGGCATTGCAAAACGTAAAATTTGCGAAAATGACTGCTACTCCTGCAAAAGTAATTTCTGTTTTGATATGTCTAAGGGGTATACTCTTAAAGGAAAGAATTTGCTCCTGGGGAGTAAATTCTTCCCTTTTAGATTAGACCCCTTGAGGAGCAAATTCTTCCCCTTTTAGAGTAGACCCCTTTTTCAGTTGGACAGAGTCAACAGAGTAGCAGCCATAAGGTCCTTAAAGTCGTATTTCCATCACGAAATCATGCCTATAGAATTGTGATCCCCTTTAATATGTTCTATAAAAGGGTTACTCTTTGGAAGCAAGGAATACGCCACAGAACTGAAAAATATGGTGTGCACATGTTTTCCGGGCCAGACTAGCTAGTTTCGGCCAATTAGGCCTCATCAGTGACCCTAAGATATATATTCAAAATTCCACAATGGAATCAATGATCCCAAAGGACAAGAAAATATAATCTACACTATGATGTAGGGCAGGGAGACGTTTTACAGCCGCCACACATGCCCACACACCAGTTGTAGTGAAGTTAAATATGTTCTATAAAAGGGCTATCCTTTGGAAGCAAAGAATACACCACAAAACTGAAAAATATGGAGTGTACATGTTTTCTGGGCCAGATTAGCTAGTTTCGGCCAATTAGGCCTCATCAGTGACCCTCAGGTATTTTCAAAATTCCACAATGGAATCAATGATCCCAAGGGACAAGAAAATATAATCTACACTTTTATATAGTAAAGCTCGGGTTTGCAGGGGTATACATTAATTTCCGTATTCATGCTCTGAGACACTAGATTGTGGGTAATCGATAGAATCGCCTCGTCGAGGCGTTTATTTCGACTCCCCGCAATCTATGTTTTGAGCAAAAAAGGCAACTTGAATATTCCAATTTTTCTTTTTAAAATTTCTTTTTCTTTGGCCAAAAAATGACAATGTATTTGAATAGGTGTGTTTCGAAATACGGTAAAAATGGTAGACTGCGGTAGGTGACCAATTAGTTCGAACACCCTAGCAGACTGAACACCCAAAATTATTTCGAATCTGTGGCTGAAAACTTTCGCATTTAATTCGAACTCCCAAATTTTTCAGAAATCAGAATTTTTAATACTTTGAACACACAAAAAATGCCGAAAAATGCTTCCAGAACAAGCATTTCGGACCGTTCCCGGGTTTATCATTACAACATCGTACTGGTCGTATATGAATTAGCGCACGAAAAAAAGAAAACTTAGCATGAAATATGTGCGACTTCCAAAGACTCGGATTAACATGCACTCTGTGAGGCAAATGGCTTTCGCTTCTCTCACTTGCATAGCCCTGTGGTAATCGAAGGTTCATACCCTCACCGAATACTGATCAGAATGTGAGAAACGCAGGCATCAAGAGCTTAGATCAACCTTGATGAGCCACAGGAGTTTCGCTTATTTATGTTGTGAAATCCCATCGTCTGCATCAGGCTCATGCGATCAGCGAAGACTCTAATCGGATTGCATGAGTATGCTAAGATGTGTCTTCGCTGCTTTCTCAACGACCTGCAAACACTGAACATGCGCACCCACTACCGGTATGTTAGGCAAAGGGTTTCACTTAGCCTTTTGACTTCGTAAGGTTTAAGGGTTCAGTAAAGATTGATCACATTGCATCGATGTGCAGGCTGATCCTAGTCGGTGATGTAGCATAGTGGCCTACAAAGGCTTGAATCGCTCTCAGACTCTTTGGAGCGTACCTTCCACTTTCATTATTTTTTGTGTGACAGTGTTACCCTTTTTCCATGTGCTGTGGCATTTGATTCAATGCCTCTTTGTTAGCAGACGCGCCCCTTTAAATATTAATTGAGAGTTCCCCGCCTTTTTCCACAGAACGTCTTTTAGCACGTGCGAGTGAAATTCATGGTTGTTGCATGCAAAAAGGTAGTTTAATTCCGGTTATCTGTTGGGTTACCCTGGTTTTCTGAGCAGCAAGTGAAGATGCCCATTTTTTTCACTATGCGATGGGCGAGGACTCAAGTCAGCCTGCACATGCATGCAGTCTGAACAGTCTTCGTTGTTCGTATGTGCCTACCATGGCCTCTGTGCTAATCAAAGAACAACAGGTGAAAACTATGGCCACATTTGCTAGATGCGCAGGCTGATCTGGTCCTTCGTTTGAAACGGGTTTTTTCGCCGTGCGCCGGCTTAAAACGACAGTGTACATTTAACCGGCCAAATCTGCTTGCGACATTACAAACACATTCTAAGCTACCAAGTGCAAGGATCAGTCTGTTCAGATCTCCTATCTCGAGTAAAATACCTATTGCGCATGAGCGTACAGAAAAGACTGATAAGTCTGCGCAGTTGTGCAATCGGGATTGTGTCTTCAATGTTGAAGAGGTTTGAAACGTTTCATCGCGCACAAAGTGAAGATGGCACATGCACATGTTAAAATTGTGCATGATGTCCGCATTTTCTTTTTCTTGTTACTTGCCTATCTAAATAACCTGATGGTTTATCACATCCCATATATACATGTAGCTGGACTTTGTCTGCTGCGGTGTAGCCGGAACAAAACAATTATTACAGACTATCAGGACATTCTTTGAAAAATATATGGGCTTCTCTTAAGAAAAGAATTTGCTCCAAACAAATCAATTTCTGTTATTCCTGAGATCACAAATTGACTCGCCCATTTTAAAGGGAATAGTGATAGTTCAATAGGTGTAAATGTCATTAATGACAATGTGTAACCTTATACTTGTAACTACATGATAAGCTCGCATTCAAAGACCCCCTGCACACACTGACTTATTTATAGATCAAACGGTTCTGCACTGCATAAGTGATATTTATAACTTCTAATCGACTTGCGGATTGACAGGGTCGCGGGGAAAAAACGTAGTTGTTTAAAACATTGAACCCAGCCTGGTCCAATGCATGGAATTCTTTCAGATCAAACAGTTCGAACACTGATAAATTTCCAATCTGATATTTTCTAAGGGATCAGTATTTATTTTTTTACTGTGTTTTTTTACTGTTCGAGTTAATTGGTCATTTACCGTAACTGCCACACCTGCCAGGTGTTTCCATTTCCCTTAAGATATTTATTGTTGGAGTTGAAACGCTTGCTTTTCGGTCTGTTTCGCTATTCAGACAGGTTGTTTCCTGTAATTGCAGTATAGTATTGCATCATCGTTAAAGCTGATTGGTTGATCGCGTCACGTGCCCCTCCCTTGGAACATTAACAATCTGGTCATTATACCCGGTTTGCCCGCCTCATGGCGACCAAACCAAAAAGAACAACTGGTTTGTGCGCGGTTCACGGGAACTGTTTTCCCCTTATTGTCTACACTCATAGACGTTTCGTTTAACATGGAAGTACAGCTATAAGTTGTCCACAATGCAGGTCGAATTTGATACGTTTATAATGCAATAACAAGTATCCGATTTCACAAGAAGAAAAAGCGGCCCATAATGAGTACAAGCATTCACACAAAAAGGCTCCACGGGCCGAGCTCTGGCACAGAATTGCAATCACATTTGTACATATTTGATTTCATATTTGTACAGGCTAATAGAAAATATGCATCTACTAACTCTCGACCCCAACTGACCAATGCCTATCCTTTAAGCTTCCCAGGAGCCTTTGGCTTTGGTGATCTAAAACTTTCCTCGTCGTTAGCAAAATGTTTTGTTTAATCTTCAACTGGTCGTCTATAAAGTACAGGAAAGTTGTCTTCTTAACGTCTCCAACAGTTTCCAAGCATGCCATTTGACAAGATGATACAAGCATATTGACTTTTTAAAGATGAAAAAGTACTTTTTGACAAACCTACAGCATTTAAACTTTTGACAGTTCGGATATTATACCTCAACAAAGACAGTTAATTGTATAAAACATATTTGTTGGATATAACTCTACACATTCGCTTTTTAAACATGTATATGCAAAGCGTAGCTTTTTGTAAAAGCTATACTTGTCCATCCAGCAAAGAATGGCGGGCCAACGTCGGGCCGACAGCGATACGATGTGGCAACTAAGGCTGCCACGATTAATCATATAATCGATTAATCGATCGATAAATTCCACAAAAATGATAATCATTTCTGATTTGCTTTTAATCGATTACTTGATAGGTACAGTTTACTACCCAAAGTTATGCCTAAAATAGTTGGATGTGTGGCAAACAGTGCAGACCCTGATGAGACGCCGCATTATTGCTCAGGCTGGTCTGTTGTTGAGTGCCAGCTGGGTAACCTATATTTAAGAAAACATGGCATTTTTCCTTTATACGAAACAAGGAAATCAAACATGTCCAATCGTGTTTTCTTGAAATCTTAATGAACACGTCCAGACAACTTAAGCGAAGAAACTGAAAGGAAAATACCAGGAGACGTTAAAATTTGATAATACTCGAAGCTAATGTAATTTGTTTCTAAATTTATTGTCTTAATCAGATAAGATGCGCAAAAAGGTAGCGGAAAGCAAATCATTTTACTCAATTAAAATTGAACCACAGTTATATTGATATATGATCCTGTCACGTATTCAATGTTTGCTTGGTTGGAGATATTACATAACATTGGCCTGATGATGGGAAAGAGCGCTGACTCTTAATCATACGGTCTCTCATCGCTTTGGTTCGCGTCTCTCTCGGGCTATACATGACTCTGAGACGCCAGTTCATGCAACGGAAGGTCGGGTGTTCTTGTCTCCCGGCACTGCGATTACCGCCCAACCCTGATAAACGATCGGTAAGCAAAAAGGTGTAATAATCCTGAGAGAGCCATAAACCAAAACAACACGCCGCAACTCCCCCCCCCCATGTTTTTCCCAAGTCTTTCTTTCTTTCTTTCTTTCTTTCTTTGTGGGCACTCGGTGAAACTGCCTCAATTAGGAGGTTCTAACGAACACTGAGAGTCTAACGTAGATTGTGGGCACTCGTTAAAACTGCCGCATTGAGGTGGTTCCAACGAGTATCAACAGACAATCATAGATTATGGACACTCGGTAAAACTGCCCCATTGAGGAGATTCTAACGCGTACCAACAGTCTAACAGCTGGTGGGCGCTCGTTAAAACTGCCTCATTGAGGCGGTTCTGACGGGTACCAACAGACTAACATAGATTGTGGATACTTGTTAACCCATTAAGTACCGGAACCCCAAAACGGGTACCCTGGCAAACAGTGCCGGCCCAGATCAGACGCCGCAGAACGCGGCGTCTGATCAGGGCCTCCATTGTTGCTAAAAGTTCAGTCATTTTCAAAATAAATTGAAAACACAAAATAAATAAGAAAACACAACCTGACACCCCTAAATTTTGAAATGTACTCCTGCTATATAAAAGGAGGAAGATTCCATTTGGTACAAAAAAGGGTTAAAGCTGTCTGATTTAGGAGGTTCTAACAAGACCAACAATCTAAATACCAACAGCTTGTTTGTTTGATTTGAGGTTTAACGTCCCCGTCAACACTGTAAAGGTAATTTTGGAGACGTTGCTTCCAATTGTGTGGGACATTTACCCGACAATGAGATGAAATGACATCTCAAGCCCTGTCGCCCATGAAACCAATAGGGTTTATTAGCATGGACGGTCCACCTCGCACCGCGGTATCTGGACAGGCTTAGATCCTCTAAGCGGTTTACCAGTACTAGTGTTCGGGCCGGATTCAGCTCTGCGTGGAAGCATCATGCAGCCCATATATTTCTTCAAGCCCCTATGGGCGGGGGCCGGAAAATACCAGCAGTCTATGTTAGGTAAACATTGTATACCCATATAAACCTCACTTTTCTCTGTATAAGGTAGTGGTTTACAGGGGTCTTTATTTCAAGGATTTGTGTTTGTTTGTTTTGCACTGCGGTTTTACTTCCCCGTCAAAGATATTTAGGTCATTTCGGAGACGTTGCTTCCGATTTTGTGGGACTTATACATGTACCTAACATTGTGATAAAATGACATCTCAAAAGAGCCTCCGTGGCCTAGTGGATTAGAGCGCTGACTCTTAATCAGGTCTCTTACCGCTGTGTTTGTCTCAAGCCCAGGCCTCATATGAGACGCAAAGCTCTGCAATGGAAGGTCAGTTAGTTTTGTCTCCGGGCACTCCGGTTTTGGACTGCCTCTGATAAACGGTCGGCTCGAATAAGAAAATTAATCTTGAAAGGGCTGTTAAACAAAAACGAAAGTCATCTCAAGTTCTGAAGCTCAAAGAAACTGTTTTAAGGAACTGTCCGACTCGCAACACCTTTTCTGGACAGGCTTAGACCGTCTAAGCGTTTTACAAGTATTCAAGTCCGGTCGGTTTTAGCTCTGCACGGACATCTATGCAGCCCAATTAATTCGCCAAGTCCCGAGGGTTGGAGCGCTCATGGACTTGTGTACATAATGTCGCCACAATGCATGTTTTACTGGAGAAATAAGTCAGATTCTAATGCACTTGTGGGGTGGTTGGGGGGGGGGGGCATAGGTGACGTGCATATTGCGTCACTGGGGCGTCCAACTGATACTGGCTTACACTTGGGCAAGTCCTGCTGTCCTTGCAACAGGTAAGGGCAGAGGGGTGTGCTGTTATTTCTTCTGTTTCTAAACTTCCATTCAGTTTCTTCTTTCTCCTCTGTTCCTCACTTTCATCTTATATTCAATCTCTTTTCTCCCTTTCTCTGGGAGACGACACCAAATGACCCACAACGGTTGACGTGTCGTTAAACCCAAAACAATCAATCAATCTAATGCACTTGCGTATGTAACGCGACATCTGATTGGATAACTTCAAACATTTGCGACAGTATATTCTTTATACAATTTAATTTATATGTACGTTGGTTGATTGATGTAGTGAGACTGATATTGAAGGGTTTTAATTTTGTCGGACATATTGTATTTTTCAACATATCCCCATTTAGTATATATACACGTTTGCCAGCGGTGTTTAAGGGCCTCATTGTCACTTTAAAATTTACAGAAATCATTTTCATGGCTGTTCAGAAAGTCATCCACTGCAAATCGGACTGAAAGTTGGTGCCTGAAAAAGCCGCTTTCTGTTTTGGAAATAGATGAAAGTCTGATGGAGCGAGATCAGGCGAATAAGGCGGATGGTCATTCAAATAAACCCACAATCGTGAATTGCAGCTATAGCAATTACAGACTTGTGAACAGGAGCATTGTCCTAATGGAACAACACATCTTTAGTGAGCTTTCCGAGGCGCTTAACCTTAATATTTCACGTTACTGCGTCAGAAGTGAAGCATAGTGTGTGTCATTAATTGTTTTTCCCTTTTGGAGATAATCTATCAGCAGAATACCAGAAATCGAGGTCATAACCTTCCCAGCTGATGGAATAGCCTTTGTCTTCTTTGGCGGTGGTGAGCCAGGGTGCTTCCATTGTTTCGATTGCTGTTTGGCCTCCGGGGTAAAATGATGAACCCATGTTTCATCCTTAGTCACAAATCTCGGAAGAAAGTTGTCAGGATCTTCCTCAAAAAGCTTAAGATTAGCACGCGTCATTGTGCGCCTGGTGTGCTTCTGATCAACTGTCAAAAGTCTTGGTACTCATCGGACCGAAAGCTTTCTCAATACAAGATCCTCTGTCAGAATGGAATGTACCCTCTCCTGTGAAATTCGAACTCTACTGGCTAATATCTCTCTGTGACTCGTCTGTCAGTCATAACAATATCATGGACTTTATTGACAATATCTGGGGTTGCAACAATGACAGGACGGGGCCATCATCAAGGCTCTGTCTGCCGCGCTTAAATTCTGCCAACCAAATTTTCACTGTAGCACATGAAGGGGCAACTTTCCCTAGTGTTGCTATCATATCATTATGGGTATACTTAGGTGTTAAACTTTTTTTTTTTGCAAACATTGGATCACTGCTCTTTCACCGATTTATCCATTTTTCAAAAGCTGCTTTTCTTGTTTACTTTAGAGTGACACCTCGTCGAAATAAACTGACCAAAAGAGACCAGTCCATGGGTACAAGGCCCTGTATAGTCAGAGAATAGTAGGACTTAAACAGAGTATTCCTACGTACCTCCTTCAACACGAGGCTCACAACATATCAATCAGACCTCGTATTTCTAAAACATACAACAGGCCTTTTTAAAGTGGCATTCATTTGAAAATGTTGAATAAGTAAAGAGCAGCACTTCAGTTTCATGGCACAAAAGCGGTTACTTGAATCATCATATTAACAAGAAGCCCGTGGAATGAACACCCCCCCCCCCCCTAAAATCCACTTTAAATAGAGAAAACTGGAGTAAACAGAGGTATATATTATTTTGCTTCTTTCTGCTCCTAGACATATGTTGTGGGAACTCGTTACCCAACGAGACGGTTTTAACGAGTTTGAGTATACATCATGTGAACAAGTCCGTGAAATGAACACCCCCTTAAACCCCACATTATATAGAGAAAAGTGGGGTTTACGGGGTATATATTATTTTTCTTATTTCTGCTCTTAGATATAGGCTGTGGGTACTCGTTAGAACCGCCTCGATGAGGCGGTTCTAACGAGCACACACAACCTGTGATAGCAGTGTAAATACGAAAAATACCACTGATTTTCATCAGAAAAGCAGCCATTTTGGAGATATGAAAGAAAATACTATGTCACACGGGTGTGTTATCGTAATGAGTATGTCCACAATGATGTATTCACATAGAATACTCAGTGTTTGAAAGAAATTGTATCAGAGCTTGAAATTTCAATATGTCTGCCTATCAGAAACTAGTCAACAGTCCAGAAGCAACTTTGCTGTGCCTTGGTCACGATAGAATATGTTTAACATTACGATAACAGATCCGTGCAGTATAGTACAATCTTTCATTTTTTTAAAAACGGTCACTTTCCGTTTGAAAATGTATGACATTTTTTCAATTTTTACTCCAAACACAGACTGTGGGTTCTCGTTAGAACTGTTGAGGCGGCCCTCACGACTACCTACAAACTATGCCTTGAGACATAAATTAGAAATTATTGCTAATCCCACTTTTCTCTGAATGAAAAGGGATTAAGAGGGTTTTTTTCTCAAGGTTCACGGAACTGAAATACGCAAAAACTGAAACATACTTCTACGAGCCAAGTGTAGAAGAATGGAAATAAAAAGGAAACCAGGTCTGGACGCCCATCAGATGCCACCGATGAAGAAACTTGTAACAAAGTAAGGGGTTTGGTGTCCTCTGATAAGCGAATTAAGTTGAATGAAATAGCAAATACATTACACATTTCACATGGTAGCGTTTCAACAGTTTTACATGATCGCTTGGGTATGCGCAAGCTAACAGTCCGTTGGGTCCCAAAATCCTTTAGCGACGAGCAAATGGCAACCAGAATATCAGTATGCGGGGCATTGTTGATGCGGTTTATGTCACAGGAAGATGATTTGTGTTCACCTCTTGTGACCTGGGTCCATTATTATGAGCCAGAGAATACAACTCTGTTAAATCCGTTAACAGTTAGCCGTCTTTTTGTGTGAGTGTGTGTGCTGAAGACAATATATTTTGGGTTCTCATAAATCCACTTTTCCGAAATGATATCTTCCACTTTATATAGATATATTGAAAAAAAAAAGAGTTTATGGGTGTCAGATTGAATAGTTCTGAATATTTATTAATTTCTCTTGAAATTCTAAAAATAAATATGTTCTATTTGACTGGAAAAAGGGTAAATCTATGATTGATTTATAAAGTATGAAAATTTATTTTGTATGGTATGCTTTTTTATAATATCCTTTTCTACTAAGTAGGTTTTATTATTTTTATAGGAATTGACGGTTGCGTGAATTAACTAAAACCTCTCTAATAGATGTACTTTTCTGTGTAGTATGGTGAACTTATTTATATACCTTTTTCTCACAGATAATACGTTTGATTATCAATATTTTCTCACATTTTCTGCAGCATGTTAACACATCTGTTTGCAGACTTCCATACTGCTTACCGATTTGTAAGCTGTTTCCTGACTGTTTACTTTCAGGATTTCTTTACACTTTATCCAATCATAGTATTGTTTTATACAGGGTATTTCCCAGTTTAGTAGCCTTGACCTTACAGATCTTGTCTATTTTTAGACTGTAAAGGTTGGTTATAAGAATTTTACCAGAAAATTGCTATTTTAAACTAGCTTATTTTACAGTTTTCTGCATATTTTGCATCTACTGTGTACAAGCATTAGTGAAATTAAATTTTCACTTTGAGCCTTATTCAGCTTTCAGATGTTAATACATTTTGTAAAATCAAGTTTTTCTCAGTGAGAATACTGCATTTCCAAATTACCATGTTAAAGTTTTACTGTCCGAAATATAAAAGCCTTGCCAGTTTGACCAGTCATTAGCCACTGGTCAGGGTTCTCTCTGAACCCCTTTAAAGACTACATCGACTGGTAAGTGATATTTTGTTCTTGGTCTGGCTCAACGAGCTGGAGACATTTTTTTCTGGTCTTGTCCAACGGACGAGAATTCTTTCAAGTTTTTCTCTTGAGTTCTAAATTCTGAAACTTTATACTGTAAAAACTTAGGCTCATTTTTTCACTTTGGAAACCTTTTCTTTAGTTATTTAAAATCTCAGCTGATCCCTCTCTTCAGTAAGGTACATTGTTTTCCACAAGAGCTATTCGAAAACCTCACATCCGCATTTGAGCATTTGAAAATCTAGTGTAGAGAAAAATAATAAAAGTAGTCTTCCTTCACGGTTGTGTTTATTTCCCAGGACAAGAGCTCGAACCTCACTATACGATCGCGTCGCGAGTCCTCATTGGTTTTACAACCAGAGAGAATCGGCGTCTGCTACATCTGCACACCTTGCTGATTTAATCGTTTGAATTATACACTCGCTGAACAATTATCCTCCTGATTGTTACTAAATACGCGTAATACTTTCTATTTCTTCAGGGGCCCACCCCGTATCACCACATTCAGAGAAACGAACCTAGGATCATATTGCCAGCAGTCCTTTTCACATGCCCGTCTATCTGACTAACTTGACGAGACGTAAATTCCTTCCTTTATATATAAGTTAAAAGCTGGTATTCAATGCCACAGAAACAGAAGGCGAAAACATAAGCTGGTCGTGTCCTGTTCAGCTTAATGAGCTAATAAAACCTTGCTGAACTGGTGACGCGACTATCTTAACAAGCCCAGTCAGCCCGACCTACTACAGTTCAGAAACGTAACATGTTCACAAACAAATATAATGAAAACCCCTGTAAATCCAACTCTACATGGAGAAAACTGGGATTTACAGGGATCTAAATTTTCTATTTTCTGCTCCAATACCTATGTTGTGGGTACTCGTTGGCGAGGCGGTTATAACGACAGACGGGCATGCGAAAAGGGCATTAGTCAGACAGACGGGCATGCGAAAAGGACAGCTGACACTATGATCCTAGGTTCGTTTCTCTGGATATGACCTATGATTTGAGTATAAGCCGTGATAACAACCAATGGACGGCCCTCGCATATCAGTGCTTGAAGAAATAGACTGGGCGATTGTAGAGCTGAAAGTAACCGTACATGAGAAGGCCTACTGGTAAACTGCTTGGAGGTTCTAAGCATGCCTAAGAAAAATGTTGCAAGTTGGACCGTTCATTCATATAAACCCTTTTGGTTTAATTCCACGACAGAGCTTGAGATTTCATTTCATCTCAATGTCGGGTGAATTTCCAGGTTTCCAAAATGACCTAAACAGTTTTTGACTTGGTCGTTAAACCTCAAATCGAACAGACAAGCCAACCAATGGAAGGCTAGGATTATATCGTTTAAACGACATAATATGTTGAAAAAAAAAAACGACATCTTTAACCAATGGGCGATCAAGATTATGTGGATTAAACGACATCTTTATTGTTTAAAATTCCACGCTACTTTTTCGGAGTGTAAAGGAAAACAAAAAATATGTCGTTTAAACGACACATTTTTGTTTTCTGCTCCATTCTAATTTTGTTTTAAATTCCACCCTTCTTTTTCAGGGTGGAAAGAAAAACAAGAATTATATCGTTTAACGACATATTTCTTGTTTTCCGCACCACACTAATTTTATCGTTTTAAATTCTGTTTTGCTAGATACTGGAACAGAATTGTCCCTTCCCGGGTTCCGTACGAACGACAGCCATGTTTAATTCACAAATTCTGTTTTGCAGTAACCTAACCGTTAAATATAAAACCATATATCCAGTAAGTCTCAGCAGACCTACAACTCATTTGAATGCACAGACATACTGATGTCCCTTTGAGTGAAATATGCAGACCAGAAGATTGAAACAGACATTCTAGGGACAATCAGTTATGAACAGACGATGATAAATGGATAAATGTGTAATAAACCACTTTATTATATTACTTGGAAAGTGACTGTTCGGTTTTTAGAATGTGAATATATTAGAAATTATATCTATTCAAAATAGGTAATCTATTCAATCATTACGAATGGACTGCGGTCATATTGAAATTGTTATCACTCGACATTTTCAAAATAGAAGTGAAGGCAATGATCAGGAATCGATTCAATCAATCAGTCAAATTTACCCCCAGAACTTCAGTAAAACAAAGCAAATTCTTCTGATACCTAGGTCCCGTTTTTGGATTTACATCTATCTATTGTAGATGAGTTTTCTTCCTGTAAAATTTAAGATAAACGCGATGACTTTGATTTTGTGATTGGTACGTTTCCTTTCTTGGATGGTGGTGCTTCTCGTGCGGTTTCCTATGGCGTTTATATTTCGCAGTTAATTCGATTTACCAGAGTGTCTAGTCATGTAACTGACTTCATCACTCGCAATAATTGTTAACTGCTAAACTTCTTAATCAGGGTTATCCGTATCTACGCAAAGCCTTTTCTAAATATTATAGACGTCATTTCAATTTAATTTCCAAATTCAATGTTGGACTTCAATCTCTTCTGCATCATGGTCTATCGGAACCCAGATTTTATGGTGACTTAGTATATAAATTAAGAAAAATATTTTAAAATCATTCTTCGATATAAAAAGATTGGGTACAACATAAATGTTATACGACAGGCTGCATGCATGGAAGTTAATCCAATCCCGGTTAACAACTTTTCTTCCCTCTTTAATTGCACGCCGGCAGGACAGGCCTCAGATTCTATGTCGATTCCAGCGAAAAGGCTTACTGAGAATTAGAATTTAATTTTATGTAATGTTGGTTGGTGCCTGATGGTCTGTCTCCGGCCGTTCCCATCGGAGTCTAAGTTTTGATTTTCTTTTGCTCCAGCATTTTCGCTATTGATGTTTTCATAAGGGTCTAGTTATTTAATGTTTGTTGTGTCTTTCCCTTTATTGTCTCTGATGGGAACCGTTGGTAAATTGTATCGACTCCTGATTATTGCATTCACGTCTATTTTTCAACCGTTTTCGAATGAATGAATAAATAAATAAATAAATAAATAAATAAAAATAACAACATAGCTGCCGACTTGGTTAACCAGTGGTCTGTCGCCACAGTCCATGTTTCGGTTTCTTTCCCAAATGATATTGGGGGGAGGATTTTTGATCTGATTGTATCGTTTCCCTTTTCAAGTTGTATATAAAAATGTGTTTGTAAAGAAATCAATGGGATATACGAAACAAAAGTTTCATTGTAAGGAAACAACGGAGAGTGCCTGGAAACACTCATACTTGGGTCGTTATCTTTACATTGACAATTGAAAGCTTGCTATACGCCGATGACTTCAATTTTCCCATTGTGGACTTGCCATTCCTAACCAGTAATATATCATCTGCACCAGCATGCGGCGCGTACGTTTCTCAGTTAATCCGTTATCTCAGAGCCTGTTCAAATTATCAGGAATTTATGGAGCGTAGAAAAGTGCTCACTCGGAGATTGCTGAGTCAGGTGTATGAAAAAAAATCAAAGTGGTAGCAAAGTAGAAGTAAAACAAAGATCAGGAATTGATACAATTAACTTACTACACCCATAAAAGACACCAAAGGGAAAGAAATACAAACATTAAGCGACCAGACCATAATGGAAACCTGAACAAAGGAAGGCCATAGGGACAGTTACTTTCCCACAAAATGGCCATATGGCCATCCAAAATTAAAAAAAACACAAGTGATACACACAGTAAGTAACACACAACAGCATAAATAAATCGCCACAGAAGAGCCGCCTTGGAACGGTCAGTGGAAGATTTCCACTGGGGGGCTTAAATCGATTTTACGTGGCCACAATCCTCGCCCTTACTTCCATCGCGATTTAGACAAATAATTTGTTCAGTCCGTATGAAGGCCTCCTAACTCATCAGTGCAACATCTCCGTGAACACAAAAATCAAAGAACCACAGAGGTGAGACAACGGTGAGGACTCGACAGCAAGAAACCACTGAAATGCTGGAGCAAAAGAAAACCAACAATTAGACTCCGATGAGCCCGACAAGAGACAGAGAATCAGGCACCAACCAACATTATCTCTCTAATTCTCAATAAGCCTTTACGTTGGAACCGTCATAGAATCTGAGGCCTGACCCACCGGCGTGCAATTAAAGAGGTTAACTACCATGCATGCAGTCTGTCGTATAATATCCATGTTGTACCCAATCTTTTTATATCGAAGAATGATTTTACGAAATTGGGTATCGGTACCATAAACTACGCAAAGCCTTTTCAAAATTTTATAGACGCCATTCTGATTTAATTTCAAAATTCAATATTGGACTTAAATCTCTTCTGCAACAAGGTCTATCGGAACCCGAATTTTATGTTGACTTAGTATATAAATTCAGAAAAATATATAATCGCAATGACTTCTGCAACCCTGATTAAGGAGTTTAGCCGTTAATAATTTGTTACGAGTGTTGAAGTCAGTTACATGACTACACACTCTAGCAAATCGAATTAATGGCGATATATAAACGCCATAGGATGGCGCACGAGGAACATCACCATCCAAAAAAGGAAAATTTACAATCTCAAAATCAAAGTCATCGCATTTATCATAAATTTTGCACGAAACTTTTGCAACCCTTCAAAAGTTCTATGGGAAACATCACGATCTGGACAGTCCCTTAAATATGGCAGTTTCCAGAATTACTTCTGATGTTTTTGCCAATGACTAGCCATAAGTATAGGACTTCCAAAGTCCAGGACACATCCTTCTTCCGGCATATCCAATGTTCAGGCCGAAAGGCATGGTAGGTGAAGCTTGCTTACCAACGTTTGAAGTAATTTATACTATCCGTGGATGCCTGATTATAAGCTTCCTTCTTGAGTCAATGTCTGTTGGTCTGAATATTCTGTTTCGTCATTCGTTTACAGGTTAATGAGTTTGGAATATGGTTTGTGTACCAGTACCACAACTGCCCTTAAAACAAATGGAATAAAGTACAAAATGTCTGTGGTAAATGAGAGAGTGACACCATGTAGTATTTATGTACGAACCTGAATTACTTTGAAGGAAACCATCTACATGGAATTGCTCTTTTTCAGGAAAGCAAAAAAGTTGTTGTTGTCATTGAAACTACATGTATTTATGGGTAGTGCTTGCTTCCAAAGAATGTCATTTTTATTAACATATTTTAATTTAAGATATCGAATAAAAACAAATGATTTTAAAAGGGCATTTGTTGAAAAATATCTCTTGTTAATAAAATTATTTGAATTAAGATCGAAAGGCTGATATACTAGCTCCTTCATCACCAATCAGTGGTCGTGAGAGATGCATACGGATAAACTCTGGGTGTTTTAGAACTCTTTTAATAAAAAAATATTTATCAGCATTCGCATACTCTACTAAGTGGGGTATACAATATATTCACAATCGAATAATTTGCCGTGGTAATAGATAACTGAATAACTGCATCGAATTGAGTAAAAAATAGAAGTGGAGACAATGATCAGGAATCGATACAATCAACCCACAGCTCCCATCAGAGACATCAAAGGGAAAAACACAAACATGAAAGAACATACCCTAATCGAAACATCAATAGCAGAAAGCTAAAAGGACAGTTACTTGCCCACAAAATGACCAATAAGCTATCCAAAATAAAATAATATAAGCGACACAAACACACAAAGACAAACCATAACAAAAATAAACCGCGACAGAAGAACCGCATTGGAACGGTCAGCGGAAACGAATTCCACTGAGGAGCTTAAATCGATTTTACGTGGCCACAATCCTCGCCCTTACTTCCGTCGCGATTATGACAAATAATGTGTTCAGTCCGCATGAAGACCTCCTAACTCATCAGTGCAACATCTCTGTGAAATCAAACAACCACAAAGATGAAACAACGGTGAGGATTCGACAGCAAGAAACAATAGAAATGCTGGAGGAAATGAAAACCAACAGTTAGACTCCAATGGGCCCGACGAGAGACAGAGCATCAGGTACCAACCAACATAAGCCTTTACGTTGGAACCGTCATAGAGTCTGAGGCCTGACCCACCGGCGTGCAATTAAAGAGGGAAGCAAAGTTGTCAACCGTGATTTGGTAAACTACCATGCATGCAGTCTGTCGTATAACATTTATGTTGTACCAAATTTTTTTACATCGAAGAATGATTTTACGAAATTGGGTGCTGAAGTAATTGCGGTTATAAATTTGTCTAAATTTATATACAAAGTCAACATAAAATTCGGGTTCCGATAGACCTTTTTGTAGAAGAGATTTAAGTCCAATATTGAGTTTTGAAATTAAATCAGAATGTCGTCTATAAAATTTTGAAAAGGCTTTGCGTAGTTTATGGTACCGATAACCCTGATTAAGAAGTTAAGTAAAGTTCGAGTCACAAAAAAGCGTGTCACAACAGTGCAATATTTGAACGGCAATAACCATGTTTTTAATTTTGTCAATTAATGCAATTGTCATAAATGAAATAATTTCGTATTGTCCAATACATCTGACCGAGGCCTAAAACTTGGCCAATACAAAATGACTTGATTTATAAAATCATATTATTGATTTTTGTTATTCGGTTTCTATTAGTTAACCTGGTGTTAATACGGATGTGCTCCGATCAATATGGGATAGTAATAATAATAATAATAAAGGGTTTACTACGCTGAAATTGATGAATATTGTCACGAGCTCGATAACCCAACGGGGCACAACAATAACTTTCGAACACAACAAGATACATGGCTTAGCGTCGTTCAGAAATCAATTTATAGGATATGCCAAAGACTGGACTGAATTTTAATCTTAGTAAGAAATTACATATAAGCGCGTGAAAAAATTCGAAATTGTGTGAAGCCGAAGTATTTGAAAAGGAACTTGTCCCTAGACTTCAAAGATAATAGATCAGGGTACAATATTCCCTACAATTTTCACGTGCGCCCAGCGAAGACGCAGTTCAGCCTGCGTGCTCGGCCCCCGCCCATCGGGGCTTGAAGAAATATATGGGCTGCAAGATGCTTCCACGCAGAGCTGAAAGCGGCCCGCAGACGAGTAGTGGTAAACCACTTAGAGGATCTAAGCCTAACCAGGAAAAGCGGTGCGTGTCGGTCCAACCATGCTTATAAAATCCTATTCGTTTCATTGGGCGACAGGGCTTGAAATGTCATTTCATCTCAATGTCGGGTAAAAATCCCACAAAATTGGAAGCAACGTCTCCAAAATGACCTTTACAGTGTTGACGGTGACGTTAAACCTCAACTCAAATAAATAAAAAAAAAAAAAAAAAGGTCAGCCTGCGCATCCCCGCACACTGATCGGCGTCTTTGTTGTACACTGTAAGAATAGCTAAGTACCCAATGCTCCTTCATGCAGAAAGAGAAGTCTCTGACCAAACTATATGGATGGGCAGGTGATCTTGGTGCACATGTAAATTTGAGGAAATGCTGCACACCGGCTCAATTTTTGTTTTTGAAAATCCGTAAATTACAAAGTGACATTAATCCATTTTAAATATAGCCAATTGGCACAATGCATGTAAATCTATGCAAATAACTTACAATGAAATCCATAATATACATTCAACGACTGAACCGATTTTTGACATGAAGGCAGTTTTTTTTAAGATTTGAGTGTTCCCTTTCAATCTGCACTACTGTACCTGTAAAAGCAAAGTATTTCGCTGTTTCACTCGTGCCTTTTTATGCCAATTGGATGAAATTCAGTCCTGTGTCTAACATCTCCTAGAAAACGCATGCATCTTGTTTGGTTCTAAAGCTAGCGCTTTCAGACACTCATATAGTTCCTTTTTCCCTGACGGATCACATGCATTTAAGAAATTTTAAATGCGTTTGCATTATTTTCTGAGCACGCATTAAACACAGGTTTGTTTTACCATTTATTTCTCAAAGCACTTTTTATTCTTCGTTTAGTAAGGACATCATTATACCAAACACCTGAGAAGATGCCATAACGCAGCGAAAAATCAATTTATTCGATAAGCAGGCTCCATTTGTCTGTTTGAATAATGTAATTAAATTATTTGGTTGATAGCAGCTGATTATTAAATCTCAAAATGAATTAAGAAAAAGTCCTCCTGAGAATAAGAGCTTACTCTGGATTACGAAAATGCATTGCGTATGCAAATGGTTTTGTGTTGAAATCATGCTTTGGACGTGTAATTTTGACGGTCAGCAAATAATCAGATCACAATGCGCAGGCTGACCAGAGCATTTGTTGTCCGCAACAGGCTTCTTAAGACACTAGCACTGAATTTAAGAAAATGAAAATGCATTTAAAGGACACGGGAAATCATTCTCAAATAAATAACATCTTAAAATCGCCAGTTAACACTCCATGATGCTGAAATTCCGAGATTTATACACAGCGTAATAAATAAATAGTAGCCAGGTAAACATGTGCATTTGTCTGCTAGTGTAGTGTGCGTGAGAAAATTCCGATAATTAATCAGCGCTGCCGAATCACGTGGTGTAGTGACGTCAATATTCCCACTTTGCTGTAGTAAACCAACGAAGATGTACATAAATTCGGCCAGAAAACAAAGATTTAAAAAATAAATAAATAAATAACAAAATGCAAGCGAGCTTGAAGCGTATACCAGAAATACAGCCATATATATATATAATCGCAGGCCCCTTACGCGCACATAGATAAAAAATCTATAGAATGTGTGATAATTTCCAAATAAGTACTGGGGATGCTTTGCACCCTCGCAACCCCCTCCCAGCGCACGGGTCTGGTTTGAGCCCGCTGAGTTGCAGCAGGACGAAGCCGAGGACTTCTCTTGACGGCCTTAGTAGAACACAGAGGATGCAAGATACAAATTGGTCAGTATGGCACTGCCTTCTTTGTACAGAATTGTCGATTTGATTAATGCAGCGTATTGAAAAAATATTTTCGAACGGCATGTTAGGACATATGTTCTATCCAGTATTTTTTACATTCATCCATCGATATATTTTAATAAAAGCAAATATAAAACAAAATAATATTACACGGATATTTTGTCACGTTGTCGCATCAACGTTGACACGAAGTCATTTCAAATATATATACCCGCTTGGAAGTTTCCTCTGCAAAGCGCCCACTGTAGGCGCCGTTTTTTTTTTTTTTTTTCGTTTTGTTTTTGGCATTTGTCTTATTATAAACATTATTGGTCTCCACTTGATTTGAAAACTAGCATCACGAGCTCAAATAACTGACGTAGATACAGTGTTATCAGTGCCATTTATAAGACGCTGACTGTCATTATGTGCCGATCTCGGTAGCTCAGTCGGATGCGCGTTAATTAGGAAGGCGCGGGTTCGATACCTGCCGGGGTCGGCAACATTCTTTCGTGGAGATTGATCATGAAATATTTTCTACGGTCATTCTGTCCCTTCCGATGATTCGAGAAGGGCAGTTGTCAGTTTCTGGCGAAAGAATGCGCACTGTACTCGTTAACCGCTTACTTATAAGCCTTCCCAGGAAGTGTGTTGGGTAAACTGACCGGCTCAAAAATGACCTAATATAGTGTTGACTGGGCCGTTAAACTTCAAAACAAACAAACAAAGACTGTAATTATGCCGCCTTTCCACTTCAGGCTGTACTTCAGCAAGCAGTGTACCAACAACCGAAGATACCAACACATTAGCTGTAATTTGTTTGTTTGATTTGAGGTTTAACGTACCCGTCAACACTGTAAAGGTCATTTTGGAGACGTTGCTTCCAATTTTGTGGGACTTTTACCCGACATTGAGATGAAATGACATCTCAAGCCCTGTCGCCCAACAAAACCAATAGGGTTTATTAGCATGGACGGTCCGCCTCGCACCGCGGTTCCTGGACAGGCTTACGTAGATCCTCTAAGCGGTTTACCAGTACTAGTGTGCGGGCCGGATTCAGCTCTGCGTGGAAGCATCATGTCGCCCATATATTTCTTCAAGCCCCTATTGGCGGGGGCCGCACATGAGCTATAATAATGATAATAATAATTACTACAAATTAGTGAGTTATGATGTTTGTGTGTGTGTGTGTGTGTTCGTGTTCAACGTCCAACCATCAGCTAAGGACATACGGGGACAGGACTTCGGTTTTAAAAATCCGAACTCTACAGAAGCCAGGGATCGAACCCGCGACCCTTGGTTTCTGAGGCGAGAAGCATAGCCACTACACCACGGGAGCTTCAGTGAGTTGTGCTAAAAAGAATGATAGAATTCAGATTAAAACATCACGTAACACCTCAGCGGACACATGATCATTAACCCATTTTGTTCCAGAAAACCAAAAACGGGTGACTGGCAAACAGTGTAGGCCCATATCAGATGCCACGGCCATAAAATAAGTGAATATTCTGCGCTACATTGAAAGTATTCAGTTGTCGGCTAATCTTCTAAGCATATCCGAAAACAAAGAAACGTGCAGAAAAAACACTCGGGGTGAGACTATCCGGGTCTACATCGCTAACTTGGCGTGCGAGTAGCCTGAGGCAAAGTGGGGCCTCTTCTACGGTCAGAAACCTACACACACCCACTTAAAACATCGGCCTTGCATTTGGGTATCCAAATTCAGCCATTTTCTGTGGGTCTCTTTCGTTACATTCACTTGAAAAATACGGCCCCCGCCCATCGGGGCTTGAAGAAATATATGGGCTGCATGATGCTTCCACACAGTTGAATCCGACCCGCACACGAGTACTGGTAACCCGCTTAGAGGATCTAAGCCTGCCCAGGCAAAGCGGTGCGCACGAGTCAGACCGCCCATGCTTATAAACCCTATTGATTTCATTGGGCGACAGGGCTTGAGATGTCATTTCATCTCAATGTCGGGTAAAAGTCCCACAAAATTGGAAGCAACGTCTCCAAATGACCTTTACAGTGTTGACGGGGAAGTTAAACCTCAAATCAAATCAAATCACTTGAAAAATGTAGTCTTCGGTCGTGCTTCTTTTACAATAAAACACCCATTGTTGTCGTAGTTTAGGATCACTTGGGAATGCAAAGAAATGAATCCCACATCCTTTTGAATGTTTACTTGTGCACCCAAATGCTACACAATACGCCATATTAATGTATTTGTTTCCAGAAAATAAAAGCGTAATGCAAAGAAATAAATATTAATCTTTACACGTTCTTCAATGGAATGGGAACTGTGACGTCACTCACCGATAAGCAGCGTAGAGTGGCGGAATACATGCATATTGGAGGTATTTTTTATCTCTAAGCGGTTTACACAGGTAGCTGTAAGGTTAACAGACTAAGCTCTGCGGGGATGCGCAGGATTCTTATGACTGAACAATATTTGATTAAAAGTAAATAAAATTGTTTCCGTAGTCCTTTAAGAAACTATTTTTCAACTGCCTTTTTCGTACTTTTTTGACAACCCTGAGGACACGGAATACATGATTGTTTAAATGAGTCCACATTTCAATTTACTAAATGCAGACTTAGTGATTATGTAATGGCTGATATCGCGTGCCATTTCAAAGTTGTGCACATTGCACGTGCACTATACAAAGTAATTTACAATTTTAGAAACTTAACTCATTGGGTACCAGAAACCCCAAAACGGGTAATTGGCAGACAGTGCAGGCCCAGATCAGACGCCGCGGAACGCGGTGTCTGATCAGGGCCTCCACTGTTTGCTAAAAGTTCAGTCATTTTCCAAATAAAATTTGACGAAAACACAACCTGACACCCCTAAATTTTGAAATGAACGCCTGCTATATATAAGAAGGAAGATTCCATTTGGTACAAAAAGGGTTAACCGATATATGAGACAACAATTTGGGGCTAGTCCATTTCCCATTAAGAGGGTTAAAATTGATATAACTCGATCTGAGTCTTGAGCTAGGAAATTAGGAAAAGATGTTTACCCCCGAAATCCCCACTTTTCTCTATTTCGTACAGTGGTATTTAGAGGGGTTTCGTTTCACGAGCTTTTTATCGTGTCAATTTCACCATGCGAGTGAGTTTGTTATCATTGTTGTTTTGTAGGAACCTTCATTAAAAATTAGGGCGAGGTTAAATTTAAATGTTCATCATTGCAAAAATAAATTTTAACATTGCAAAAAATGAAAATTTTAAGATAAAAAATTGTGATATTTCGAGTAATAACACTCTATAATTTTGAGCAGAAATACGAAAAATAATGGTTACCCCTGCAAACCCCAGTTTTACTGTATAAAGTGGGGTTTAGGGTGGTGTGTTCATTTCACGGTTTTGTTCACGTGATGTAGGGCGAGATTACATGTTCGTAAAATCTGAAGCTGAAGCCCCTCTTCCCCCACCCCACCCTTCCCGCAATTCATTGTAGTTTAGGTCTCTGCTTTACGACTAAAGCTGTTTCCGACAAGTTTCGAGGTATTGATGTATGCCTTGCGTGCGCGCATGCGTATATGTGTACTCATTGCGTTTACTCAATATTTCTTTTGATGTTTCATTTAACATGCATTTTTCTTAGTGACCTTTTCTTTTCTATTTTATTGATGGTAGGTTTTCAAAAGCAACACCTGTTCTTTAAGCTAAGAATGAACCATTACGCAAACACGTCTATTCAATTACATTGCCACCTTTATCCCCGAAATATGAAATTTTTATAATGAAAAAAATGTGATATTTATCTTATTTCTGCTCAAAATATAGATTGTGGGCACTCGTTAGAACAGCGGTTCTAACGAGTGCCCACAATCTATATTTTAATGCAGAAATAAGAAAAATAAGGTACACACCCGGAAACCCCAGTTTTACTATTTAAAAGTGGGGTTTAAGGAGGTCAAAATTATATAGGCGTGTTTTCGTGATGACATAAACCAAACGCAGCATCAAGCGGCATCTGCGTTTAGTTTACACCGTGTGGTAGTGTCTAAAAAAACGGGATTTTCAATCCATTCAAGAATTCTTTTGATTAACGTTTTGTTGTTCCATGCAACAATTAGCTGTTCTTGTTTATTTTTATCATGCAGTAAATACATAAAGGAAACAATGTGATGTGTCTCTTGAATGTTTCGCTGCGATAATAATTGTATATGTGGGATCTCTGAATTTCGCGAGACTGAATTTTCACTTTGAGGCAGGGTTACCTCCATGAGACTATGAGAATGCTTGAAATTGCCACGTGACACCCTTTTTCGTTCTTGATAATTTTGTAGGTGGCAGTTTGTTTACCATGTTTTGGAGTAAGAAAATAAATTTCAAATGCAGTTTTATCAGGTACAGGGTCAAATGTAAACAAGTAAGCTTTTGCAAATGAAATTAGAAGATCATAACATAAACCAAAAGTAGAAAAATTAGCACCACTGTCCTGTTTGCAACCATTAGACAGTATTTTCACACATTTGTAGGTGAAATCCCGTAAAGTTGAACTAAATCCACCAGTAATTTGTACTGACCGTTCCAAGTCGGTGCGGTTGCTGTGATTCCTTCATGTTTTGTGTTTATTGTCCTGATGCTTTCCCTTATATAGTGATCTTACTATGGCGAATGCACTTGCGAATGAGCCTACGAATGCCATTATTCACCAATTCGTAATGATCGTAAGGCAAGCGCCAAATATTGGTAAGAGTTCGTAGTCATTCGTCGACGTTTTTGGGGTGTTTCGAATATTAGAAACATGCTCTTAATATTCTCATTGTTTTCGCAAAATATTCATAAGCAAGCGGAAGCCATTCTTATTGACGGCAAGGCATTTGCATTGGTCGTAAGACATTTGCAAGAATTCGCAGATGTTTTCCCTTACGAATACCTTGCAAAAATGTTAACAAACTGTTATGAATACTTGCAAATCCATTGCGAAAAAAGCGAATGGAAAAAGAGTGTTTTTTTTTTAATTTAATGAGAATAAATTGCGTATGTATGCGAACGGTTACGAGTACTTGCAAATGCTTCAGAATGGCTTACAAATATTAAGATTATCTTACAAATGATTTTCTTGTCCCAGCAATTAAACTGGAAATATGACTCATTCGCAAAAGGCGGGGTCACCACAGCGGTTTAAAAGACGTCATTCCCCTTGTCTGATATACATACCTAGTTTGACAATGGCCGATGCTGTAACGAGGCAACTGCCAATACTAGCCGTGCTTGTTACCCAGCATGCTGTTATGCAGTTGTTTCTCTGCAGCGAGAACAACAACAGCGGCAACACCAGCGCAGACTGAGACGCAGACAAAGACGGCCAAGATCATGCTGGATCCCGACGAATAACTGCCGAAGAGACACGAATAACCGCCGAAGAGACAATATTGGCAAGCACACGCAATGTAATCATTTTATTCATAAGACATTCGTAAGCACTGGCAAAGTGTGAGACGCCAAGTTCTGCAACGGAAGGTCAGGTGGTTTTTCTCCGGGTACTCCGGTTTTCGCCCACCTCTGATTAACGATCGGCTCGATATGAGTGAAATAATCTTGAAAGGGCCGTAAAACCCAAACCAAAAAAAAAAAAAAAAAGCACTGGCAAAATTTGCAACAGCGTTTTAGTACATTCGGAAAGGATTCGTAAGAATTCGGAAAAAAAATACTGTTACTGATTCGTAAGATTCATAAGAAATTCTTAAGGATTGGTAAGGATTCATATCATTTTTGCAAACATTCATAAGGTTACACTTTTTTCTTAGTTTTTCTTCTGACAAATCGTATCGAATTCGGCAATTTTTCCGCGAATTTCAAATGTCTCATATTTTTTCATATTCTTTCATATTCGTAAAGATATTCGCCATAGTGTTAGAGCAGCAGAATCATAAATGTTGCATTCTGATTCCTCCCACTTTTTGGTTGTTCATATTTAGTTACGGTTGTCCTTCCACTTTAATGTTTGTTATGTTGGTGATTCTGATTGATTCCCGCATTATGTATATTGCTCCTTTTTAGTTAGCTTTTGATATTCAGAGTCCCCACCTGTTTGTCCGTTTTGTTTACTGTCGTCACTCCATGTTTCGAATTCGTTCCCTAGTGATATTGTGGGAAGAATTTGGGATCCGATTGTATCAGTTCCTGATCGTTACCAGTACCCATGTGCGGCCGGTTTCAGCTCTGCTTGGAAGCATCATGCAGGCCATCTATTTCTTCAAGCCCCAATGGGCGGGGGCCGAAATGCAGGTGTTGTAATGATACTGCTGGTGTCGACAGGCTGTAGGCTTATTGTGTTTTGGAAGGCTGTGTGTTAGTTCAATTAAGTTTGGCTTTTCGTCTCGTCATATTTTTCTCAACCGTGGTATCCGCTGATTAGTTCCAATAATATTTGCAGTGAAATTGTGCTCTCAAATGAGCCCCGCCAAGCGAATTTGTGTCTTCGAGCATTCCGCCATGACAAATTTTAACTGCGCATGCCCACCCATTCAGAGGGGCCAGGGATATGTCTTTCTGTCTGAAGGTTCCTCTTCATTCACTGCTTGTAAGAGCGAGCAGAGAAGGTTCTGGCGAGACTGCGCGGATGCGCAGGCTCGCCTGAACCTTCGCTGCTCGCATAGGCGATAAGTACCAAAATCGCTTGACGGGGCCCAAATAGTCTAGTCATTCTCCCTGTTTCGTTAATTCCTTCGCCTCTGCGTTTATAAGACAGAGGTTTCCACCATTGTGTTTGTGCAGATCCATTGCTCCAAGCATGGGTTTTAGACAATATTCTACATCAAATTTGCAAACTGTGTAGACCCTAATGAGACTGCTCGTTATGAACCATCTTATCAGGTTTACGTTTTTATTTGTACTTATTTTGTCATCGCGTGAAAAGGTCCGTGAAATGAACACCCCCGTAAACCCCACTTTATAATAAAAAACTGGGGTTTACGGGGGTAAATATTATTTTTTCTTATTTCTGCTCCAAGACATAGGTTTTGGGTACACGTTAGAATTGCCTCAATGAGGCGGTTCTAACGAGCACCCTCAACCTATGCTTAAACCATATATAACAAAAAAAAATCACTACTTTTCATCAGAAATGTCACCATTTTAGAGATAAAGTGGAACTTCGATGGCTTGAACACCGATGGCTCGTTTACCATGGATGTGGCGAACCCATTCTTGAGCCCCTAGCGAAATCCTCTACATTAGAAATAGTGAGGAATAATTAAGGAGATTTTAGTCTATTATCTTGCAAATGTATGCTGTGTGTACTCATTAGAATCGCCTCAATGAGGCGATTCTAATTAGTACACACAGCATACATTTTCATTATAGAACATCGAAAAGATATCTAAAAGTATCTTGTTATGCCTCCTGGCAGTAACCCCTCAGTGGCTCGAACTACCCCTGTCTCGAACAGATTTTCGAGGTCCCAAAGGTGTTCGAGCCATTGGAGTTCGGCTGTATTTAAGAATGCACTATGTCACACGGATGTGTTACCGTAATGCTGTATTGTTTTACTGCCCTGAATTGGTTTAATCGTCTATATGAACTTCATCAAATCTAGAAAAACAGACAAATAATGTAATTCTTCGTGAGCGTATAATCTTATATTAGCCTCCACGATCAAAACTTCCATTTGTGTGTTGACTTTTTCTGAATTGGCGTTATCCCTGCTTTATTCACTGGATTAAATTATATCAACAATAAGGCTTGATTGACGTCCTGAAGGAATAAAGATCTGATGTGTGTCCTTAGGAAAGTGCAGGCAGCTTAACATGTCTGTCTAGCTACGTTTGTATAATAACTGCAACTTGCTGAATATATCACTGGGTCTGTTGACTGCAGCAAATTCAGTGTCCCGTCCGAAAGCTCAGTGTAATGTTTAATAAACAGGTCCCAGTAAAAATTAAGAATCATTAATTACATGATTTTCTATTTTCATTACACTGAAACACGAATTCAACTGACTGCTTCATCACGAATATGTATTTTAAGCAGAAATAAGAAAAAATATCGTTATTTTTCATCTGAAAACTCTCCTTTTTTCTGCGTTAAATTTACAATGTAGTTGTATAGGGGTATTTTCGTCATGTTGTCGTGCCTGTGATGGTAGATCCATTGCGATAACACATCTCTGTGATATAGTGCTTTCTTTCATACTTATAAAACAGTCATTTTTTTCTGATAAAAATTCAGATGTTTTTCTCATATATGCTCCAAACATAGGTTTTGGAAGCTCGTTAGAACCGCTTCATAGGTTTTGTTCTTTTATAGAACATATTTAACGTCACTACAGCTGGTGTCTGGGAATGTGTGGCGGCCGTAAAAAGTCTCCCTGTCCTACATCATAGTGTAGTCATTGTGGAATTTTGAAAATATTTGAGGGTCACTGATGGGGGCCTAATTGGCCGAAACTAGCTAGTCTGGTGCAGAAAACATGCACACTTCATATTTTCCGGTTCTGTGTTGTATTCCTTGCTTCGAAAGGATAATCCTTTTACAGAACATATTTATATACAGTGTGGTTTGGCGGGTGTTCATTTTAAGAATTTGTTAACGCGATGTTAATAAACAGGGCGCAATTGAAATAAAGAGCCAGCGGGTATCGGAGTAAATTTTCTATTTTAATTATAAACACGAAGTCCATTGACTGCTTTGTCGCGCCTGTTATGGCAGTTCTTGGGAATTGGACTTGAACGTTTGCGTTGCCGCTAGGGTTGGCGTAAATGCTGACGGGTTGGCAAACGGACGGACAAACAGACGGACCTAAAACCTATCTGCTGACAAGTAACTATCGTTCTTGCACACCAGATAAAGAAATCATTGTTTTAGCTTGGGATAGAAATTCTGTTCTAACCCTGATGTTCTTACCCAAAACCGAAAATTCTCGCGTGCTTGATAAATGCACTGGTTGAATACGACCTTATATGCGCCGTCGTTAAGGTAGAAGTCACAGTACGTTACGTTACGTCACTAAACTGCACTGATGTGTCATCATAATATGGCGGACATCGTCAACCGAAGTTACAGTCGTATTAAACATCCACGCTCTGAAATGGACGGTATGCAAGAAAAAGAATTTTACATGGGTGTGAGGGGTGGATAGAAAAAACCGTCCCTCGGGATCACTGTCCGGCATCACTCGGCAAGCCTCGCGATGCCGGACAGTGACCCTCGGGATTTTTCCATCCAACCCTCACACCCATATAAGTTTCTTATATTATCCAAGTTCAATGGTGTGTTTCCGCCTTGCAGCCGAAGACGATCGCCCCTTCATTGTTTTGGTGTTTGGGTATTTCGTTTAATGGTATGAGTTGGTGCATGACATAGGCTAGGGACCAGCTGTTCATAACAAACGATGTCGTTAGTTATAGTATCGTTAAAACTTTATTTAATATGGCAAACATACTAATATATTTGCAGGCATTACAAAAACACGCCTATACAAATGCATTGTAAATTTCACAGCCGAAAAATGAAATTTTAATACGAAACATTATATATTTTCCTTATTTCTACTCAAAATATAGATTGTGTTAGAACCGCCACATTGAGGCGATTGTAACGAGTACCCCAAATCTGTATTTTAGGGCACAATTTAGGAAAAACGGTTTACCCCTGTAAACCCAAGTTTTACTACATAAAAGTTTGGTTCAAGGGGGTCAAAAGTATATAGGCGTGTTTTCATCATGAAAATGTTGACAAAAGCTGCTCAGATTTTTGTTCAGCAAAACACTAAAGTTTAGATTTGTACGTACTTACTAGAACAGTTAACAGAGGTCATTTAGCTAACGACGCTTTGAACCACTGGAATCATGTCTTGTTCATCCATCACGCTAACAAGTCCGTGAAATGAACACCCCCTTACACCCCACTTTATATAGAGAAAACATGGGTATACGGGGGTCTACATTATTTTCCTTATTTCTGCTCCTAGACATAGGTTGTGGGTACTCGTTAGAACCGCCTCAAAGAGGCGGTTCTAACGAACACCCACAACTATGTTTGCTTTATAAATATGGAAAATATCATCGATTTTTGTCAGAAAAGTAGCCATTTTTGAGATGTGAAAAAATGCACTATGTCGCACGGGTTTGTTATCGTAATGGAATGACAGATTTGCAGTTGTGTGTGTGTCGGGGGGGGGGGGGGGGGGGGGGACGTTACGATAACACAACCGCGTGGTAAAATGTCTTCTTTCTTATCTCTATACAAACTTTTTTTCATATGAAAATGTTTCATATTTTTCTTCTTATTGGTTAAAATATGGATTGTTGGTGCTCGTAAGAACCGCCTAAATGAGGCGTTTCTAACGAGTACCCACAATCTATGTTTTAGCGGAAATAAGAAAAACAATGAATACCACGTTTACCCATTGCTCTGTATATAATTTGAGGTTTAGAAAGGACTTGTTAACCTGATGAGAAAAGCTTACTCCGAGATGCAATGTGGAATATAAGAATCTTAAATGGGTGTGAGGGGTGGATTGAAAAGTTCGTCCCGAGGGTCACTGTCCGGCAGCACGAGGCACGAGGCTTGCCGAGTGATGCCGGACACTGACTCCGAGGGACGATTTTTCTATCATGTTCGATTCTTTTCCTTGCATACCTTCCATTTTTGAGCGCGGATTTTTAATACTGCAGTTATATTGCAGTTTGAGCGTGATAGCTCAGTGGTTAGTGCACTTGCCTCTGATGCTAGAGGCCCCCGGTTCGATCGCCGGAGGCGGTGATTATTTCGGTGTCCGAACACGCTCCATTGGTATCATTTGTAGGGATGAATGACAAAAAGTGCAACGTCCTTCGGATCGGGACGTTAACTGGAGGCCCCCTGTGCAGGAAGAGTAATCTCCTGTAAAGGGGGGTAAAGACCCCTACCGTAATTATATGATTACTGTGTAGGCTTTCAACCCTGCAACCTGGCGTGTATGTAATGTACACACGCGAGTAATGGTCAGATGTGACCGATCGCAATATAAGAAGAAAGAAAGAAAGAAAACTTCGGTTGCCGACGTCCGCCATATTGTGCTGACTTAGTAACCCCACCCAACACACTGTGGCGTCAAATGTCATAGCCTTTCAGATAAACTTAAACAAAATGCGGACGCCGGGGAATGGCAATACGAGTAGCCCCGCGTACTTCCATTAGGCGAGCTATAAAGGCGTGTCTGCTGACATTCTGGACTGGCGTTTTCAGCGATGATATGGATCATATCATTGTCGAATGCAGATCAGTCGCATAATGCGAGCTATTGTAATAACATAACTCTTCTGCTGGTATTTCTGTACACAACAATACTAAAGGTATACTCGAGTCCACTGTGGCTGACATATTCAATTCCTGAGGCGGCCCCCGCCCATAGGGGCTTGGAGAAATATAAGAGCTGCATGATGCTTCCACGCAGAGCTGAATCTGGCCCGCACACTAGTACTGGTAAAACGCTTAGAGGTTCTAAGCCTGTCCAGGAACCGCGGTGCGAGGCGGACCGTCCATGCTAATAAACCCTATTGGTTTCATTGGGTGACAGGGCTTGAGATGTCATTTCATCTCAGTGTCGGGTAAAAGTCCCACAAAATTGGAAGCAACGTCTTCAAAATGACCTTTACAGTGTTGACGGGGACGTTAAACCTCAAATCTACCAAATCTACCAATTCCTGAGACTGGCAGAGCGTGCCTTAAGGTCCTTCTTATAACTCTTTCATCCCTGTAGACCGGGACTGTACTCTTTCAAGCCTTTGCAAATATTGTAGATCCAGATGAGATGGCTCGGAACGAGCCATCTCATCTGGATCTACTTTATTTGCCATCCCGTCAAAGATTTGTACTAGACCCCGATTTCGGAGCATGGAAGTGTCCATACTTAACGCTTGAAGAGTCTTCTGGGTAAAGGAAGTCTGTTCCAAACGCAAGCGAAGAGTCAAGCTGGTGTATATCAATGAGAACAGTGCATAAAGTATGTACCTGTATTTGTGAATTAACGAAATATACTGGTAATTCGCCATTTGTGTATGATCATGATAAATGAAAGTTATGCCAGAGCTAACGTTACCGTTGTTGGGTAATGAAATGGTTGAAATGTGTAGCAGGTTCATGTATTGTTTTGGGTTCATTTCATTATTAAACATGTTTAGTTTGGCTATAAACTTCACAAAAAAAAAAAAAAAAAACAGTAATATTCCGACTTTTTTTATTTTTCGGCATTTTCTCAAGATGAGATCAACCTAAATGGTTACAGCCTTACCTAAATGATTTACTGTAATACATATTATAGCCTGCTGCTATTTACAAGTAATATCCAACCTATCTGTCTGTGATGCACAATCTTTTCATATAATGCCATGTAATTCATCTGGGGGCAGGGGAAGGGTTTGTTTAATAAAAAAGAAATTAACCCGTTGACCCCTACTTTTCCTTTAATTTCCTATTCTCTGAAGACATCCCCTAGAGTAAAAACCTTGTTTTACATGAATGAAAACGTCAGTGTAGCCTTTATCTGTATGGTCCAAAATATTGTAGACAATGCATTATTTTTAAAGATATTTTGCCTGATGGCAAAACAAAAATGGAATTGTAAAACATTTTCTGAGTTTAACAGTTAGGCTAAAGATAGGCAGCAGTGTTTGTACGATATCATTCGGACTAAAATGAATGTAAAAGTCATTTTTGGCATGCTATTTACTAACATGCTTGTTTTCGGAAATTTCCGGGAAAACAGTTTGGGGTAATTTCCTTCTAGTTCAGATTACTTAAGATTCGACACGGCGACATAAGGTTTTTTTTTTATTTCAAAACAGTTTTCGGTGTAGGAAGTATTTTCAAGCATTTGACCTTAAATGAGTAAAGTTCTGTTTGTTTGATTTAAGGTTTAACGTCCCCACTGTAAAAGCCATTTTGGAGACGTTGCTTCCAGTTTTGTGGGGCTTTTACCCGACATTGAGATGAAATGACATCTCAAGCCCTGTCGCCCAATGAAACCATTAGGGTTTATAAGCATAGACGGTCCGACTCGCACCGCTTTGCCTGGGCAGGCTTAGTCAGATGGGTCGGGCCTCAGATTCTATGACGGTTTCAGCGTAAAGGCTTATTGAGAATTAGAGAGTTCTAATTCAAGGTAATGTTGGTTGGTGCCTGATGCTCTATCTCTGGTCGGGTCCATCGGAGTCTAACTGTTGGTTTTCTTTTGCTCCAGCATTTCAGTGGTTTCTTGCTGTCGAGTCCTCACCGTTGTTTCATCTCTGTGGTTGTTTGATTATTTGTGTTCACGGAGATGTTGCACTGATGAGTTAGGAGGCTTTCATGCGGACTGAACAAATTATTTGTCTAAATCGCGACGGAAGTAAGGGCGAGGATTGTGGCCACGTGATGAGTTAGGAGGCTTTCATGCGGACTGAACAAATTATTTGTCTAAATCGCGACGGAAGTAAGGGCGAGGATTGTGGCCACGTAAAATCGATTTAAGCCCCCCCCCCCCCCCCCCCCACTCCCCAGTGGAATTCGTTTCCGCTGACCGTTCCAAGGCGGTTCTTCTGTCGCGGTTTATTTTTGTTATGGTTTGTCTTTGGGTGTTTGTGTCGCTTATATTATTTTATTTTGGATATCCTATTGGCCATTTTGGGGTAAGTATCTGTCCTTTTTGGCTTTCCGCTATTGATGTTTCCATTAGGTCTGTTGTTTCATGTTTGTGCTTCTTTCCCTTTGGTGTCTCAGATGGGAGCTGTGGGTTGATTTTATCGATTCCTGATCATTGCCTCCACTTCTATTTTAAAATCCTCAAGCAGTTTACCAGTACTCGTGTGCGGGTCGGATTCAGCTCTGCGTGGAAGCATCATGCAGCCCATATATTTCTTCAAGCGACGGTGGGCGGGGGCCGTAAACGAGTAAAGATACTTCAGAAACTGAACGAATCTAAAAACCCAAATCCTAATCTTAACACATTACGAAAACCCGCCTATACAAATACATTGTTAACTTTACCGCCGAAAAAAAAACAACTAAAAAATTAAGATGAAAAATTGTGATATTGTTCTTATTTCTGCTCAAAATAGAGATTGTGGGTACTCGTTAGAACCGCCTCATATATTGTGGGTACTCATTAGAACCGCCTCATTGAGGCGGTTCTAACGAGTAGCCGAGTAGCCACAATCTAAATTTTAGAGCAGAAATAAGAAAAAAATGAGGCGGTTCTAACGAGTACACACAATCTATACTTAGAGCAGAAATAGAAAAAAGGTATACCCCTGTTAACCCCAGTTGGTCAAAAATTACATGTATATAGGCGTGCTTCCGTGATGATCAAAGGGAAAGACGGACGAACAAATCTTAGCAAACAACAAAAACACAGGCAACATGCCGAGATAGCAGCTTTATCCATATAGGTGGTTACCTTAACTCAACTAAATAATTTGGACAAACAGACGTGTTAAAAGGAAAATATTTAAGGGGAATGGGAACACCTTCAGGGGAGGAAACTCCTGCAAAAGTATTTTTGTCTCCCATGTCAATAGGGTTCAACTCTTAAAGAAAAGAATTTGCTCCAGAGGAGCAAATTCTTTCCTTTAGGAGTAGATCCCATTTTCAGTGGGACACGGCTTATAGAAAAGCGAACAGGAGGTCCCTAAAGTTGTCTCCCTTTGAAAAGTGGCGGAAAAATCTGGCAGGTGTTCCCATTCCCCTTAAAATGTAAAATTTAACAGCACTGACATTAAACAAATGGAACCACAACGAACGTTCCTCCTTGGGGCGGCCAGTAATAATTTACATTTTTGGTGGTGGTGGTGGTTAACGGGTTTAACGAGGCCAATCCTTCGCCCATATCTTCCGCCGTGTTTTGCACAATTTAAATGGCTCTTCGGCTCGCATGGCGGTCTCCTTGCTCATCCATGTGTCATCACAGGTAACAATTAAAAACAAAGAAATTGCTGTAATGTAGCAATGATGAGGCATGGATTGTTATAATGCGAGTGGACACCTTGAGATCTCAGGGGCGTCAGCCACAACCAACCAAATATGTAGCTTCATATTGTGATTATCACATCACTTGAAAACGCCTCGATGAGGCGGTTTTAACGAGTACCAACAATCTATATTTTGAGCAGAAATAAGAAAAAAAAATCGTAATTTTTCATCTTAGAATCTTCATTTTTTCGGCGATTAAGGTGGCAATGTATTTGTATAGGCGTGTTTTCGTAATGAAGTCAGACAATTTCCATTAAGTAATAAATTTAATGACGGCTGATACCGGGAATGAAAATGATCTATTCCCAAATTAACCATTAAGTACTTTCAACGGAAAAAAATAATTTAAATCAGATGAGGCAGCATCGATTTTGCGGCTTTAAATAACAGGCCAGTGAATAAGTCCGTGGAATGAACACCCCTAAATCCAACTTTATACCACAATGAGGCATTCTAGTAATCTCATAAAGGGGGTCGAATAACTGCACGCTATTATCGGTAGTGACCTATAATACCTTCTACTGACCTATAATACGTCTAGTTACCGTTAATAGACTGTACCTACTTTTCAACTCCCTAATTTGCAAGTGTAAGCAATAACATGCAACCTTTTACACACGGGAAAACAACGAAACTGCAAGTTATAATCTTTGCAATATTTATTTAAACAGATTTTCAGAAATTTCATCTAAATTCTTATCCTCTCAGGCTTTCCTGGTTTGAATGGCCATTTGGAATAATTGCGCACTGCTACTGCGGTTGCGTCTCAACCTCGAAGATAAAATCTAAAGCTGAAATAAACTATTTATTTGCAGATTTTCGTACATAATTGAAAGCGCTGAGAAACTTTTATTCGAGTGTACATGTTGTTTCCAACGTCTCCGTGGCGCGGTGACGTCATAAACTTTGCACTCCTTGATGTCACGTTATACTACGAGTGCGCGCCATGGCACTGAATGTCCTTTAACATGCCACACAGTTTGTTGTCTTTTTTTTTTTGCTTAAGTTTGCTAAATTATTGCAAAATCATTGAGTGTTTTGAATTGCGGTATAAACTAAATACATGATTAGTGTATTTAATAATAAAATACAATCGGTTCGCCGCGACAATTTTATAGGGGCTCGCTGAAGCTCGACCCTATAAAATTATCTAAGGCTCACCGATTATATTTTATTTTTAAAGACACTAACCATGTATTACTATTTATAAAGAGAAAAGTGGGGTTTAGGTGGTTATATTTTCCTTTGTTTTGTTCCAAGACACACGGGGTATGGGAACCCGTTAGAACCGCAGTATAACTAAGATAAATATCACGGCTTTTCAACAGAAAAGTAGCCTTTTTGGAGCTGTGAAAAAATGAACTATGTCGCACGGTGTGTTAGCGTAATGCGTTCTTAGGTATAGAATTAACACTCTTGACCCTGTAGACCAGGGACCAATTGTTCCAAACTAACGACGTCGTTAGTAAACATATCGTTAAACCTTTGATCATTTAATATGGCAAATATGCTAATAATTTTGCTGAAAAAAATGTGAGCAGCTTTTGCTGGTGCAAAAGCTGCTCACAGCTTTTCAGCAAATATAACAGAATTTCAGATATTATACTTGCTAGAACATGCAGTTAACAATATGACCACTAACGAGCTCGTTAAGATATATATGCTTTGAAGAACTGGACCCATTACTATTGTCTAACAAAACAGTGTAAATCTAAATGAGACGGCTCCTAGCGAGTCGTCTAGTCAGGATCTACACATTTTACTACATGCATTTCGTTAATGATTTTGACAAAACTTACTATACACAAGAATGGATATATCAAAATCAAACATCCATCACGCAAACACACCTTTTTAATTTTGCCCCCTTAAACCCCACTGTTATATAGTAAAACTGGGGTTTACAGCGGTAAACCTTATTTTTCTTATTTCTATACTTTAGAGCAGAAATATTTTTTCTTATTTCTGCTGTAAAATATAGATTGTGGGTACTCGTTAGAACCGCCTCGATGAGGCGGTCCTTACTTGTACTGTCAATCTATATTTTACAGCAGAAATAAGACTGAAAAATATCACAATTTTTTATCTTAAAATTTTCATTTTGTCGGTGGTAAAATTTGCAACTAGGTGTGTTCTCGTACTGAGGCGGCTCCTATCGAGTTGTCTAGTCAGGATCTACACATTTTGCTATTTTGTTAATGATTTTCACTAATCTAACTATGAACAAGAATGGCTATATCAAAACCAAACATCCGGAACGGGGTCTTCTTCAGAAACAGTCACAGGCAAAAGGGATAGCTTTAGCGGATAGCTATATGCAAAATTGTTATGATTTGGGGAGATAAATCGGCGGTTATACGGTCGGAAATTTCTTTTTATGCTTTTCATTACGTTTCTCGTTGTCTGCGGAGTCTTAAAACGGAATTTGCGATCGTAAAACCGACAATTTACACAACTGACAATTTCCAATACGGTTATCCCAATTAGAATTAGTCCGGGATTTGAGACCAGATTTCGAAACATTTAATGCACCCAAAATTCTCACGCTTTATTTGTGCCGTTTCAATGAGATAGGAGCCTAACCTTTATGACATGTGATCATTTAGCAAATCTGGTGGGGAAAAGGGGTTGAAAATTCTATGAGTTTACACCCACCCCCATGCGGATGGTATAGTTGGATTGAATTTAGTTATGTGTAGCTTGCGCTTACATATGGATGTTGACTTATTGCATCAGCCAAAATATTTGTCAATACGTGAAGACACCAAAATTCATGATATGACGTAATTACATCCGGTGTTAGCATAAATTTTGACCATTGAAATTTTACCCCCAAAATTTGGTAAATTTTACACTATTTTCGCGCTAAATAATTTTTAGTACTCTTTTCCGTCAGTATGAAGGACGGTTATTTTTGCACGTGCATGTGAAACTTGATGACTCTGTTTCAATCCGGGCATGAACAAGGGACTCCAATACCTATGGACCATTTTACCACTTTTTCCTGTTGTGTCACAGATCGTGATAAAAAATTATATTAAAACCAACATAAACAAAGTTATTTTACTGGCTGGTCATAGATGCATCATCACAGGGACCGATAGATATATTTTTGAAAAGTTACTGATGGCCATTTCCTTCCGGTTTATATTTAGTGAGGGGAATATACATCACTAAGCATATTTGTCAGCGGGTGAACTGGCAAGTGATTCTCTAAACTGGTGACTTGAAACAATCAACATTTAATGAATACATTGTATATTTCAAGAATCATTATCCAAAGTTTCCGGCTTGTGCTGAAGGCTCCCCAAGTAACGTCGGCAGTCACGTAAATGTTACTCTCCACTTGAAATCTTACTGGGTACCTTATTTTCTGTTGAGTGGCACGACTAAAAATAAATTGTACCCGAGGTTTAATGTAACGTAAAGCCATCCCTTAAACATTCTTCAATCTTCCCTTTACCCAGAGTTGTGGTATAACCTGTAAACGTGCATCTTAAGATTTCACCTGCACTTACTTTCTACCATTTTGTTGGGCAACCTGCCTACGATAGCCTTGTATCTCTAGTCACAATTAGCTCTTAACCATCCTGTGTCTCTTGTCATACACCGATTAATCTGTTCTTCATCTCCTTTATTACTACTTCCTTTTTCTTACATTTGTCCCATATATTGATTGTTTTGGGTTTAAAGGCACGCCCCCCCCCCCCCCCCTCTTGTTGGTCATTTTGTCCTCTCTCCAGAGAAAGGGAGAAAAGCGACAGAAGAGATAGCTGAGCAGATGAAAGTAAGGGGCAGAAGAGAAATGGGAAAATGGAAAGCAGAAACAGAAGAAATAACTGTTTTCCCCCTCTACCCTTAACTGCTGGAAGAACAGCAGGTCTTGTCCAGCTGTAAGCCACTATCAGCTGGACGCCCTATTGACGCAAGATACACGTCACCTTTGCCTCAGCCAACCATCCCAATTGTCCCATATAGATTGGCCAAAAAGGCCTTCTATGACAAGCCATCAGGAGTTATCACGTTTGAAAAACAGAGTGTATGCAATGATCAGGAATCTATACAAAATATCTCGCACCTCCCATTCAAAACACCAAAATGAAAACGTCATGGATGGAAAGCCAGAATGACAGTTATCTCCCCACATGACCAAACGGCTATCCAAAATAAAAAAGGCATTAGCAATACATACATCTTAAGGACTAACTATGAAAATAATAAAACACAAAAAGGATCGACGACGGGGTCAGTAAGAAGTTTTATGGGGGCCGAGGGTGGGTTGGACACTTTAATAGATTTAAGACGGTCACAATACTCGCCCTTGATTGTCGTGGTTGAAACCGATAAATTCTTCACTCTACATGATGGAGTTCTAGCTCATCAGTGCAACATCTCCGAGAACAGAAAATCAAACGACTAAAGAGATGAAACAACGATGAGGACTCGACAGCATGAAATAGCTAGAATTCTGCTAACCAAACAGTTAGGATACGGTTAACCCTACCAGAGACAGAGCATCAGACACCTACCTTCAGGCGTTCTGGCGGAAATGCGTTCTTACATATGAAAGGAACTAGGCGGACGGGTTAATTTCATCGAGGTTGAAACCTAATATGTCAGATATATTGAACAGTGAACAGGGACGATGTTTGGCATAATAAATGTTACGCTTCCTACGTAAATCAAGCTTCTTCTCTTCACCTTTGTCAAGAAGGGTGGGAACATAGGGTTCAACACCGACCCTCGACTGAACTTTTCTGCATCTTCATGTAACTTTGTGACCTCAATTTGCGCATGTTTGCCAAAAGATCGACCAAAACCAGAGTCATTCAATCAGCAAATAAGCTGGAGTGTATCAAATCCGCAGCTGGAGAATTAGATGCCGATATTTAAATTTAGTAAAGTATCTTTTTTGCAGCAAATTAATGTTAAAAACCAAAACAATAAACCTCTAAAACTTTTAAGTAAAATCGTTCCACCAAATACTGTATAATGTTTCTCTTTTTTTCGCAGTAAAATTTCGCACACCTTCAGTCAAAGGGAGGCTTGATTGTTCAGAGGTGTAAACTAATTAAAGCACGACTTTCCTTCAATTATGAAATACTGAACAAAAATCTGCAAACCCTTTGAAAAAACAAAACTGAAATAGGGCCGCGCTGTTATCTTCACTGAACATTGTCGTCTTTCAGAGGTATTGCTGTCATGGTGACTTCATACCAAACTACCACTGGTCACCAATTAATTGTTTATGAAGCTAAGCAACAAAAGATAACCAAACAAGCGCAATCAGTAAAGCAGAAAACTGTGGCTGCTGTATCATGACAACGCCAATTAGATATGGTTTACGCTTGCCATCAAGTTAACGCGACTTTTCCCTGAACACAAAATTGTAAACAAGCGGTCGATGGGAAACTACGCTCACCAGAGCTCAAGTGGGCATATATCCCATTCCCCCCGCCCATACACACCCGTGTAGGCCATTTATTTTAACAGACCATAATGGTTTAGTAGAGGCCAATCCCAGGACCATTAATGCCATATTATTTTGAAATCAACCATTGTTTTCTTTTGTTGCCGTCACATACATTATAGTCAGCTTTGAACCATCTTAGGGCTAGAGTCCAAAATGCTGCATACCAAGGTCTTGTATTTCTTGAGATGCAGAATTAAAAATCACTTTTGGCCGTTTATTGGTGTGACGATCACACAGATCCCTCTAACAAACTTGGATTTCTCGACCACACTGATACAGTATATGTAATTTTGGTATCAGTTAGCCCAGTAGTTTTAGAAAAAATTAAAAACTATTTAATCTTATGGCCCTAGGATCATTAAGCCGATTGCAAATATCAACTATGATGTCATAAGCTGCAACAGAACAAGAAAACCCTGTCTTTTCCATACAAAATCCTTAGTGACCGAATGTGACCTTGATGTAAGAAAGGTCAAGGTCAACGAAATGTTATCATTTGAACGAATTCGATAGGGCCCAGGTCCAATATATTGTATACCAAGTTTCAAGGTCATCGGTTGATTTGTTCCTCAGAAGGCGAGTTTCAAAGGTTTTTACCATATATGGGCATGGCGGACATTTTGGTCATGTGACCCCGATATTCAGAATATATGTTTGTTCTTCCACCCCATGGTGGCTTCACATATAATTTGGTTCCAGTTGGCCTTGTAGTTTCAGAGGAGATGTCGCTTGGAATTGCTTGGATGCTTAAATAAGAAAAAGGGGTAGGAACATTTATCTCCCCTTTTTATGTCTTTTTCCTCACTTTTTTGATTTTCTAACTCCATTTTCAAGATGCTGAGAGACCTCTAAATAAATTCGTATCATAGTTAAGTGTGAGAAAGTAAGGTGCATTAAACTCCTTAATTACGCGTGCTACGAATTTCAAATCCCCGACTAAATGAACGTATTTACTTTACGTTCTGTTTAAAAGATGTTAGCCCCCGCCCAAAGGGGCTTGAAGAAATATCTGCATGATGTTGCCACGCAGAGCTGAAACTGAACCACACACGAGTACTAGTAAACCGCTTAGGGGACCTAAGTCTGCCCAGGCAATGTGGTGCGCGTCGGCCCGTCAGTGCTTATAAACCCTATTGGTTTCATTTGGTGGCAGGGCTTGAGATGTCATTTCATCTCAATGTCGGGTAAAAGTCCCACATAATTGGAAGCAACGTCTCCAAAATCACCTTTACAGTGTTGACCGGAACGTTAAACTTCAAATGAAACAAAATCAAACAAAAGATGTTCCTTTTGCACCATTACGAAAACACGACTATACTAATACATTGTAACCTATATCGCCGAAAAAGTGAAACTTGTCAGATCTAGATGAAAATTTGTGCTATTTTTCTTATTTCTGCTCAAAATGCAGATTGTGGGTACTCGTTAGAACCGCCTCGATGAGGCGGTTCTAACGAGTACCCACAATCTATTTTTTAAAGCAGAAATAAGAATAAAAGGTTTACCCCATGTAAACCCCAGTTTTTCTCTATAAAAGTGGGGTTCAATGGGGTCAAAATTATATACATGTAGGCGTGTTTTCGTGATGACAATGGCAAGCGCAGTTAAATGCTTAAATCCAAAGATCAACCAATTAAAAGCGACGCTACATAATCGGCAGAATCCCAGGCTTCTCCAGACTTTCGGATGAGTCTTCAAACCGAGGTCCCGTCTCCGTATGACCTAAGCTGTTGGTGGGACGTAAAACTCGAACACTCACTCACTCACATAATCGGCAGTACATCGTTGAATATATTGCCGCAAATTTCGGACATTATCGAATCAGACGTCGTGTTACATATTAAGCAAGTGCATTAGAATACATGTTCACTGTAGTAAGAGACGGAAACAGACGCGAATGCCGAATGACAACACTAACTAATACGACTCTTTGTATTGCTTTCTTACGCTGTATTGGCCCCGGCCTATCAGGGCTCGAAGAGATAGATGGGCTACATGATGCTTCCACGCAGAGCTGAAACCGACCCGCACATGAGTACTGGTAAACCACTTAGAGGATCTAAGCCTAACCAGGCAAAGCGGTGCGAGTCGGCCCGTTCATGCTTGCAGACCCTATTGCTTTCATTGGGCGCAGGGCTTGAGATGTTATTTCATCTCAATGTCGAGTAAAAGTCCCACAAAATTGGAAGTAACGTCTCCAAAATGACCTTTACAGTGTTGACGGGGACGTTAAACCACAAACAAAACTTTCGCTTGATTGGCAGTCATCTAGGCATAGTGTTCATACATGTAGTAGCAGAAAAAAAGAGTATTTACGACGATAATCATGGTATAAGTGCATTTGATTTCTCATTAGAAATACATGTTGTGGGTACGTTTTAGAATCGCCTCGTCGAGGCGATTCTAAAAAGTACCCACAACATACGGATAACGGAGAAATATATGCACTCGATTGTGCTGTCAGTCAATAGCTTCAGATATAGAAAAGTAGAGAAGCGGGTGTGAACAAAGGATGATTGCATTGATTTCTCGTCAGAAACGTATGCTTAAAGATGTAGCCATGCTGCAGCAAATTCAAAAGCTATAAATAAGGAGGGGTAAACAAATCTTTTGTTTGGCTAATCAACTTACTTTCAATTGAACTAGATGGTGTGGGTACTTGTCATATTATATTGCCTCGACGATGCGATTCTAATGCGTTGTGTTTGTGTTGCAATAGTCCATGTACGTCACGGCCAAACTATATAGGTCATTCTGGAAACATTGCTACCGATTTTGTGGGGCTTTTACCCGACAATGACCTAGATGACATCTCTAGCCCTATCATCCAAAAACCGCTGTGGTTTAAGTAGAGATCCGATTCAGGTCATTTTCATAGGAAGGCTTAATATGGTTTACCAGTACTCAATTTCGGTCGCTTTCAGCTATGCGCAGAAACACCATGCAACGCAATCTATTTCTCCAAGCCCTAAAGGGTGGGATGGGGTGGGTAGGTTTGGTTTCTCATGAGTATCCACACGATATCGGTTAATCGAGAAATACATTCACTTGATTGTGCTATTAGCTAGACCTAGCACCATTAGCCCCAGATAAGAAGGAGTTGCCTGACGACGATAATCAAAGGAGTTTTTTTTATCGGTGAATTTCTCGTTAGAAACATGCGGTGTGGGTATTGTTAGAATCGCCTCGTCGAGGCGATTCTAACAAATACCCACGCCATATGGTTAAATGGAAAATAAGTACATTTGTCAAACAGTTTATTCTTTTCGTTTTATCCCTACTTATTGTAGCTTTGGGGTTGAATACAGCATTTCTACGTTTTTATAACGGTTTGTAGACTTGCTGCATTATCTCAAATATTAAACATAGATAAATGACACGACGCCAAACTGAATAGCTTGGTTTTGCTTAAAAAGGCAAAAATGGTTACATGAATTCATTTATACTTGTACTTAGGCATAAAAAATAGCTGTGTTTCCGCTAACATGCTGAAAAAAGTTTTAGTCGGTAGGTAGTAGAAACATTTTTTTTATTATCTTATTTTTTCTCCCGGAAAAAAAAAAAAACAGGGTCCGGCCAGCATTTTTTATGTGTTTTTGTTTTGTGTACATGTGTTTATTAATAAAATTGTCATGTTGAGACTTGCACTGTATATCATAATTCATTTTAGATGCTTAAAAAGGTCAGATACGAGTTTGGAAGGTACTAAATGCCAAAAAGTATAAAAAGTACTTAAAACCCGAAATTACTATGCGAAAATACAAAGACGACACTGGGTAGGGTCGTAAATTAAAAATGGTAGGGTCGTTGTTTTATTGTGTTCTTTTATGGATAAAAATAGTCGAGGGGTCTGAAGCAGGGTCGGTCGCATTAGCGGAAATACGGCTATTTTTTAGGCCTAATTTTACACACTTGGTAAAAAAATTGAGCATCGATCCTTGAAGAGTGGTGTTCTCTATCTAGTCATTTGATCCAGATTGGAAGTTTGAATATCAATTTAACACGGGAGTTCAAACAAATATGATCCGGGTCATAACTTTTCAGGCGAGTCCATTATATAAAATGTCATGTCTGTTCTATAAAAGGGTACATCACGAAAACACGACTGTATAATTTTGTCCCCCTTGAACCCCACTTTTATACAGTAAAACTGGGGTTTCCGGGGGTATACCTTATTTTTCTTATTTCTGCTCTAAATATAGATTGTGGGTACTCGTTAGAACCGCCTCAATGAGGCGGTTCTAACATGTACCCACAATCTATATTTTGAGCAGAAATAAGAAAATTATCACACTTTTTCATCATAAAATGTTCATTTTTTTCGGCGATAAAAGTGGCAAGGTATTTGTATAGGCGTGTTTGCGTAATGATAGAAATGCTTTCCTGTAAGGGGTACATGCATTTATCAATAACAATTACCTTGAAGGACGCGTACGTAATACCAGTTGGGTATGTAGAATTTTTGCTAAAGTAGTTGCTAAACACGTTTATCTTGGCAATAGCTCAATGCATATTGTCAATGAATCAGTCCTTGGCGTTTTTTTTCTCTCTCCTTTTTATATCTTTTATATATTATTTTATTAATATACTGCGTTGCTACATTCGATTTTAGAGTTGTTGTTTTTTTTTCAGCTTTTCGTTTATTTCATACTATTATTAACATACATGTATCAATATATTTCAGTCTACAGTATTCAAAAACAATTCACATAAGTACCCTATCAACCAGTACTCTAAAGTATGGGTTTAAAAGACTGTATAATGACTACATCTATTCAAGGATAATTTTCATATTTACGCCCACTGTTTCCTATCCCACATAGAGCAAAATACAGCGAAATTCCGCTATTAAGACCACCTAAAATTAAGACTAATTCTGCTTTAACGAACTTATTTAGTAGGCTGAAGTTATTCTTTCTTCGTGCTTGCTGCACACCATGTCCCCTTTTTATAATTTTAATCTTTAATTGCTGTTTTCATGTTCTTTGATATTTCTTTTCTCTTTGTCTCTTCAATATATTTTAATTTTATTATTTTTTCTCACATATTTTTTTTTTTTTTTTTTTTTTGAAAATCGACTATAGTCACATTTACAATGATCAATTTTCCTTTAGAAGCCTCTGTGGTGTTGTGGTTATGCTACTCGCCTGATAAACCAGGGATTACAGGATCGATCCCGGGCTTCTCCAGACTTTCAAATGAGTCTTTAAACCGAGATCCCGTCTCCGTATGACCTTAGCTGTTGGTGGGACGTAAAACTGAAACACACACTCAATTTTCCCCTGTACTGGCCATATCGGTGTCTTACCAACCAGACATGTCTGAATCTGCAAGATTGATGGTGGCGGGGGTTTTCGTGTTTGTCAACAGCTATATCATGGCACCAGTACTTGCGTTAATACCACACGCATGGTCTATACACTTTGTCTAGTCTGTAATATTACGATAACACACCCGTGCGACAAAGTGTATTTTTTCACATCGCTAAAATGCCTACTTTTCTGATGATATTTTGCTTATAAATACTGCAAACATAGGTTGTGTCGCTCGTTAGAATCGCCTCATTGAGGCGGTTCTAATGAGTACCCACAGCCTATGTCTTGGAGCAAAAATAACAAAAAATAATGTATACCCCCGTAACCCCAGTTTTCTCTATATAAAGTGGGGTATAATGTGGTACTCATTTCACGGACTTGTTCACGTGATGGTAAGACTGGTTGCAGTTCTTTCTGTATTAGCTCTTTCGAGGACGCTAGCTCAGATCAAGACGAGCATTTATATACATATAAGTTTGCATGCAATCTTATTTGTTAGTGGTGAGGTCTGACGTTCCCAACTTTTACCCGACATTGAGAAGAAATTATATCTCAACCTCTAGTGCCCAAAGAAACCGCCAGTGTTTAACGAGCGGTCCGGTCCGTTCGCGCCACATTTCCTGGGCAGGTTTAGACCATCTAAGCGATTTACCAGTACTCAGGTGTGGTCGGATTCAGCTCTGCGCAGCAGCACAATGCAACCCAATTAATTTCTCCAAGTCCTAATGGGCGGGGGCGCGCCTTCTTTACTGACGAAAACGAGAAACGTTATTTCGAACTGAATCAATTAACTGCTTTTCTGCATTCCCGTTTTGTTTGTATTTGTGTGGTTTTTATGCCCCATCAGCACTATTTAACCCATTGCATGCGCCAAACTAAGGGTTACCTTGGCAAACAGTGCAAGCCCAGATCAGACGCCACAGAACGCGGCGTATGATCAGAGACTGCTATGTTTGCTAACCGAATTTCCGTCAAAAAAATGAATAAAAATGAAAAAAAAAAAAAAAAAAAAAATGTGATTCCAGAGTGCGGTGGAGGGAGTCGACATCGAAATTTGGGCTGTGTTTTAAATCAAATTTATTGTGTTCTTAACCCTTTTAAAGTGAATTTTTAATGTAAAAACTTACCACAAGTGTCTATGACAGATGTATTTTATTTTCAACGCGAATTCTTAGATATTTAAGTGGAAAATTGGCATATTCGAAAAACTCTACTTTGGTCGGCCGGCGGCATAGAGTCCGCCATCTTGAAAAATTCCGACGAAATTACAGACGAGCTCAATCTTGCCTTGAACTACCAACGCTTCATAATATCTATAGTGCCCATTGAGTTTTCATCTCCTAGTGAACAGAATCAACAAGAGTTTTTTTTTATTGAACTTTTATCAAATCTACTTTGAAAAATGTGAGTCATCTGAACACCGCTTTGTATGTTTTGCCATGATCCCTGTGAACTGGTACTACTGTGATGTTATGAACATATGCACTTCTATTTTATATCTGTTTTAAATGACTCTACCTTGTATTTTATTGAACTGTTTTAACTGTACAACCATACTGGACCATTTTAACAATTATGTCAGTTTCTACAATAGGTACCAACTTGGCAGTTATGCCCTTATTTAACAATGTCCATCCCCATAATCAGAACATACAAGATAATGTTTCTTACAAAGACTATGTATTGAATCCTGACAAATGTTTAGGCAAGAAATTAATGGCTGCAAAAAGACAGGAAATTGAATATGCCGTGAAAGGTGCTGGTGTGGTTGCTAAACTCGATGCAGTGTCCTTTGAACTCTTCCATATTTCCTGTAAAGACTATTTCAATAGTTCTACAGATAATATACTGAATGTTAGCAGAGATAGTGCAAAGGATGGAAAAGGCAACATAGCACAGTATACATGTGTAGTACACCTAAAAGACAATACTAGCTATACCGTTAATCTGTATGTAACTGAATGCTCACTGTTGATCAATGGAAGGGCAATTTATTATTTTGTAGATAACCATCTACTAGAAATTCATCACATGATGTCACGCGTCAAAATTCAGGGTATCCCGGTGAAATTTAAGAAACTGAATTAATTGTTAATTTCACAACTACAGAAACTTAGCTTTGATAGTCCAATAACTGACTTTAAAACCCCTAAGCCACAAAGAAGGAAAATTGAGTTCAGCCCACAACCTGAAGATAATATAAAGTGCAGTAAGAACTGTAGAAAACGTGCTGTTGAATGTGACTCGTGTAGTCGATGGGTCCATTATCACTGTGCTAGATTTGATCGAAATGAAATTACTGCCATTGAATCTACTACGTGCTATGTGTGTAAAACTTGTGCTAACTCAGTTAACACTTCTTGTATCACAAAAGTGCCTACTCCAAGACAATCTCCTTCAGAGAATACAGTTCATAAGACTTTATCACGTGTTGACTGTGCAATATTCTGTAATCCACTAGAAAACAATGAAGTTTCAATGGTCTCAGTGGTTTCAATGCAGACCTCTGGAATGTCTCAGCCCCATATACAAGCACAACAGTCTAAACTTGATAATCTGGTTCAAGGTATTCACGATAGAATCTCAGAAGCCTACGTGGTGTAGTGGTTCCGCTACTTGCCTTGTGAACCAGGGATCGCAGGATCGTTCCGGGGCTTCTCCAGATTCCAGACTTTCGGATGAGTCTTTAAACCGATGTCCCGTCTCCGTATGACCTTAGCTGTTGGTGGGACGTAACACACAAACACTCACTCACTCACGATAGAATCTCTGCCTATGTTTTGTTGAAAGTTGAGAAACAGATTGAACACTTAATTGACCTGGATGAACATGTTAGCAATGTGGATACAAATATGAATGAAGTAAAATACAATTATGCATGTTAATGAACACCTTATTACAAATTCTCAAATGTGTGCACCCCAGCAGCAAATACATCAGAAACAAGACGATTATGATCCAATCCATACCCCATATGAAGTTTCCACATGTTCAGAAGAGAGTGAGTCGTCTTATATATGGCCATCGATGGATAACTTCTGTTACAATACCCAGACGACCAACCCGACGTATCTTCACGGTCAACCATTGTACCATGGGGTACCAGTACAAGAAGTTGGACAACCACAACAACCCAGACCCTTGAATGAAAAACGTTCAAAACCTTTTTAGAAGCATGCCAATCTGATCAACCTAGTAAACTGACCTAAGATGAAGAGTTGCCGGCGTGTAAGCAGTTGCGAATGACTACGTTTAATTGTAAACATATCCGGACATGGGTATCATATTCAAGGAACTGGCTAAATCTAACGATATAGTGCTTATCCAAGAACATTGGCTTTTTAAATGTCAACTTCAGTTACTAAATGGAATTTGTGATCAGTTTATAGCATCCGGTAAGCCAGTAGACTTAGTGAAGTACATCATAGTAGGTTTTTATTTTCTTGTCCTTTGGGATCATTGATTCCATTGTGGAATTTTGAAAATGTTTGGGGGTCGCTGATGGGGCCTGGTTGGCCGAAGCTGGCTGGTCTGGCCCGGACGGCGTGTGCATTTAATGTTTTCCAGATCTGTGGTGTATCCATTGCTTCCAAAGGATAACCCTTTTATAGAACATATTTGACGTCACTACAGCTGGTGTCTGGGAATGTGTGACGGCCGTAAAAGTCTCCCTGTCCTACACCATAGTGTAGTTTTTATTTTCTTGTCCTTTGGGATCATTGATTCCATTGTGGAATTTTGAAAAATGTTTGTGGGTCGCTGATGGGGCCTGGTCGGCCGGAGCTGGCTGGTCTAGCCCAGAGGGCGCGTGCACTTAATGTTTTCCAGTTCTGGGGTGTATCAATTGCTTCCAAGGGATAACCCTTTTATAGAACATATTTTATGCTCCAATTCCACCTATTCAGATTCCAAGTGGATATGAAGGTGTAGCCATTTTTTTTTTGGAAAAAATATATTGATTACATTGTCAACGACCTTGAACTTGGAAATGAACGTATTAAATGCATTGAACTTTGTTTAGAAAATTCTATCTTAGTCGCTTGTGTGTACATGCCGTGCAACGGTAAGAAGGACAGTTACCGTGCATATGTTGAATGTATTGAACAAATACAAGGCAATATACATACATATCAAAAGACCCACGATATCATCATCGGCGGGGATTCCAATGTAAATTCCATTGTGAAATCGAACTCAAAACGTAAATGTTATACGACAGACGGCATGCATAGTTAACCCAATCACGGTTGACAACTTTGCTTCCCTTTTTAATTGCACGCCGGTGGGTCAGGCCTCAGATTCTATGACGGTTGCAACGTAAAGACTTACGTTGGTTGGTATCTGATGCTCTGTCTGGTCGGGCCCATCGGAGTCTAACTGTTGGTTTTCTTTTGCTCCAGCATTTCAGTGGTTTCTTGCTGTCGAGTCCTCACCGTTGTTTTATCTCTGTGTTTTTTTTTTTATTTTTGTGTTCACGGAGATTTTGCACTGATGAGTTACGAGGCCTTCATGCGGCCTGAAAAAATTATTTGTCTTAATCGCGAAGGAGTTAAGGGCGAGGACTGTGGTTTAGGAAAATCGGTTTAAGCCCCCCAGTGGAATTCATTTCTGCTGACCGTTCCAATGCGGTTCTTCTGTCGCGGTTTATTTTTGTTATGGTTTGGGTGTTTGTGTCGCTTATATTATTTTATTTTGGATAGCCTATTGGCCATTTTGTGGGAAAGTAACTGTCCTTTTGGCTTTTCGCTATTGATGATTCCATTAGGATCTGTTGTTTCGTGTTTGTGTTTCTTTCCCTTTGGTGTCTTTGATGGGAGCTGTGGGTTAATTGTATCGACTCCTGATCATTGCCTCCACTTCTTCTTTTCACCAGTTGATGAACTCCAAGTTGGACAGAAAAGATTTCATTAGGAAAATATATTATCCGACTGGTACGAACATTTTAAAAATCTTGCTACAAAAACAAGTACGGTGCAGTCCGGTAACATTGCGCACATAAAGTTTTGATAGCTACGTGTGACTTTGTTTAAGCCACCACTCAAATTTCACAATCAACAACATTGCAACATTTCCCTGTCGATCAGCTGCAATAAAAATTGGGCTCTGAAGTTATTAATATCTAGGGCAAAGAATACTATGAAAAGGGATACCCCCTTGAAATTGAACTACCAATTTTGTCGCCCAACATTGCGCACGATAAGTTTTTTTAACAGTTTTAACACGAGGGTTGACTCAGATAAGTTGTTGATTAGTTTTTCTGCAATGTTGTCAGAAGCAGTAAGTTTAGATACAAGACAATAGCGCCTTTGGCTTGTTTTAAACCGAATCTTGACTTTTAAAATTTTTGATTTTTCGTATTTTGCGAAAATTGAAAAATTCCGCGAAACTAGCTCATCTGCACGTGCAGGGCCATCTTTTTCGGGGCTAAGTAAAACATAATGCCGATGCACTGATAATAGTGGAACTCATAATTGGGGATACATTTAGTGAAACTGTGAATGCAGGGTGCGCAAAATAAACGGCCGCGCAAAGTTACCGGACTCGACTGTAACCCTGATTATGACCTTATGTTTTTAGAACAAGTTGAGGAGGAAGTTGCAGTCATATACTTAATCTGTATAAATGAGTCGCAGGATACTTCACCCGTCACATATAAAGAAATCAAGGATGCAATCGGAACACTCATCCGGGGTAAAGCACCAGATGGATACGGCGTGTCCGCGGAACATATTATCTATGGCGATCAAGATATACTGGACATTCTTAAACTGCTATTGAACCAAATTCTATTGGTGAAAGATGTTCCTGCTAGTATATAGCTAGGAATACTTGACCCAATATTAAAAAATAAGGGCAGTCATAAAGACTCGAAAAATTATCGTGGAATTATAATTACTCTAGTTTTAACTAGACTGTTAGAAACAGTACTGAAAAACGGAATCAAGTCTACCCATATGTGTCAACAAAATCCCCTTCAACGTGGCTTTACCGCCAACTCATCTCCGACGAACTGTAGAAGAATTCTACAGAGATAATACAGACATAAACAAACCTATATATCTAGCCTTTATGGATGTGAAATCTGCTTTCGATGTTGTGGTTCATCCCAATTTGATGCGCAAACTCTACAACTCGGGTGTAACTGGAGAGGACTTGTTGCGCATCAATAGTCTACATCAGAACTCTGTGACCTCAGTTAAATGGCAATGAGGGGGCGGGGGGGGGGGGGGGCGTTCTGAGTGCGGACCTGTATAAGGTGTACAACAACGGGGCCATTGACAGGATTGTGGACTCTGGTAAAGGCACCTCTATTGGTGACATTCGGATTCCAGCCCCAACTTGTGCTGACGATATGACGTTATTGAGCAATGATTCATGTGAGTTACAATACATCATAAACATTTGTATGGTCGGTAGGTAAGAAATTATATTTTTTCTGCATGGAAATAAAAATCTGTATGGAGATAAAAATCGAAGGGTCGACACAAAAAAACACACACAAAAACATCAGGGTCGGTCGGGTTAGCGGAAACACAGCTATTTTCTTTAGGCCTTACGACAAATGAGCCCCGCCAAGCGAATTTGGGTCTTCGAGCATTCCGTCAGGACAGCTTTTAACTGCGCATGCCCAGCCATTCAGAGGCGCCAGGGACATGGATTTCTGTCTGAAGGTTCCTCTTGGTTCACTGCTTGTATGAGCGAGCAGCGAAGGTTCTGGCGAGACTGCGCGGATGCACAGGCTCGCCTGAACCTTCGCTGCTCGTATAGGCGATAAGTACCATATAAATGATGCTTATCTTTTATACGGGTCTATACATGTACGTCGAAACGCTATAGTACAACGGAAGACAGTGCAGGTCAATAATCGGAACACTTACAAACCTTCCTATATACGCCTCCAATTTCAATTCGAGTAACAAAAATCATTTCAATTCGAGATTATTAACGAAATAAATCATGCAAAAAAAAAAAAAATAATAAAACATTAAAGTGAAACAGCACAGCAAAAATGTATCCCTAAACATATGTGACCAGCAAACACTCAATCTTGAATTTTCGGGACACTGTCTTCTCGGATTTAGTATCATAACCATCCATACCCAGTCAAACTTCGATAACTCGAACTCGTTTACCATGGGTAATTCGAATTCGTTCCGGTATCCCTTGAGAATTCTTCTGCTGTTTTGTAGGGTGCAGATAGTTATTTAAAATTACTCATATGATTAAGAAGATTAAATACCATAATGATCCCAATATTTGGGACAGACATGCCTGGGCAAACAGTGCAGACCCAGATCAGAATCACTTAGATTCTTTAAGAGAGTTTGCCATTGGAACTACATGCTTTAGTGTAACACTGAACCACATGGTTCAGTTAGAAAAGGTTTGTTTGCAAGTTTGTCAAGTAATCATACTCCTAATGCTAAAAGGTGTGATAATTTAATTGTTTGTTTGAGACAGGTATTAAAAGAACACAGATAATTTACGCATTAACTATTTCTTAAATTATCTACAGATACTCACCTAAATATTAAAATTGCATGTATTTACAAGTCAAGGGAAATAGCTGAAAGTTAAAAACTAATATTTTAGAATCCAGTTTGAAAAGAAAGTATATATTCTATTTAAAGGCAAGGGACTATAGATCTTTATTATTCAATATAAAAAGGGCTGGACAATTCTTCAAAATTTCACTTGTCCTACATAAGTAAGTGCATGTAGACTTTGGTAAATGTTTCATAAGGAATAGACAAACCTTTTATTTGTCCTTCATTTGTTTGTCATTGCAAGCAGACAAGTTGATTTTTCAAGCCCTGCATGAACGGGAAATAATATGCTTTCAAATAGCTAGGTAAGTGGGTTTTTTTAACCAGTCTTATTTGAGAGTCACTGATCAGGCTTAGTTGGCCGAAACTAGCTAGTCTGGCCCAGAAAACATGTGCCCTCCATATTTTCCAGTTCTGTGGTGTATTCCTTGCTTCCAAAGGATATCCCTTCTAGAACATATTTAATGGGTACCACCTATGTAAATATATATTTCCAAGTATTTCCCGGGAATTCCCTGTATTTCCCGGAAATTCCCTGTATTTCCCGCCGTTTCCCGCTTTTTTGCCAACCATGTCTCCAGATGTTTGTTTGTGTGTTGTTTGTATTGGAGTTTAACGGCCCAGTCAACACTATTATGTAATTTTTGAGCCGGCCAGTTTACCTGTCCACGTCCACACTTTCATGGGCAGGCTTATACGTAAGCGGTTAACCAGTACAGTGCACATTCTTTAGCCAAAAACTGACAACTGCCCTTCTTGAATCAGCGGAAGGGATAGAATGACCGTAGAAAAGATTACATGATCAATGTTGCCGACCCCGGCAGGTAACGAATCCACGTCCTCCTGATCGCCAGTCAGACGCGCATTCGACTGAGCTTCCGAGGCCGGCTGTGGCTGTTCATATATATGAGGAAACTTTATGGACTTTTTATGATTTGGTCTTGAAATGCAGGGTTGTGTGTACTCATTAGAATCGCCTCATTGAGGCGATATTAATGAGTACACACAACATTTCTTTCTTCTATAGACGGTCACGGCCCATGCCAATCGGGGTTTGAAGAAATAGATGGGCTGCATGATTCTTTCACGCAGAGCTGAAACCCACCGCAAACGAGTACTGGTAAACCGCTTAGAGGATCTAAGCCTGCCCAGGAAAAGTGGTACGAGTTGGACGGTCCATGCTTATAAACCCTATCGGTTTCATTGGGCGACAGGGCTTGAGATGTCATTTCATCTCAATGCCGAGTAAAAGTCACACAAAATTGGAAGCTCAACGTTTCCAAAATGACCTATACAGTGTTGACGGGGACGTTAAACATCAAATCAAACAAACAAACAAATCTACAGAAGGTCAAAATAATATTCTTATGCCATCCCCATTATGCCTCACGACCTGGTGATATGGTTAACCCTCAGAAGTTCGAACTACCCCTATCTCGAACGAATTTTCAAGGTACAAACTGAATTCGAGTTATTGAAGGTCGACTGTAGTTCCCGGTCGCTGACTAATCTCGGACCTGGCGGGGAAGAAATGCTTTAAGTCAAATGTTGTCGCCCTATGCTTTAACCCTTTTGTATGTAAACCCTATTGGTTTCCTTGGGCGACAGGGCTTGAGATGTCATTTCATCTCAATGTCGGGTAAAAGTCCCACAAAATTGGAAGCAACGCCTCCAAAATGACCTTTACAGTGTTGACGGGGACGTTAAACCTCAAAGCAAACAAAACCAAGTGGAATCCTCCTCCTTATATACAGCAGAAATCCATTTGAAAATTTAGAGCTGTCAGGTTGTGTTTTCGTCAAAATTTATTTGGAAAATGACTAAACTTTTACCAAACTGTGGAGGTCCTGGTTCTGCGGCGTCTGATCTGGGCCTGCACTGTTTGCCAGGGTACCCGTTCTGGGGTTTATGGTACAAAATGTTTAAAACGCAATTTGTAATTTATGTGTCTGGCTGGTCTTGTTTCAGCTAGGTGCCATGATATTTCTCGACCTTTAAATCATGCACATTAAAATAAAATGTGCGGTAAGTGCGAGCGGCAAATGTAGTTCATACACTATGATGCCCCCGTACAAGAAATAGATGCTAGGAGAAATAGATTGGGCTACATGATGCTTCCACGCAGAGCTGAAACCGACCGTACACGAGTACTGGTACACCACTTAGAATGTCTAAGCCTGCTCAGGCAAAGTGGTGCGAGTCGGCCCGTCCATGCATAAAAACCGCAGTGGTTTCATTGGGCGACAGGGATTGAGATGTCATTTCATCTCAATGTCGGGTAAAAGTCCCACAAAATTTGAAGCACTGTTTCCAAATGACCTAAATAGTGTTGACGGGGAATTTAAGCCTCAAATCAAATCAACAAACGTTCGTGCACTAAATTTTATATTTATTAAATGAGTTGAGGAAAAGGAATAAAATGTGAAGCTTTGTCGGGCACATTTCCCCTTTTCTCAACGGGTTTAATAAATTTTATAATACATGAACACGAATGCAAGATTCATTTTATCATATGACGCTTAAACGCCTTTAAGTCACGATTCTTCAAAAAATGACAACATTCCGCCATAAGTAAATGCGATGTCGTTCAGGACGTCGTGCGTATAATGTTTCAGGGCGTAGCTAACTAATTTGCGTATTTAATCCACTAGGACGGTAGATCGATAACTATATACCCCATAGCATACTTGGTATGCCGGGGGTATAAATGGTTTGGGCTGCAAGGTGCCTCTACATGGAGCTGAAATCGACTGCACATGAGTATTGGTAAACCGCTCAGAGGGTCTTAGCCTGTCCAGGCAAGGTGGTGCGAGTCGACGGCAGTCTATGCATTAAAACCATATTGGTTTCATTGGATGGCGGGCTTGAGATGCCATAGCATCTTAATGTCGGGTAAATTTGAAAAATCTGACAAATTTGAAGCGGATGCTATTTAAAATGTAATCTGGCATAAGACAATCTCCTTGGTTACGTTTTGTCAATATCTATCCTCATGCAAAAAATATCAAAATATTCATGGCAAATGAATTAAAATTACAGCGATTTTCACAAACTGAGAACGGACGGACCAACAGACGTACCAACGGACGAGCACAGAGCTAGCTACTACGGGTCGTGCAATTTAAAGTAAACATATAATTACATGAAGTATTCCATGCATTTCCACTGACAAAATAAAGATGAAATCAAATAATAAATCGAAATACAAGACCCGAACAATGTGGTCCTGATTGTACCCTGAACCCTGAGCATTATTTAATCAACTTTTTCGCCATCTGAGTGACCTTTGTCAGGTCCGTGTACACTATCAGCCATACCATTACAATAACTCGCACGTACATAAAAATGACTTATTTTATACTTAGCAGAGAAATCAATGCATATCTGAAGCAAATAAAAATGATATCAACCACAAGTGAAATGATATCGAATCATTTCATATGTGATAGATACCATTTATATCATTTCACTGTAGCGTGCTGGAACTACTTTTTTGTTTACGTTCTGATCGAAAAACAGGTTAATTTACCTTTCATTTACTAAGAATAATGATGCCTTATGCCATTAGAACATGTTTTGAAGGGTCACGGGTGGCATTAAAATTGAATGAACAGTTGCAATACCTGACAACAGCAGCGCTGTGATTTTGAACATCTCCCTTTTGCCGACACTCATCAACCTTGGGCACAATTTAAATGTTCCCTCACAGATTTAGGCATATCTATCTATCTATCTATCTATCTATCTATCTATCTATCTATCTATCTATCTATCTATCTATCTATCTATCTATCTATCTATCTATCCATCTATCTATCTATCTATCTATCTATGTACATTGTATCTATCTATCTATCTATCTATCTATCTATCTATCTATCTATCTATCTATCTATCTATCTATCTATCTATCTATCTCTCTCTCTCTCTCTCACTCTCTCTCTCTATCTTCTGATACTGCGTCGGTCACATTTGACCATTACCACAGGTGTATATTACATACACTTCAGGTTTTGCAGGATGAAAGCCTACGCAGTAATCGTGTAATTACAGTAGGGATCTTTAACCTGCACAGGGGATGGTTCTGCCTGCACAGGGGGCCTCCAGTTAACGTCCCGATCCGGAGGCGTACCAGTTCACTGAATGACTGAGTAAGAGTTTGTGCGGGGAAATCTGTGCTCAAATCAGCGTGATTTTTTTTTTTTTTTTTTTTTTGGAAAAACCGGTCGCGACGACTGCTAGATCTACACATGGAATCAATTATACAGTGGCTGGGTGCATGTGACTTAGAGCCTTCAAGAATAAAATGGACTTCAAATAAGCACAACGCATTCTGTAACATACCTTAAAAAGCATTCTTTGAACTAAAAATGCAGAATCCAAAATGGCGATTTGTTTATGCTTTGAAACTGACAGTTGTGACGTCATGTAGCCAGATCAAAATCGTGACGTCACCGTCTCGGGTCGATCAATTACCGTAAGTGTCCTACTAAATTATAAAATAATATGAACTTAGGCACAGCCTAGATACGGACATGAACATTTCCGGTTAGTTAATGTTTAAAAGCAAAGATGATAGTGTTTTAACCTACCTGAAGTCCGAGTGAATAGTGAATAATTGCAAGCCACTTTACCATTTGATATGCTTTAACCCATATCTTGCTGTTCATGACAACCCCTATATTTGCAAACAGTGTAGATCTAGATCAGGTGGCTTCTTCAGAAGCCACCTGATCAGGATCTACACTGTTTGGCATTCAGTTTATGAATTTGTAGCAATAAATTACATCAAGTAATTTGATTGGTTGACAGACAGAAATAGGTGTGGCTTAAATGAATATTCAGCAAGATAAGGGTTAACTTACATCCCTTGTTGAAACAGACAACATTTTTGTTTCTGTATAGCTTTACTTGAGACCATTCTTGTTGACTGCTGACTGTATAGCCTTTGTGAGCATTCTTGCTGTCAGAATCAGAATTGTTTACTGGTGACACGTCCATAGACAATCCTTCACCAGTGAACATGGTTTCCGAAGTCAAAGGTCTTGCGAAATGCAACTTGTTCAATTTTACCATGACATTGTGGGCAATCTGGATGGGGCCATAAATCGTGGCCACAAACAGACTGACTTGATCATCATAGACTTCGCCAAGGCCTTTGACAAAATTGAAGGTACCTCACAGAGGGCTATTAAATAAACTATGGGATAAGCAGATCAGCACACATAGGTGGATAAGCTCATGGCTCTCTGGGGGGCTCACAAGAAGTTGTACTTGATGGCAAAGCATCTGATCCAGTCCCTGTTTTATCTGGAGCCCCCCCCCCCCCCCCCCTCCCCACAAGGTTCAGTCCTTGGACCGGTGTTCTTAGTTTTCATCAATGGTCTGACTGATAATATCAGGTTATCAGTCAGTTTGTTTGCTGATAATGTGTCCTGTATATATTCTCCGTCTGAATGTCTTATTTTACAAGATGACCTGGATCAACTTGCACAGCGGGAGGCCGATAAGCAGATGAAGTTCAATGTGGCGGGGGAATTTTTGGCCTCAGGGGCATAATTTGAACAATCTTGGTAGAGGTTCAATAGATGAAGCTAAACTAAGATTTTCTTTTTTAGATTTTTCCTATTTAAGTCAATGGAAAACCCAGGGGCCCCAGAGCTATAATTTGAACAATCTTGATAGTGCTCTACAAGAAGAAGCTCCATACCAAATATCAAACACCTGAGCCTTCTGGTTTCAGACAAGAAGGTTTTTTTTAAAGCTTTTCCCTACGTAAGTCTATGTAAATCGAAAGGGATCTGGGGCGGGGGGCAATTTTGGTCCCAGGAGTAGAATTTGAACAATCTTGGCAGAGGTCCACTAAATGAAGCTATGCACCAAATATTGAAGGCCTGGTTTTAGAGGAGAATATTTTTTAAGTTTCTATTTAAAAAAATCTGTTGTTTGCTCCCGTGACCTTGGTGTGCGGACTGGAACTATTTGAACAACTCTGAAAGGGAACCACCTAAGACTCTTTCCTAGGAAGTTTGGTCAAAATGCGACCAGCGCTTTACCAAATGTCGTTTGAAGAAATTGTTTTCGCACGGATGGATGCATGACGGATGAAAAGTGATCCCAAAAGCTCACCTCGTCATTACATGATAGGTGAGCTAATAGAAACGAAAAACAAGAGGGCCCAGAGGGCCCTGGTTCGCTCACCTGATCCAAAGCATAACAAGTGGGCCCAGGGCAGGGTCAATTTTGGCCCCAGGGCTAAAATTTGAACAATCTTGGTAGAGGTCCACAAGATGAAGCTTCATATCTAATATGAAAGACCTGGGCTTACTGGTTTCAGAAAAGAAGATTTTAAAGGTTTTACCCTGCATATAGAAGTCTATGTAAAACAAGATTTTCCCTATATAAGTCTATGTAAAACCAAAGGGCCCCGGAGCGGGGGCATTTTTGGCCCCAGGGCTATAATTTGAACAATCTTGGTAGAGGTCCACTAGCTGAAGCTTCATAACAAATATCAAAGACTTAAGCCTTGTGTTTCAAAGAAGATGATTTTTAAAGATTTTCCCTATATAAGTCTATGTAAAACCAAAGGGCCACTCGGCGGGGGCATTTTTGGTCTAAGGCCTATAATTTGAACAATCTTTATAGAGGTCCACTAGCTGAAGCGTCATAACAAATATCGAAGACCTAAGCCTTGTGGTTTCAGAGAAGAAGATTTTTCAAGATTTTCCCTATATAAGTCTATGTAAAACCAAATGGCCCCGGAGCGGGGACATTTTTGGCCCCAGGGCTATAATTTGAACAATCTTGGTAGAGGTCCACAAGATGAAGCTTCATACCAAATATCAAAGACCTGGGCCTTGCAGTTTCAGAGAAGAAGATTTTTCAAGATTTTCCCTATATAAGCCTATGTAAAACAAAAGGGCCCTGGTCCGGGGGCATTTTTGGCCCCAGCACTATAATTTGAACAATCTTGGTAGGGGTCTACTAGATGAAGCTTCATACCAAATATCAAAGACCTGGGCCTTGCGGTTTCAGAGAAGAAGATTTTTCAAGATTTTCCCTATATAAGCCCATGAAAAACCAAAGGGCCCCCGTGCAGGGGCATTTTTAGCTCCAGCACTATAATTTGAACAATCTTGGTAGGGGTCCACTAGAAGAAGCTTCATACCAAATATCAAAGACCTGGGCCTTGCGGTTTCAGAGAAGAAGATTTTTAAAGATTTTCCCTATATAAGCCCATGTAAAACCAAAGGGCCCCCGTGCGGGGGCATTTTTAGCTCCAGCACTATAATTTGAACAATCTTGGTAGGGGTCCACTAGATAAAGCTTCATACCTAATATCAAAGACCTGGGCCTTGCGGTTTCAGAGAAGAAGATTTTTCAAGATTTTCCCTATATAAGCCCATGTAAAACCAAAGGGCCCCCGTGCGGGGGCATTTTTAGCTCCAGCACTATAATTTGAACAATCTTGGTAGGGGTCCACTAGATGAAGCTTCATACCAAATATCAAAGATCTGGGCCTTGCGGTTTCAGAGAAGAAGATTTTTAAAGATTTTCCCCATATAAGCCCATGCAAAACCAAAGGGCCCCCCGTGCGGGGGCATTTTTAGCCCCAGCACTATAATTTGAACAATCTTGGTAGGGGTCCACTAGATGAAGCTTCATACCGAATATCAAAGACCTGGGCCTTGCGGTTTCAGAGAAGAAGATTTTTCAAGATTTTCCCTATATAAGCCCACGCAAAACCAAAGGGCCCCCGTGCGGGGGCATTTTTAGCTCCAGCACTATAATTTGAACAATCTTGGTAGGGGTTCACTAGATAAAGCTTCATACCTAATATCAAAGACCTGGGCCTTGCGGTTTCAGAGAAGAAGATTTTTCAAGATTTTCCCTATATAAGCCCTTGTAAAACCAAAGGGCCCCTGTGCGGGGGCATTTTTGGCCCAAGCACTATAATTTGAACAATCTTGGTAGGGGTCCACTAGGTTAAGCTTCATACCAAATATCAAAGACCTGGGCCTTGCGGTTTCAGAGAAGAAGATTTTTCAAGATTTTCCCTGTATAAGCCCATGTAAAACCAAAGGGCCCCCGTGCGGGGGCATTTTTAGCTCCAGCACTATAATTTGAACAATCTTGGTAGGGGTCCACTAGATGAAGCTTCATACCAAATATCAAAGATCTGGGCCTTGCGGTTTCAGAGAAGAAGATTTTTAAAGATTTTCCCTATATAAGCCCATGTAAAACCAAAGGGCCCCCGTGCGGGGGCATTTTTTGCCCCAGCACTATTATTTGAACAATCTTGGTAGGGGTCAACTAGATGAAGCTTCATACCAAATATCAAAGACCTGGGCCTTGCGGTTTCAGAGAAGAAGATTTTTCAAGATTTCCCTATATAAGCCCATGTAAAACCAAAGGGCCCCCGTGCGGGGGCATTTTTAGCTCCAGCACTATAATTTGAACAATCTTAGTAGGGGTCCACTAGATGAAGCTTCATACCAAATATCAAAGATCTGGGCCTTGCGGTTTTAGAGAAGAAGATTTTTAAAGATTTTCCCCATATAAGCCCATGCAAAACCAAAGGGCCCCCGTGCGGGGGCATTTTTGGCCCCAGCACTATAATTTGAACAATCTTGGTAGGGGTCCACTAGATGAAGCTTCATACCAAATATCAAAGACCTCGGCCTTGCGGTTTCAGAGAAGAAGATTTTTTAAGTTTTCAGTGAAATCAAATCTATTTTTGGCTCCTGTGACCTATATGTGCAATGGACCGGAACCATTTGAACAACTTTGAAAGGGGACCACCTAAGGATCATTCCTGTGAAGTTTGGTCAAAATCCGATCAGTGGTTTAGGAGATGTCGTTTGAAGAAAAGTTTACGGACGCACGCACGCACGGACGGACGACGGACAAAAAGTGATCCCAAAAGCTCACCTTGTCACTACGTGACAGGTGAGCTAAAAATAGGCCTGACCCCCTTATATGACAAATGGACTTGTACAACGTATGACAGTGGAAAAGTCTACTAGCATACAATGTATTAATGTCCCCATCAACACTGTATTAAGCTTTTGTTCCTTTGAATTTTTATTGTACCGTATTCGACCTATTTACCGCACTGTGTGCTTAGTTTTTTCACAATTGTATGAAAATATTGTGGTAAAAAATCTACCTAATAAGCGCACACTCAATACGAAAAAAATACGAAAAAAAGGCTTCCGATATGATTATTTTATAGAGTTGAATTTCAGCATAGTGATTCACCACATATACGTACATATGATTGTCTGGGTCAAAGATGCAGCAAAACTCAATATGAATTTGTTGGGATGTTACTGTAAAGTGTTCGCCTGTGTATTTTTTTCCAGAAAAAGCTTGGGTGTGCACTTATAGGAGCATGTGCGGTAAATAGGTTGAATACAGTATTTATATATGTATTGCCTGTCATAAAAATTATGAAATAAATATGTGTATTAAATTTTTAACAAGTAAATACAGGATTTTCTATGAAAAAGAAAAACGATATTTCTCACAGAGAAATAATTCCCACTGAGAATTTGAACAATCTTGGTAGAAATCATCAAGACAAAGCTTCATGTCAATTATCAAAGACCTTGGCCTTCTCCTTTCAGACAAGATTTCAAATGTTTTCATTGCCTTGACTTCTATTTCCAAGGGCTATAATTTGAACACTTTTGATAGAGGTCCACTTGATTTTGATAGAGGTCCACCAAATATCAAAGACCTGGGCCTTGCTGTGTCAGATTGTAAGATTTTCGTAAAGTTCCCTATATATAAGTCAATGAAAAAACCGAAAGGCCCGGGGCGGAGGCATTTTTGGCCCAAGGGCAATGATTTGAACAATCTCGGATTCGGAGAATAAGATTTTTAAACATTTTCCCTGTATAAGCCAATGTTAATGAGAAGAAGATTTTTAAAGATTTTCCCTATATAAGTCTATATGAAGATGAAGCTTCATACGAAATATCAAAGACCCGGGCCTTATGGTTTCAGAGATGTAGATTTTTAAATATTTTCTCTATATATGGCTATAAAACCAAAGGCCCCGGGGTGGGGGCATTTTTGGCCGTAGGGCTATAATTTGAATACTGTTGATAGAGGTTCACTGGCTGAAGCTTCATGCTAAATACCAAAGACCTGGGTCTTGCGGTTTCAGAGAAGAAAATTTTTAAAGATTTTCCCTATATAAGCCTATGCAAAACCAAAGGCCTCTGGGGTGGGGGCATTTTTGGCCCCAGGGGTATAATTTGAACAATCTTGGTAGCCCTCCATTAGATGAAGCTTCAAACCAAATATCAAAGACCTGGGCCATGCAGTTTCAGAGAAGATTTTTAAAGATTTTCCCTATATAAGCCTTGGTAAAACCAAAGGCCCCCAGGGCAGGGGCATTTATCGCACTAGGCCTATAATTTGAACAATCTTGATAGAGGTTCACTAAATGAAGCTTCACACCAAATGTCAAAGAACTGGGCCTTGCGGTTTCAGAGAAGAAGATTTTTAAAAATTTTCCCTATAAATCTATGTAAAACCAAAGGGCTCTGGGGCGGGGGCATTTTTGGCACCAGGGATATAATTTGAACAGTCTTGGTAAAGGACCAGTAGATGAAGCTTCATACCAAATAGCAAAGACGGGGGCCTTGTGGTTTCAGAGAAGAAGATTTTTTAAAAAAATTCCCCATATAAGCGTATGAAAAAACCAAAGGGCCCCGGGGGCGGGGGCATTTTTGGCCCTAGTGCTATAAATTGAACAATCTTGATAGAGGTCCACTAGTTGAAGCTTCACACCAAATATGTTGCAGTATCAGAGAAGAAGATAATTAAAGATTTTCCCAATATAAGCCTATGTAAAACCAAAGGCCCCTGGGGCGGAGGCTATAATTTGAACAATCTTGGTAGAGGTCAACATACCAAATATCGAAGGCCTGGGCCTTGTGGTTTCAGAGAAGATTTTTCAAGTTTTCAGTGAAAAAAAAAATGTATATTTGGCTGCTGTGACCTAGATGTGCAACGGAGCGGAACCATTTGAACAACTTTGAAAGGGGTCCAGATAAGAATCATTCCTGTTGGTCAAAATCTGATCAGTGGTTTAGGAGATGTCGTTTAAAGAATTGTTTACGGACGCACGCATGGACAACAGATGAAAAGTGATCACAAAAGCTCACCTTGTCACCATGTGACAGTAGAGCTAAAAAGAAAAGTTGTGGGTACTTGTTGGAACAGTCCCAACATAGCATTTCACGGTTATCCATAAAATCTTTTTCAAATAGTCAAGAATATTATCACCATTTTCCCATCTTTTCTCTTTATCTGAATTGCAAATACTTTTTTTTCTTTCTTTTCTCCTATTTATACTGCTACTTGCTCACATCTGAGCATTGCGAGCAGGATTTCCTGGGTGGTAACCAGTACTTATTTTGTATTTTTTTAAGCAATGTGGATGAAGTGCCTTGCTGAAGGGCACAACACTTTCGTCAGCGTATGGCTTGAACCCGCAACCTTTCGATCACAAATCTGATGCGCTACCACTGCACCAAAGTGCTCCATTACTTTCTGTTATCATGAATATTTTGAGTTCAGATTCCATGGACAGTAAATTTGTCTGTTAACCAAGTCATCTACATCTGGTAGTCATGTGCTGGGCTCTGCAGGGTCGTACGATCATCCGTCTCAATCTGGTTGTTCATGGCCAGATCCAAATCAAATTAGCTGCCTTAAGGGTACACAAGAAGCATGTCAAAGAAACACTTCTTTAACTGACAATGTTTACAAATGACATGCGACTAGTGTCTTTCGTGGATGTGTCCTTATCTATTGCCGTTGGTCCCAAGTCAGGCTCTAACTGCTCTGTTCTTCATCCAGATAATGAGACTGCTGTACGTAAGAACATCGTGGTGTCCGAACTCCTACACTTTCTTTTTTTCTACTGATAATGTGACCGGTCACATTTCGCCATTACTCACAGGTGTACATTACATACACTAAAGGTTTTGCAGAATGAAAGTCTACACAGTAACCA